>CM070074.1:63194442-63794442 GCA_036250285.1 Pyrocoelia pectoralis | reverse complement strand
TATATTATTGATTAATTTATGCATTTCGTTTACTTCAAATAAATCTATTTTGGAGTTAATAGAAGCACCCCCTAAAGAATAAAAGGTAGCCCCAAAAAGCTAAAGTGAGCTTAGGTTCTGCTAGTTTCAGAGAATCTAATGCTAATGATTTTGTGATGTGACGAACTGAAAATTGCAGCATTTTACAGTGTCGAAATGGTATACATACCTTGTAATGTCCGTGAGGGCAAGGTGACGAACACACCGACTTTACTGAAGAATGGGGTCCAAATTGTAGATCCGATATCCAGTTTAATGTTCTATTATTCCAAATACCAACTTGAACATAATCAAATGTACCATTCTTTAGCCTTTGGTAATTTACTATATCATATCGGCCTGGCGGATCACCATTGTCATCAAATTCTACAACGTCATCCTTGTAGGTAAAACTTACATTAAAGAGATAATTCTAGAATTAGAACAAACGATGTCATTTAGGCCACTTAATATAACAAAATATTTACCTTAAATAATGAACCGTTAAAGGGATTTAATTTATCACACACTCCAACGTATTTATCCCCACAGATTTCTTGATGCATGTTTTGTAGAGCATAGGCGAATGTGTAAACAGCTTTAATTACAAAACTTAATTTAGGATCTTGTCGGTAGTCTTGAGATAATCGTTCATTTCCTAAAACAGTGCATAAAGTTAAGCGGGTAATAATCACTAATTATATACTTATAGGCAATTTCCTTAAGTTCTAATAAATTTTAACACTTTTCCAATGCCAATCCAGTAAAAACTGCATTTGAACAAATACACGCGTCTAAGTATACTTAAACTGAAATTACTGATTAGTGTATTTTAAGGCCATTTCCTCTTATAAAAATGTATACATTATAATCTATGGAAGCTTTACATAGAGCTAAAAGTGTTCAGGCATAGATTTCTTGCAAAAGGCGCGTGTAATAGAATTTCACTGGGAGAAGTAGACTTTGTTAAAGCAATATGTGGAAAACAAGTGATATTGTACGTGTAAGATAAAAGGTGGCAAAAAGAATGAGGTCAAGTTGTGTTCAGACTTGTCACCTGTGTTTTGATGTTTAACAGCTTATGGAACGACTAATGTAGGTACGTTTGATCACTAGAATCTTCAAACAAATATTTTTAGATATTAGATCATCTTTTGATAGAAACAATAAGAAGTGAGTAAGAAACCGTCCATTGTTGTCAAATACAAAAGGAACTGAAATCTGAAACCTTATCAAATACCAGCGCAATAGTGTTCGCCATAGAAACTCTTTTATTCAGACTCATTTATATGTATAAGACTTCAAACCTGGAACAAGTTCTTTGTTAGTGATTTTAATTGAGGGCTGGGTGTATTAATACAGTGAGCAAAACTATATCTACAAGTAAGTTCTTTGATTGACCTGTGCAGAAACGAGCCAAAGTGCGTGATGGTCTCTGGAAGGCTTCATCCGCGTAGTAAGTTCTTCTAATCTTCTGTAGCTTCCTTTTTTGTACTGTTTTGATATCTAGAAACCGTACAAGAAACCTCAAACCGAAGCAGTTCTTATTTAGTGATTTTTAATTAGGTCTTGAGTGCTAAACGGTCGCCAATATACAACGTTAAGGAATTCTTTGTTCCCGATATTTATTCTGTTACCATTGATTGTCAGTTTACGACATATATAGTGCCGAAACGCATTGGGTCCTATTTGAACTAAACATTTATTATAATTATTTATGGAATTCCCTGTCAGCTTTACTATAACTTGTACCATAGTATAGTACCTTTTTTTGTATAAACTTTGTTTGTTTAAATATACAGGGTGTTCCTAAATGTCATGTACATACGGGAGGGGGTGATTCTTTGGCTTATTTCATAACTAAAAGTTCATATAAATATAGTCCCGTAAACGCTTCCTTACAGCGGTCACTTTTTTGCAGTGCCCCGCTGGTGGATTCCATAATAAAAAATTAAGTGTCTGTTTTGTTTACAAACTTTTTTGTCTCTTGTCGTTTTTTCTTATCTGCGATCGCCATTGGAGAAAAAATTTAAGAGCTATTTTTCTGTAATTGGCGAGATGAAATTAATATTTTTAAAATGATCTAGTAGCAATAATTTATTATTTTTTTTTTATACAATACATAAAAACTAATTAATAACCATAACGAAGAAACTACGTTACAACAATTGTTAAAAATGACTTCCGTTCCACCAACAGTTATAAGAAACAACGAAAAGAATCTTCAAATTTCAGGACCCTGTAGATTAGTAAGGAAGCGTTTGCGTTGCGTTGTGTTTATATGAACTTTTAGTTATGAAATAAGCCAAAGAATCACCTCCTTCCGTATGCACATGACATTTAGGAACACTCTGTATAATTTTTACAATTGATTCTTTTTATCCCACTTATAAAACAATTTAATAAATAAAAACAACCTTCTACCCTCAAATTATTTGACTTTCTTTATAACAACGTTCCTTTTCTCCCCCACTTCCTCCAGAGTACCTATACCTTTCACACCTTTTTCGAAAGATGCAAGTCTGGTGAGTGCATAGTGACTTGCGAAGTAGGTACTACAAACCCCAAGGATTTCTCCTTTTCGATACTGTTCTTTTTAAACGTGCGGAACATTTAGAAGACTATGGGATACCGCTATAGCCCTCTACGGCAATGATATTGCGGTACATACAAGATCATGACAGTCATACATCACCAGTAGAACATTTGATGAACTAGAAGAGTCGTACATCAGATGGAGAATATCGGTGAAACTCAACAAGTGTGTTGCCTTCCTTTTCAGCAAACGGAAACTCAAACTCGAAGATCACTTCAATATTTTTGCAAATGAGATACCATGGAGGTTAGAAGTCAAGTACATTGGTGTCGTTCTGGATCATCGTGACTTGGAGTCCGAAATCAAAATGGAAACAAGGTACAGATTTTACGATCATCATTAGGTCCAAATGGGTCACGAAGTGGCAATACGTATGAACCTACACTGTGTCGCAAATTGGATGCTCACCATTGATACCTAAAGAACGGTAAAGAGATACGAAGGTTATAAAGAGGGAGTCAAGCCATCCATATTTAAAAATAGATCATATATTCATTCAGAACACAGATTCGTCGTGATCTGAACGAGTCTATCGTCAGGAAGTTTGCACCTGAAGTGGAGGTTAGGACATTAAGAGACCTGGTACATTCCACATTTATTGGCGAAAGAGTTGAGATGTAATACGCCGTTAAATTATGGTTTAAACCCTTTCAGTCTCTTATGCGGTCCATCGGTTAACATATAAAAATATGACTTTGGTATTTTTCTCCACGATGGAGACGTTCTGAAGGAGTTGTCAAGTGGGACAGTTAATGAAACTTCAAGTACTTCATTCAACTTGCCGACGTTTCGACCGGGGGGTCCAGTCTTTCTCAGGGCTCTTTATTAAGTGTGTAATTAGTACATAATAAACTTAACAGATCTTTGAAAAATATAGACATTTTTCAGAACATTTACCTGACGAATTAGAAGATTCAGAAACGAACAAATATCTACTCATTCGATCCAGTACTGGTAAGTAATTATTTAATATATTAAGCACAATCTGATAAGCACATGAGGCAAGTAATTAGTAAGCAATGCAATTAAAATTAAAATATATAATACCTATAAGACAGACTGAGTGGTGGCACGAACAAACAGGGAATGACAGGCAATCAAAACGAAAGGTCCTTGAGTGTTGATATGATTACCACCAACGTGTAAACAAGATACTCCTTCAGGTCTCCATCGTGGAGAAAAACACCAAAGTCGATTACGAGGAGCTTCACCTACGCATAAAAATATGAGTGAGGTGCGGTTTCTATAGAAAGACGTATGTATCAAATACAGAGTAGATTTTTAAAAAGAACTACTTTACATGTTATGTATTTATCAAATTTCTCTTTTTCTTTAAAGTGTAAATAATTATTTGTTCATTAGTTAAAGGTACCTAACTATTTTGTTCTAGTTTCCTTTAAAAATGCAGAAATTCAGTCAATATTAAACAGTCAGTCTTAGTTGTCATTGATTATACAGAATTGAAATTTCGACAATCGTACGTCTCCCTCGCCTTCTAAATAGCGTGTCAAAGTAGTAGTGTTCAGGGCCCAAACTTTCATTAACTCTTATTGCACCTTTGGGACTGCGCCTGAGGCATCGTTCGTCTTGACGTCAAGATGCCGATAGTGCCAAGTTGGACAACTCACAAACAACAACAAACAGATTGAAAACCATGGAAATCTTTGTGCGAGTTCCCAAGGGAAGTAAAAAATATACCCAAAAAATTATTTCAGGAGATATGCAGTGTAACCGAAAACCGACAAAGTTTAATTTTGTTGCGTTATACACATCACTTCTTCATTTCCTTATTGCCATAAAAAGTTTGTTAATGACTTAAAAACTTAAACCTCCCATTAATTAGATAAGGATGAAATGGGAAAATACGCTTTAAAAAATCCAATTTCTGATAGCAACTTTTAAGAATGCTTGGTTAGTTAGTAAACATGAAAGGAACTTTGAATTTGATTAATTATTTGGTGAGACATAAAATCTTTAGTTGAAATAAGATAAGTGCTTGATTTATTTTGTTTCATCTTACACTTTTACTTATAAGAGCCTATAGTCTTATTACCTTCCATTAGTGGAAAATATTGCATTTTATGAAGCTTAAAGCAGTTACAGCAAGTGTTTGTCAACTTTATGTACATTTAATCAAAATCAGATTGAATTTAGAAATTATAGGGACCAATTTTCTGTAAAAGGAATCAATAACATAAATTGTAACGAAAGCAGTTATTTACTCCAATTATTCCAAACATTATCCCAAGAATGTAGACAACGGTCTCGAGTAGGTAGTAGTAAAGAGAAGGTTATACTCCCGTTACCTATTTTATGCAGTCATTAAGGACCTGGTGTTCTCTAATTTTCTTACATCAACTAACTGAAAGTAGTAGAGGGAAGTCAGAAGGACTTTTATTGTAATTAAGCGCTATGACTGAACAAACGCTCCATAAATCTGATTCTTCACATAAGGGCATTCAGAAACATTCGCTATCTAAGAGAATTGGCCTTCCTAAAATCTCAATTGCTCTTAATATTGTGTTAATATGTTTGACTCATGTCATTTGGCAAATACTACATTTCTCCAAATAAAATTAGTCTTTTCATAACTGGTTACGTAAATAACTATTACATACTAAAGCACATTGTACCTATGTGTTATTATACATTCACATTACCTATTATAAGAAAAATGATCTGTACAGAAAGATCTTCATTAATTTATTTAGGTCGTTACTTTTCTGTTAATGTTAATTCTATTTATTAACAATGAAATTGAAAGAAAAACGAATTTATTTTGATGAAATATTCTAAAATAAGGACGATGTTAATCGGTAAGCGTTTGATTTTTCCTAATTAAATGTAATGGCAGAAAATGCTGCGATATTGTATCAGTAATTAGCATGAAATAAACAAACTGAAGGAACACAAAATAATACGGATATTTTGGTAGCTAAGCGCTTTATCATTTTCCATTATCTCAGGTATGTATGAGACGTAACGTGCTATGGCAACAAGGGGATGCTTACTTGAACATTTTGAATACTGAATTTGAATATTCTAAATTTCATAATGTAAATGTAAATTCATGTTACGATTTACAATGTAATCAATAGGTACTGAAAACAATTATAAGGAATGTATTGCTTTCTACGTACCGCTAAAAGAAAGTATGATAGATATTTTTATTGATGTAGTCAAATGTTACAGTTTGTTACACAAGTCAATGAAGCAGCATTTAATAACTAAATTTTGATAATTTAAAATCTAACTTAAAATAGTCGTTTATGTCATAGATTACTGAATTAATAAGAAAATTCTTTAATACCTCTCTCAATTTTTTGTGAGGTAGGTAGTAGTTTTACTCCTTTAGGTAACATGTTTAAAAATTTTGCACCATAGTAATTCTCAGCAGTACGTGTTTTGTGAAGTAATGTTATCCTTAATTACTTATCCTTAGTTACATTTAATTAAGTGAATAAATGTCCTACAAAATGCATAAAAGTCCTATTTTTCGAATTTCAACCATTAGTAAGAGTCGGATTCAATCTGACGCTATTGAATCAAGCAACATGGTCAAATTGTGGAGAGGCTGCCGTGGAATCTACATCCGTTTCATATATATTTTCTTGCGAAACAATTCAAAACGTGTTACTGTCGTCAAAATTTTGCGTGCAGTTACTAGAACTCAATTCCGAGCGTGATTACCTACTTTGATTTTCCCAAATCATTCGAACGGGTGATACGACTCCAAGCTTAACAAAAATCATCACTACATTCATTCATGTTAACCTCATTTAATATCATCTAAAGGTCATTTAAATCAGGGCTATTATGAATTCCGTAAGCGATCTCTGGCTCTCCGCAATGGAAGTGATTTATTTGTTAGGGACCGTTCATTCCTCCAATTAGAAAAGCCGTATTCGGTCTCCAATCATGCATTATCTCGTTCTAAAAGTGATTGGAGGATAATTGGCAAATGAGTACAAGAGCATCAGGCTTTACAGAGATAGATGTCAAATGCAGAGTAGTAATAATTGTAACGCAATAACAATCACTGGTTTAGGAGGGGAGTGGAAGAATATTTTTTGCAGGTTTTGTCAAAAACAGAAACAACCACAACAGAATCAGCCCATATCATTTGCCAAAACTGGACTGGAATGGATAAGTCACAGTCACCGACATGACCATCGATGGGTGCAACAGAAGCATCATAAATTGATCTACCGTTGTCTAATAGGATATGCGGACATGAGTGTTTTTGCAAAAGTACAATCCAAAGTGATGTGCTCAAGAAGGTTTTCAGTGGGCAAGGTTGATTGGACCAATAACATTATTGGTCCGAGGATTGGACTTTATTCGACTGTTCAGTAGTATAGAATATGAATCGTAAACTATGACAAAAGGAATGATAATGTATGTCTAAGAAAGCCACTTGGGGATAGCCCTTGTTAATACAATAGTAGTTCTATTTTAGTAGAAGATATGGTTAGTACTCCAACCCACATCTTTGGACAAGAGAACTGCAAGGACTACTTCGGCGAGTAAGTAGAAGCTTCAAATGGGAAATTGGAGGAATGACTATTGCAGCCCATAGGTGGAAAAATTAAGACTACATTTCAGAGTCTCTCACTTAAACAGAATGAAACGTTCATAATCGGAGGTTTAATTTGGGTAAGTCGATCATGAACGTATAGTAGCCAAATGTATTGATGGAAAGTGAATTCACAGCGTGGAAGCTGAGAGCTCAGCAGTCATGTCCTTCAATCATCAGAATTTGGATTGTCGGTTGACTACAAATGTATCTGTCTGAAATTTTGACGAATAAAGATTTAGCAGCCTCATCTTGAGACACCGATTTAGTGCTTATCATTGCAGCTGCAATTCATCAGTGTCATTTTACCGTCAGAGTGTTATTTCATTGAATAAGTCATGAATCTTTCAGCTTTTAAGAAAACCTTCATACATTGCGGATTAGGGAACATGGAGTATTGAATAGAAAGAAACGAACATTTTAGTCAAAGGGAGAAAAGCCCTATGACTTGGACAAAGGACGCTTAAACGCCTTACTGCGCGTGATCCGCGCAAAACCACTTGAAAGACGGCCAACACAATGAACTGTGACAAATCTTGCATTCTATTAGAAAAGCTTAAAATAACTTAGGCGACGGATACCGCATGGATGAAGCGAAATCAACTAAAATTAGCGTAATTAACATGTACGATTTTTTGCATGTACGCCGTAGTTTAGCTCGCTAACAACATCGAGCATTACTGCCACGCTGCAAGCCCCGTGATTCACTATAAAAAAGCGAAAGTCAAGCGTCTTCTGGCTTAATGAAAACTCAATGTGATAAAATTGTGATTTTAACTTTCCTGTTATTTAACTTTACCATTTGTTAAAGCCCTAAATAAACACCCCCATTTACGTCATTAGTGAATCTAAAGACCGAATTTGTAGGCAAAGTAAAATATGAAATTAGGCAAAAAAATTGAAAACAGGCATTTTCAGGCAAAAACAATCTGATTAATACGATTAATAAAATTAATAGCAAAGAAATGAAAATCGTTCATTTTTTGAAGTTTCATAATTTATATCTAGCCTACTATTTTTTATGTATCTACACGTAAAATGAATGCGCTATATGTATCTCTCTAAATTAGTTTCTGTAAAATTCGTTCTTCTATCAGTTAAAATGTGTTTATGTTGTGAAAATGAACGTTCCACATCACAAGAAGTGATGGGCGCGTATTTAAAACAGGATATTTCTTTAGGGGACAAGTTATCCTTTATTCCCACACTCTCTCCCTCAAGGGCATTTTTGATGTTGTTAATTAAGCCGTTTTAAAACGTCGCCTTCAATTTTTCAGGCGATATTTTCGATTGCGAAACGAAGATGATTTAAAATTGTCAATACATACCCGAAAAAAGGCACATAGTTACAAATTGTCAATTCAGACAAATGTTAGGCAAAACCCTTCAAACAGGCAATTTTAGGCAAGATAAAATGTTTGTAGAAGCATCCCCACCTCTGAAAACGAATTTATAATTTATTAAAATACCAATACCTATTAGCAAAATAGGCAAAATCCGGCCTCTACCTCATTACTGATTTCAATAGTTGTAATACTTATCTACATTATTTTAGGCATTAGCATTTTTGTTGAAATTTTGTACAACACTGTACAATGTTCACTTAAAAGTAATCGTTAGAAGCGATCGTTTTTAATTTTTTCATAAATAAGCAAACTAGCGAACACTTGTAGCGTTTTCCATATAAACGTTGGAAAACGTACCTCACCTTACCCGCAACTTATAGAGCCCCGCGTAATTTCCGCCCCAGACCCCGCAAACTTTCGCAACGGCCCTGCCACGCTGTCATTAGTGGCTTTATCTGAACATCAAGAAGAAAAAGCAATGTTCGAGTCCTTATAAAAAAGCAATTCCTCATGCAAAATCCGGTGCTCATTCACAGGGGGTTATGTTGTTCATTCAGTTCTTTCAAGGAAAGTAACAATTACTGCTGCTATATATTGATAGTGGTCGCCCCGCAATTCAAGGGAAATTGTCGGGAACGTCTTCGCATAATTTTGGTGCACGATAATTCCCGCCTTCATGCTGTTCACATTATAAAAAGTAGTTATGAGGTTGTTTTACACCCGTTCTAACATCCCGATATTGCTCCAGTAGAGTTTCAACATTTTATGTTTTCCTTCCAATAATCTTCAATTAATTTCATTTAATGACGAAAATGCTCTGCTAAATCGATTTCCAAATCATGAGATTTCTGCAAGCGCGGAATCAAAATTGCCAGAATGTTGCGAATGAATCAGAAGTAAAGTAATGCATCTATTTTGATTACCTACATTACTATTTTGCACAAACGAAAAAGTGTTTAACATACCTTTGGTTATGAACCCTACTAAATCCCTTCCTAGATTCTGGATTCCATCATTCTAGGATGATTTGGACTAAATTAAATCGTATAGGTACGTACTGGTCATGAGCGATGTAATGTTATTTAAATGGGGTATAGTGCAAAATCCATTGTGTGACAAGTATGATAATGACTATGAGGAATCTATAGAACACATTGTTGACCATAGTCCAGTGACCAAATTTCAGGGAGGTTTTACCATATTAAATGAACTACCACCAGAACCTATCGATTGGTTACGCTCTATTACAAACTTGTAGTTTATCTTTTACAACATTTATATGCTTTTCTTTTCTATGTCCTGTTTATGCTATGTATTCTAAGACTCAAAAAAAACCTACATAAAATAAGTTAAATTTTAGATTTAATAAAAACATTGCGAATCTTATGCATCAACCTGATACATTTATACAATACGGGGTGAGAAAATAGAAACCTTTAATACACAAAGAATACACTTATAAATGGGCCAATTACCACGCATGAAAAAAAATCACACATTTCTCTCTGTTGTATTATATTACAGTAAAGCAGTGGAAGTTGCACAATTTATGTTATACTCATAGTCATCATAACAAAAGCTGTGTAGAAGACAAAATAGAAATTGAGTTTGATGCAGAGAGCAAATATTTAAAAATGCAGCCTACAATTGACGGGATTGTGTAGAACTGTTAATTCGGTTGGTAAATCAACCGAATATTGACATTTAATTTAATTATATTTAGACGTGATTCCATAAGAATACAATGGAAACTTGGGAATTGAAGTGGTTAGAATTAATTGCTTTTTATTGAATATATTATGTGCGTTATTTGGCGAGGCTTTTATATCAAAGTGTGTAATGTAAGTAAAACATCGTGAATAGAAACTCACATTCTTTAAGAGATGTAAACATTAGAAAAATGTGCTATAAAACTTTAGTCGTAGCGGTACATCTAAATGTCTGTCAAATTGTGCGGGAAGTGTGAAATTAGGTACACTTATTAATTAGATAAAAATAAACGATTTGACCCGCAGCACCCCTATTTTCAACCCTTAGTTTTCAAAAGTGCCCCGTATTTAGTTTTTTCCATCCCCTAACGATAACTCCTTTGTTTACACCTTTTAGAAAAAATTATATTAATAAAAGTTTTAGGAATTCTTATAAGGAACATTTTATATAAGAATAAAATTTTCACAAATATCAACCCTTATCGAGATATGTGGAAAAAACTGATTTTTACAGTTTCATTACAAAATCGGTCATAGATTTCTTGTTTATCGTTTCTCAGAAAAATTATTCACATAAAAGATGTAGATATTAATATGATCAATATTTTAGGTATATATAATATTTTCACAGAAAACAACCCTTAACAAGTTATTTCGATATTTCTGAAAGTAATCAACCCTTAAATATGAAATCGCTCGTATCTTTTTTATTTGTAACTTATGAGGAAAAACATTTGAATAAATATTATAGAAAAATATCTTTTGGGCATTTTATGTCGGTATGAAAATTTCTCAAAAGTCAACCCTTAACGAGATATATCGAAAAAACCAGAAACGGTCAATTTTCACATAAAATCGAGTATAACTTTTCTATATTTCACTACAGTGACATTATTGTTATATAATTCGGTAGGTATATGGATGTAGAAAATATAAGTAAGGGGTAATTTTTTTACAAAAACTCACCCTTAGCGAGATATTTTGACAAAAACAAACTTTCGGCACTTTTTAGAAAAGTTTTCGTAACTTTTTCAATTACGATGGTTAATATTATTTCTTCGCGGTTAATAATAGCCAATTACAGTACGTTTCATGAAATCATAGTGATTTTGCACCATATCACACTGGTGCGGGAATTTTCAACGTACAAAGTGTAGGGTTTATTCGCGGTAATATAATTCAAAAGAAACAATCTAATTGTACCCAAAATGCAAACATAGGTCGATTTTTATATCAAGGAAGACATATTTTGATGTTATTTTCTTGGGGGTGGTTCTCACCTCCAGCTCTTCACAGGGGGTGACATTGAAATTTCAAATAGGAAGGCGGGTCATGTGATACATCATTGGAAAGCTAATTCCTTGGCCTTATCATTTTTGAATTTTTTTCACTTTATTTCTATCAGTAGCTAAGTAAAATACTAAAATATTTATTTAAACACATTTGGCTTAATAAGTGCGCGAGCTCGTTACGTAGCGGGCGTCGCGGCGTATGGTTTCGCTCGGGTGTCGCATCTCCTTTAGACATTTTACGTGCGAAAATAAAAGGTAAGCACTTCAACAGCAAGTTAGTATTATCTCATCTCGTATTTCAGTGAGAACAACCAAATAGAAGACTAAAAAGGAGATGCGACACCCGAGCGAAACCATACGCCGCGACGAAATTTCAATGTCACCCCCTGTGAAGCGCTGGAGGTGAGAACCACCCCCAAGAAAATAACATCAAAATATGTCTTCCTTGATATCAAAATCGACCTATGTTTGCATTTTGGGTACAATTAGATTGTTTCTTTTTAATTATATTACAGCGAATAAACCATACACTTTGTACGTTGAAAATTCCCGCACCAGTGTGATATGGTGCAAAATCACTATGATTTCATGAAACGTACTGTAATTGGCTATTATTAACCGCGAAGAAATAATATTAACCATCGTAATTGAAAAAGTTACGAAAACTTTTCTAAGAAGTGCCGAAAGTTTGTTTTTGTCAAAATATCTCGCTAAGGGTGAGTTTTTGTAAAAAAATTACCCCTTACTTATATTTTCTACATCCATATACCTACCGAATTATATAACAATAATGTCACTGTAGTGAAATATATAAAAGTTATGCTCGATTTTATGTGAAAATTGACAGTTTCTGGTTTTTTCGATATATCTCGTTAAGGGTTGACTTTTGAGAAATTTTCATACCGACATAAAATGCCCAAAAGATAATTTTCTATAATATTTATTCACATGTTTTTCCCCATAAGTTACAAATAAAAAAGATATGAGCGATTTCATACTTAAGGGTTGCTTACTTTCAGAAATATCGAAATAACTTGTTAAGGGTTGCTTTCTGTGAAAATATTATATATATCTAAAATATTTATCATATTAATATCTACATCTTTTACTTGAATAATTTTTCTGAGAAACGATAAACAAGAAAACTATGACCGATTTTGTAATGAAACTGCAAAAATCAGTTTTTTCCACATATCTCGATAAGGGTTGATATTTGTGAAAATTTTATTCTTATATAAAATGTTCCTTATAAGAATTCCTAAAACTTTTATTAATATAATTTTTTCTAAAAGTTGTAAACAAAGGAGTTATCGTTAGGGGATGGAAAAAACTAAATACGGGGCACTTTTGAAAACTAAGGGTTGAAAATAGGGGTGCTGCGGATCAAATCGTTTATTTTGATCTAATTAATAAGTGTACCTAATTTCACACTTCCCGCACAATTTGACAGACATTTGCGATTTTCTCGATGTACCGCTACGACTACTTCTCATGCTAATATAGACGTGATCGACGAATGATAAGTATAATTTACAACTACCATATTATTATATTAATCAATAGGTAATCAAAGTCCAATTTTGCAATTTGCTTATCTAAGTATTAAATGTAATGCATTCCAATACATTTAGTAATATCTTCACTTTTATCTGGTTCGCTTTATTTTTATTTAATGGGTCCGGTCGGAATCGAGCCCCTGTCAAGGGACAAATTAAAATCACATAGGCATCCCTAGTCCGAAATCTTCCTAACCCTCCTCTCTCTGATATGTTTACCTTTTGAAAAAATTTAATTAAAAGATCATAAACTTCTTTGTTGTTGGAGGCCAACAACATGACGAGGTTCGTATCATTATTTTAACTAGACTTTTGATAGAGGTGGTTGATAGCTACCTACTGTGTTGTTTTCACAGGTCTCTTCGTTATCACCTTATGCACCTTTTGGAGATTACAACAAGATTCAATTTAAACAGGAGTGCTTGGGATTGGCCATGTCCGAGTTTCATTCTCACAATTGTTGACGAATTTATCCTGACCAATGCCTTACAAAGAGAATTGGGTGTATTAGGCCATTTTTTGTTGTATACATTTTCCACCACTTACCTTTGAATGTGTACGTCTCTCTTCAGGACCGAGATTAGATCTCCGCGAGTGCGGGAGTAATGGCTTATATTCAACTTAATAACCTTGGATAGTTGGTTTCGTTATGTTTAATACCAACGTGAACTTTTGGCACATTTTTAGAGCCTCGTAAATTGCAAATGCTTGATCAGTGGCTATTGATGCTAGAGCTAAAAACACGACTGCCAATTATAATAGTTGAGTTCAACCGTTCAACATTTATAAAAGGTGAATGTATACATTATATGCAGTTTTAACGTAACGAAAACAAATAGAAAGTTGAAAATGCCGCAAGGGACGTCCTCACTGGTGTCGGGTACTTCCAGGGGGCGTTTTAAAGATTTTCATTCCTGTTCTTCGAATGGAAGAAAAGAGAAACAGATAATAAGAAAAAATAATTAAGGAAAATCCCAATGCAGTACCTACATTTATATGTATTTTAAATAAAGTTAACATTAAAGCGAATGCAATTGAAAATAAATTAATCATCGTCAACATCGCTTTAATGTCACTTATATTTGACAATATTTTAACAACAGTGAGTGCTATATGGGTTACATACATTCCCAGCAAACACACATATAAAATATACATACAACATATGTAAAATTGAAGTAAATACCCCTACATATGCTTTCTTATATATCAAGTACGTAAGTATTCTTTAATAAGTTATATAAACCGTATGTCACACAATTACGTATATTTTACATAATAGTATAGAAACTTACGGATATTCCGTATACAGAAATTCATATAATATATACATATAGATAATTACATATCACTCATGAAATTCATGTGCTGTCATATTTACATGATTAGATTTATGTATGTTATATGTAAAATATTTTATGTAATATTACTTATTTTTATGTATGCCTTCTGTAAATATAATTAGAAATTATGATTACATAATTATATTGTATGGTCGAAAATAAAGTCCGTTTCTATTTCTATCGAACGCACGTGTTTTCTACAACGCCAAAAATTGTAGTTCACGTACCTTTAATATTAGATCTGTATCGACTAAAATGCGTCTAATTTATATAGAAAATAAATAATATAAAATAAATTAAATCCTGGTCAATTTTAACATAAAGTTAAAGATAGGTATAATTATTGAATAAGACTTCACTCAACGGTTAAATCAAACAAAATTTAAACTAATAACGCGAAACAGCGCAAAGTTACGAAGTACGAAATAAAAAAAAGGGATGTTACAGATTAGCGCAGTGGTACAATGTTGGAGACAATAAAAACACATGTCGGATTTCGGAATTTGCAACGCCCACTCCCAAACGTTCGAATCCGGTTAAGGGACACTTTTCAAGCAAGTACATATATCATAATAAACTGTCGGTTTTCAGTTCAGGTAAAAACGGGTTCGTGCAAGAATTAAGTTAAATACAATTAAAAGTACAGTTGCACGTAAAATGTAGTTTTTCCATTTTTTGTATGGAACTGCTTAAATAATTTTTTACATTGATAATAATTACATTATGCTCGAGTAGCTGCCATTTTGGTCATCGGAACGCTTTTACAGCTAATATTTTTTGTGTAAATATTACATAAAATATACATAAAACGTATATAAATTCATGTAGAAGAATTTACATCTAATAGACATATATATTATTTTGAAAATTGCTGACATCCTGACATTAAATATATCTTATTTTTCTTCCAGTTTTATATAAATTATATGTATTTTATATATAAATGTGTTTGCTGGGTTGAAACCGTACACCACTGACCATCTGCCCAAATGGGCGGACCTACGTGAAACGCGATCGTATTTATACATGAACTCTAATCGATTTAACTTGAACATTTTGTATGTATTCGTGGTCAGCCTGTTAACTCTCTCATCCCGTACCTTCTCTGATCTTAATCTTGAATAAAATCTATAATTGATCTCATTGCCCGTTTGGATGCCGAGCAGCAGATTACTGGTAGTGTTTTAAAATAGTCTGTTTGTCCATCCTAAATTAGGACTAGGTCTGAAGATGCCAGAGCGCCAATTCAATTTTATCCGTACGTTCCGATGCTTAGAAAGGAAAACTATGGCAGATTTCTCCGGTGAAAGTTCAAACCTGGTATCATTAAACCATCTTTTGAAGTTCTATCCTATGTTGCCCATATCCTTGATCAGCGCTGTGCACACTTATATAATTCGCGGATTGGATCCCTTTGCCTCACAAATCAAATTTATATCAGAAGTATATATGTAGTCTTCAATTACCACTCTTATTGAGTAGTTGATCAGAAATATGTGTGAAGAGTCTTTAGCCTTTCCCACACCTAAAGCGTAACATTAATACGCTGCACAGTCCCAGATCCCTTCTTTTCCGCTACATCGCAGAATCACAATGTAGCCAAAAAAAAGTACATAACCTCCAAATGTATATTTACAGCTGTTGAGGTAGTTGTACCGAAATACTCTCTAGAGCAGAGTTACTAATCCCCATTTTTAAAGAGGAAAACTTATAGTTAAGCTTTCCTGTATTGGCGTTAAGGTTAGTATAGACCGAAAGCTGTTAGTCTCTCTTGAGGTTGATCTTTAAAGTCCGTAAACACACCGGCTACCTACACTTACTCAGGGATTCGGTACTTGTGAAGCCTTTTTTGTAGCTGCGGTTGCGGGATGGTACAGTTTCGCTGCCGCCCGCCTTCGGATGGAGCTGTAGTTATTCCTTGCGTTCTTCGGAGGTTACGTCGAACTTGAACTATCCCACATTTTCCCTTTATAATCGTTATAGGTGATTACTGATTATGAAGCACTTTTCAGAAAATTAAATCTGGGCGCGAGACGTGGGTATTGGAGTTCAGTTACAAAGCAAGAATCTATGTAATGGGTTGTTCATAAGTCATAAAGAACCCTCACCTCCACAAAAGGGAAGGATTCAATTTTTGTGTGGAAAAAAATACATCGATTATAGGAGATGTGTGCAAGCAAAAAATGAAGATGATGCTGCTCCACGGCAATTGCAGAGTACACGAAACTCGAAAAATTTAAGAACTAATCGGTGATTCCTAAACTAAAGAAATCTGCGGAGACATTTTTTGCATTTTTTTGAAGACTTTCCTTCATCTATTTTAAAGGAATTTCGTTACTGCACAAACATTGGAATAAGTAGAGATCTTTTACGCTATTTGTCGGTGTAATAAATGTGAAAAATTTAACTTAGATTAATTTACAATAAACCCTTTGAATATTGCCAAGGCCGGATAAAAGGGATTATAAATTCACCGGAAAATACCTTTTCATTGCATTGTGAGGGTTGATTTACGTAATATAAACATATTGACACATTTACTAGAATGCAATACTATGACTTCACATGCTTTGAAATCTATAAATATCGCGTGTACGGAGTACATTTAACGAATGAGCATTGAGCAAACTGATTGATTCGTTATTACTTGATCATAACAGAACTTCTAGGTTTTTAGCTTTATTTTTCGTAGACTATGACGTAAATACCTTCCATGTGCAGTATTTTTCATAGCACCAAACTGATCTCAAGAATCCTTGGAAATCACATTCATATTATTAATTAATAGTATTTCTGCATTACAAGCCTTCAATTAAATGAAAATTAAGATATATAAGATTCTGGCCCCATGCAAGATTAGGTCCTAATAATTGTGATCCACCCTCGCCCGAGCTTACATTGTGAAGGATTTTTGATTCATAACTATTTACCTACTGCCGCAATCGCTCCGAGAATTTGTCAGATTTAAACACTCACAATTTTCTATTAAAAATATATACCTATACATTGTAATAACAGTTTGTTAATAATTCAAACGTAAATGAACTAATTAATGAATTAATTACTTAAATGAATTAATTCATGGATTAAGAACCTTAATTTTAACCAAAATCTGAAACCTACCTAAGGATTGAAATCTTTTGGTCAGTTTTGATGTTTTCACACAATTTCTGAACAGTTTTGTTAAATAAATAAAAAATTAAATAACTTATTCGTTTGCACTAACTATTTCGTTATAATTGTAAAGCTAAAGGTGATTTTGCACGCCTTCCTTTGTTTAATTGACTATTTTTGGTTCATAAGGAATACGTTCAATTATGACAAAGATATCGCACCAATTTAATTTCGAGTGGAGCTTCCTCTGTTGCAGATAGATACATTTCACTAAACCACAAAGTTATATCGATAAGGAAGCGACACAAACTACAATAAGCATAAACCACGCGAATATCATTTCTACACTGACGTTTAAGGAATCATTTCGAATCCGTGTCAATAATGAAGCGAGATTGAAGGCAATTCAATACGGTTTCGTAAATCATTGAAAGCCTTAAAAATGGCATAGAAACACAGTATAATTTATGTGAAACGGAGAAATTTGTTTCTCAGATTATTGGGGTCACTCTTAAAATTCGAGGAAAATGTAAAAAAATGCACACATTATGTTACGTACAAAATTTTTTTTTCAAAATATTCCCCCTTAAGATCTATACACTTTTGAATTCGATGAAACCAATCTACAAAACATGTTTGCCACTCTGAGCGAGGTACCTCGAAAACAAATACTTGAAAAGGTTCAGCCTTTTCAGGTGATGAAAAACGCTTACCATGCATTTTACTTTTGATGTTTTTGAACAAAAAAAAATTCAAAAAACAAGCGATCTATTTCTTTGAAACGCTTCGCGAGCACACCACTTTTGTTGGTTTATGTTCATTTTAGAACACCCATACATATGATTGCTGTTTAGTTTCTCGCACATATCCATATTTCGCCCTGTTAAATTGTAATATACAGAATTTGAACGACAATGGTCAAATTTTTACTTTCCCGTGCATATACACAATACACACGTATGTACCTACAGGTAATACATAGGGAAAGCAATGTAATCGAAAAAAAATCGAGCTTTTGTGGAACACCCTGTATATTTTTTCATATTTTGAAAGAAAATGAAATCCCGAGTAAAATATGTTTAACACTAAAAATAGGTACTCTTGTTAAAAATTAAAAAAACCAGGGCACGGAATTCAGAAAAGACCTTTCAAATGACGTATCACTTGCCCCATCATCCCCATTTAAATTTTAGGGGTTGTTACACAAATTTTATGATAGATAGGTACGTGTACTTCTTTTATTTAAAGCATCAGCGATCAGCCACCTGAGTTTTATAAGTTCTTTGTAATAAATTTAAAAACTTTAAGGGACTGTAGGTACTTGTTTTAATTTAAATTTATTCGTAGTTAGGTGTTAAACATTTTGTTGAGTTGCATAGTCTTACATATTCATGCTTCTTTATGCAGAGATTTTGAGATCCCCTGATCGTTCAAAAAAAGGTCTACGCAACGTCGAATAATGTTTAATTTAATTAATATAAATGCACGTTACAACCCAAAATGGGTTCCTCATTCATTAGAAAGTAATATATGCATATAACGTGTACGCAGTTAATTCCATGTTTTGTATTACTGATTGTGGATAGTGTTATCTATGTAACCGAAGGGAGGAAGATTAATTTTACATTTAAATCACTAACTAACACTCAGATACTTTAAAACAACACTTAGGTGCAATGAAATACGTTAGATCGCTAACCTTTGTATTATTTTAAAAGCTAATTTATACTTTAATTGGAATGAATGTCACATTGTCACATGATTCACAATATGCATTTACGTCCTAATAATTAGCATAAGAACTAAGTACAAATCCGACTGTCGAATAAATTAAAGTGAAATTTTAAAGTATTGCACATGCATCAAGGCTTTAATCTTAACGAAAATATGAATCATATTATTACAATGTCAAAAGCACCACCAAGATTTTCTGAATCGCTACGTTTGTTTTATTAGGAAAATGTATTTTATGTATTCAATACTTTTGATGTACAAATATTGGTGTCTGTTCTGAGCGTTACACACACAAAGGTGTACTGGTTAAGTAAATAATAATTCATTTGCCTTTCCATGCAAGGGGTTTGCGCCCTACGCCCCTACCGCTTAAACAAGCAGGTCACTGTAGTGTAACAAAATTTATGCTGGTTTTATTACACGTATATGATTTACGTCACCGTTTTTGTTAAGTTTAAAATTTAATTTCGCATTGAAACATTAATATAGTTTATTCACGTTAATAAAAAGTAATGCATAATACGTGTTTGTACTTCATTCGTACCGCGTTGTAAAAATATCGCTACCATACATCCAGCTTTATTAATGAATACCGTAACATATATCTTTTCATGAATAAATAAATGCATACGTTGGTAAATACCAAATTTAATTCAACAATCACGAGTGGTTAAGAAATTTTCCTCAGCAGGTCGCAATTATTTTTGTTTTATGTAAACTTTGGAAACAAAAAGGTAGTGCACAAAGCATTCTCCATTTCTATACAAACTTTACGATCCCGCAGCATATTGTTCCTTTAGAATTGTTCTGATCTTATAAAATGTTCTAACGTGTGAAGTGTGTTTCTTAGTAAAGATTGTACAAGACACGCAAATTAAGTTTTTTGAATAATTTACCGTTGTGCAATCACGAATTTTCGAAAAGTAACAGAATTATGTTATCGTTCGTCATTACTCATTATACAGGCTTATTCATCGTTTCAATCGATTAACGTGTACGCATTTAATCGAATGATCAGATTTGTATTTAATTTCAATGCGAAATCGAAAGCATTATAGGCATGAAACAAAATAAATGAAAAAATTGATAATGTACCCTTAGAATTTATTATACGCTGCATACGGCGTATTTTTAAAATTATAAGGATGGGTTCTTTTCAAATGAACAGAATGTATATGTGGCCAACATGCAAGGGCGTTGATATGAGGGGGGATTGGGGTAATTATCACTCCCAAGGACCATAATAATAATAATAAAACTCAAAATACATATTACGAATACCTAACTAAAAAATAAAATTTAGACAACATGGCATGGTATTTTGTAACATAATGTGAGGTGAGAGACGATTCGACTTTATGATCTTGTGTGATGTTATTAAAACTTAACAATAACAAGTATCAAAAGGCGCGAATTCTTATAGAATTCTAATTTCAACCAACTTCAAATCTGTAACTAATTATGTTATGGCATGTACTATACAGGGTGGGCCATTGAAAAGGAAACACGCCTGTTTTGGGACACTTAGACCAGTTTCTTAAAAAAACCTTCGGACACGTCGATTTTTTATTTTTGGGGGACAACTTTTGATGCCAAACTTAACATTGACACATCAACCCTCTAGCCCCACCAACCCCTAACTCAAGAATTTAAATAGGGAAAGGGAGTCGAGCGACCCCTCATTTGAAGCGTCTTTTAATTCTCTATTCGACAGTATGAATGAAAATTAGTTTTATTCAATTTTTTTTCGCCCCCATGAAAGCACCCTCTAGATTAACTAAGGTGGGGGTGTTGTTTAGGAAAAATCCTGAAACACGCCACCTTTGACCTTTTGAAAGGCACATTTTGATGGTAAATTTGACTTTGTCAGGTCAACCCCCAAGCCCCAGCAACCCCTAACTCAAGAATTGAAATAGGGAAAGGGTGTCGATTGAACCCTCATTTGAAGCGTCTTTTAATTCTCTATTCAACAGTATGACCGAAATTAGTTTTATTCAATTTTTATTTCGCCCCCGTGAAATATTATATATATTTATGAGTTCATGGTGGAGTCAGAGGCTCAAAAAGGGGTAGTGGTTGAATTAATAAAACTACTTAAAACCTCCCCTTAGACAATGATATTAAAATTAATATCATTGTCTAAGGGGAGGTTTTAAGTAGTTTTATTAATTCATATATATTTATTATATGTATATATATATTTTTTTATTTATTTAACTAAGGTGGGGGTCTGGTTTGGGAAAAATCCTGAAATGTGCCGTTCAAATGGTCAAAGGTGGCGTGTTTCAGGATTTTTCCTAAACAACACCCCCACCTTAGTTAAATAAATAAAAAAAAAGAATAAAAGACTGATAGGGAGGTATAGGTGCGGGAATGAGGAGGCAACCAATAAGTACTGACGGGAGGACGTGAAAAGGAAGTGTAGAATGTGCGGAGAAGGTTTTACAACATTGGGCATATGCTGGGGGAGTGCGAGGAACTGAGGGAGGATAGCAGGAATTGAAAAGTGGTACTGAGAGACAGAAAAGAGGGTTTAAGGTGGATGGAGAAGGTGGAAAAGAGAAGAGTTAGTTTTTGTTAAACTTAAAGTTAATGGTAAAGGTTGTACTTCATTTTTAAGGTTAAGTATGAATCGTATAAAAAGTGGTTTTAATATGTTCATATGTATTTTTGTTTTTTTTGTATCACCTATGCATATTTTGTGAATAAGAATCATTTGTAAAAATTATTAATTTAAACAAATAAAGTAAATACAACTAGCTTCGGAAAGTTTGATCGGCGTACGATTGTCATGTAGGGAATTCGATAAGTTCGAATGACGTGATGGAGATCTGATGGTAAGCACGTGTGAAATCTATTATAGTAGAAAATATTTTAATATCATGTAAGAATGGTGAAATATGGTGTATAAGGAATACGATATCTATCAAGAGTAGTAACAGCATTTAACCTTTTATAATTATTACAACATCGTCGCCACTCTCCATTGTTGCAACTGATTACCCACCTGCTTTGTGATGATCACCAGTTACTTAAATTTTAATTGAATTAAACTACACGGTCCTTGTAATTTTAATTTTTAATCAATGTTAAATCGCGTCAATCAATGGCCTTTTGGACCACGTTTTTCTGTTATTACATCGTAATGCACCTGTAAATGTAAATCGTAATAATTTTCATCAATGTATAAGTTTCTTCTCCGGAACCATCATTAGCTGTAATCCTTCGAAAGTCCCCATTATTTAGCTTGAGAATGAAACCAGTATAGGTTTCGAAACATGTCGCTTAAACCTTAATAATTATTGATTCAACGATGATGCTGTCCAACGTTCATTCAACTGCAACGTGACAGATTTAAGAAATTTCCGTCAAAATTTCAATAAGTACTTGCTTTCTTGCATTGGAGCAGTTTCAATATAATTAAAAAAATAACCATGATTTCATCGTTTTTCATCCCATTATATTTGGTAAAGGGGAGGTTGAGTGTTGTAACGGGAATAACAACTCTTCTGGCACGGAAATTTATCCAGAAACATTTCAATACATAATAGCCAATTAATATAATTTATTATACTGGCTTTATATTGACTAAAACATTGGAAAAATAGTGAATAAGAAGGGTTTTAAAACCGTGAGTAAATTTTAAATTAAAGTATAGGTACTCATATAATAACATATTTTAGCTTCTTTCTTTGTCCAAAAATATATATCTGTAACTAAAGTATTTTTGAATAAATAAATGCTGGTCAGGTAGATGTGAAGGGGGTGTTTATTTTTGTATATTACCAAAATACGGCACAGTATTGTTTTATTAATTATCCCTTACTCCCTCTTGTGAGACAGAATCATTCATCATGTCTTTTTTAGCGATAGAAAAACGTACCTATAGATTTAGAAACGACAGATGGTCCTTTAGTTAACGTTACAACGAAAATATTATGTAGTGTTTAAACAATTTTTATTTAAACAATTAAAGGGCGATAAATTTAAATAAAATACTTGAAATGTAGCTAAAAATTTTTATTAAGGTTTTCTGTGGCAAACAGAAAACCTTAATAAAAATTCGGCGACTGTCGGAAAAGTGGACAGCAACACAAACATATACACACGTCTCGGTTATTATACAGTGCGGTCCAAAGGTATGGAATAAATTCTTTTTTAGCGTTATTATGTACTTTTGGGAAAAAACCTGAAACACGTCGATTTCTATTTATAATTTACCATTTTCTCGTATGAAAGTCTTACCACCCTCTTGCACCCCCTCGGAGGTATGAGCAACCCTTAAAAAAATTTAAATACGAACGGGTGGCTTGTGGCACCTTGTTTGAAAGGGATTTTAAATCTCTATTCAGCAATATAAAAATTTTTACATTTGGTACGCTCGTAACTCAGAAATTGAATTTTGAAAAAGAAATAGTGTATTTTTAGATTAAGTGTTCAAAGTGACCACCAGTCACTTCTTGATCATAAAATTATCTGTTTAATTTGAAATAATAATCAGGTATTTTCTTATTTGTTCTGATTCTCTTGAGGAAAAAAGCGTTTAACAAAAAATAACAAAAAATCTAACTACATAGTAGACTACTTCATATTTGTAGTTATTTTTGACAGACGCTTGTGTATTGCCAAATTTTGTTTGTGTGTGCATTTCAGTAAATAAATCATGGCTCAGTTAACAGAAACACAGAGAATAGACATTTTAATTATGATTGGATGTGGTAATAGAACAAAAACTCAAACGGAGGTTTGTGAACCATTTCTTTTTCAAAATTCAATTTCTGAGTTACAAGTGTACCAAATTTAAAAATTTTTATATTTCTGAATAGAGAGTTAAAATCCCTTTCAAACAAGGTGCCACAAGCCACCCGTTCGTATTTAAATTTTTTTAAGGGTTGCTCATACCTCCGAGGGGGTGCAAGAGGGTGGTAAGACTTTCATACGAGAAAATGGTAAATTATAAATAGAAATCGACGTGTTTCAGGTTTTTTCCCAAAATTGCATAATAACGCTAAAAATGAATTTATTCCATACCTTTGGACCACACTGTATAGTGATAATAATTAAGCTAAATAAGAATGGAGAAATTCATACAACTAAGGCGATAAATTTATCTAAGAGTATATAAAACAGATTAGAAGTACGCTGGTCGGTTTTGAGCAGCCTAATTATCATCCCGCCCTCGTATAAGGAAACGTCAAATATCACGTTACATATTATGATATTTAAAAAACTCCGACATTTTTTTAGATAATCGACAGGGAATTCGCACTTTAAAATTAATATTTTATTTCTTGTAAAGTATATTAATTTTGTAAATGGATGGACATAAATAATTAAACGTGTTTACTTGATTATGAAGTGCCATCACGTCAAGATAATATGATATAATATTTGTTGATGGTCTCTCTTTAATATATTAAAATTTAAACATTGAGATATCGTTTACTATAGTTAATGTTTGTCGTAGGCAAAAATAGTAAGAGGTTTAATGTTGTGTATTTCGAATGTATCTACATAATATTTAAATTCACCATTTATAGCCCACAATACATACTTACTATTTTCAGCAAATTAGAAATGAAGCAATAAATGCGTTATGTAAATTTTATTTTGCCATTTTGATAACAGTCATTTTCATGAAACGGAATTAACTTTCCACTTATTCACGTACTTTCTATTCCTAAACTTTTAAATATTCCACTTTTCATTGCTCCAGTTAAACTTAAGTGTATGGTATATTTGCAAATTTGAAAATACTTTTTAGATTACTTCCCTAAACGATTAAATAAAAAACCACAAGCGTGTTTCGGTCAGGAATTTCGCAAGTGTAATCTAATCACGATCTATAAAATAGAATGTCTTTCGTACCTACCATATGTACCTAGTACAGAGCAAAAGGTATCCAACAAAAATGTTCTACAAAACTATAATATCTGTGAGCGGTATTTTATATCCTTACTCTTGCCACACGATGCATCTATTTTTTATAGAAACTAGCTGTGCGATGAAATTTTAATGTGAAGTTACAAAATGACATTTAACCACATAAAATCCTACACACATGATGGACAGTGCAGTGCAGTTCAGTAACTTATATTATCAAACAAAATACGCTATTATACGTCCTATTATGCATTAGTTATACATGTTGGAATGTGACAAAGTAACATTCCCATTTTACGAATTTGAAGGTGACTTTCTACACAATTACGATATTCATAAATTGGCGATAAATGTCCAAAAATGATATTTTAGAGTTTTTGTATTATTTCTAGTTTTATTTTATAAAAGAAACTGATTACTTATGACTTAGATTTAAACTACGTATTCTTTTACTTCTTAAAACCGGAAGCAAGAAGTGTGTGTCAAATTTCTATTTGAAAAATTAAACGTTCATAATTATTATTTAAAATTTTCGATTATTAGTTTGAAATGTCCGGTTTTAAAAATAAAGCGAAAGAAGACTTTGGCGTGAGTGGAGACACAGCAACAGAGAAAAATAAGAAAAAGAGGGTGATAGTTAAGCTGCATTTATAGTGTCGGTATCGGTAAGCAATAAGAAATAAGAAATAAGCGGTAAGGAAATGAACTTGGATAACCTGTATATCATTTATAGTAGAAATAAGCGGTAAGCAGTAAGCAGTAAGAAATAAGGAATTGGTTCAATTTTATTTCTTACCGTTACCTTTACCGAATCGGGAATATTCGTGTACAGCTGTGAGCTTACGAGCTAAGAAAAGACAGATGACATTAGTATAAATCAGGTGTTAAAGAAATATTTTAGTGAAATATATACTTATTCAAGAATCGATGGGAAAATATTATGTCAAGTTGATTTTAATTTTACAATCGTACCTTAGGTAACCTAAGAATCGTACCATAAACACAGTAATAATTTAAATTAAACCCGTAATGCGCATGCCTACTCTGTTACCGTTAAAGAACTATAAATGCGTTTTTATTTCTTACTGCTTATTGCTTATTTCTTATTGCTTACCGATACCGACACTATAAATCCAGCTTTAGGGGTGTGAAGGAGAGTGGTAGTTAGGGGTGGAGAAAGGGGGGTGGGTTTATCTGATCCTGCGTTTTGAAGAAGCAACAGGTGTTTTTGTTATGTTTGTAAATTTCTATTTGTGTGTGTGTTAATTTCCATCGAAAAGGTACTTAAAGCATCAATTTTATCTGTTTTATTAATGTTAATTGTTTAAATCAACTATTTATATTTGGTAATAACTTGTCATTCAATGAAATTATTTTATAGATTATTCTACATTGAACTATTTACACAAATTACCGTTGTGTTGGCGTCCATCTTGATTTGTCTTTATATAATGTGTTTTTATTTATCGCTCTTGTATGTAATAGGGATAATAAATTTCCGTTACCTATTGAATTAGGGGCGTGAGATTTTTTTGTGTTAAAATGTTGAATTCAGTTATTTTAATTTAATTGTAATTTTCTTTATTTCATTTCATTATACATTCGTTTTTCAATAAGAGCCGCACACTTAGAGTTGCTAACGTACTCCCTCAACTATGTAAGAGCCTGGGTGGATGTAACTCATGATGTTTTTTCTCCCGTGCAAAGTTGAATATTGGGCTGTATTAACAAAAGCTAGCAGCATTCTTCTCGGAATTACAACTTTAGCAGATTAAGTCCGCAACCAGGTCAGTCTGTACCTTTCGAAGGGGTCCGTATAACTAACTATTTATATGTGCTTTTGTATGTCTAGTGAATGTGGTAGTTGGCGAGCAAGGGGAGGGAGTATAAGTAGTGGGTATTTTAGTTTGACGCCTTGAGTACCAAGTGTACACAGTTGTTTTATTTTGTGTTACTTACATAATTGAATTCGATTATTGTTTATGTTGGTTTTCGTTGTAGGTATTGCTATGTTACTGGGGTCTCCCTCGCTCCATTATGTCTCTTTGTATGGTTTGTTTAATTTGTGTATTTAGTTTCTTTGGAACATAACCGAAGGTTTCTTTACCACGTTCTTCCTTCGGCCAGTTCTAGGTGAACATGGCTTTCTCTTTTTGGCGTTAAATATGATTTATTAAAATTTTAGGGCTTTTATTTTTATCACTAAATATATATTTACGTTCATTTTAACTGCTGTTTAACCTTCATCCTACAACGACACAGGTCTTGGTAAGCGCCATTTAGGGGACCGCAATCTTGGTAGGCGCCCTCTTTTAGTTTCACAACATTCATAGGTACACATGGAGTTTGGTTCGTTTTTTTGTAGGTAAGCGCGCGAAACCTGGTGTCTGTTACATCACAAATTATTAAAGGAATTAATTATTCATTAATAATTATTAGTTAATAACTCCGCACATGGGGATTAAACGTTAAGTCCTGCAAATATCGAAGAAACATTTTTGAAAATGCCTCTGCCAATTAATTATTCTTGTGTGTTGTTTAAATGGGTGTAATAGTACCTAGAGATAGTGCGCGCAGGCGTGAGTGCGGGAAAATAGAAGAGAGGGACAGTGGGTACCAGGCAGCGGAGTAGATAGGGAGAATTGGAGGAAGAGGAAGCTGAAGTGAGAGTGGTTTTGGTGAAGAAGATATTGTGCCGGCCTGAGCGCGTCGCTTTTCTTTGTGAATATTACGGAGAGACATTTACTGCAGAATAGGACGGCCTGTGTAGAGTGTATGTTTTCTTGGTTACTTATTTGTTACTTATATGTTTGATTTGATTGACAGTTTGTTGATAATAAACCATTTGATATACAGTATCTCTGTGTGCAGACCTCACAAGTCCGTGAGAGATTGGTCTTTTTGCTAATTTGGCATAAAGAGTAAATGACAAAAAGAAATTACATAACAAAGTGGCGCCCAACGTTCGGCTTGAGTATAGTTTGCATACAGAGGTATTGGTAAACTGTTAAGTAAGATGTAAGAAATAAGTTTGGATAAGACAAAGAAAAAAGAATTTGTAATAATTCAGAGCATTATTTCATTGAAAAAACTCGTAGAAAAATAGCTTTCTGTGCATGTATTGGAAAAACGGTTATTTAATTGAATGTGTGGTAAAGTCTATGGAATTTTCGTAAGTGGGCACTCTTATTGGCGACGAACTTTAAAATTTTATAAATCGTTTATCATTGAAAAAAGTTGACCTTGAGTCATTAAACTGCTTTATGTTTGTAACGCAATATGCTTCATCAGTAAATTTCTTATCTATGAGTAAATGTATGAGGCGAAATTGAATCAAGTCAGGTTTACACTGGAAAATCTTATTTAAATTGCATGTGTTCGAATGCGTAATTACACTGGACGACGTTGAATTAAAGTTTTTTGGTTCGATAATTATTGATGTTATTGCGTACCGGTAAGGTAAAACCAGCGAGAGAATTAAAACCAAAAATGGAGGAAGAAAAGGTAAATAAGAGTGAAGGGGATGAAAATGGGAGTTCAGATTCTCTGGATTTGTCCACTATTTTAAAAGCAATAAATGCCAATAATGCTAACCTAGCAAGTAAACTAGACGAAACAAGAAACGAAATTTTGGGTATTATTGACATGAACAATAGTAAACAAAACATGAAAATTGATCAACTTGAATTAAAAACACAAGCTTTTTTTCAATCCCGGGTTATTCCTTTGGAAAAAAAGATGGGAATTTGCGAAGAATCAGTTAGTGACATGAATAAAGACATTGGAAATTTAGGGCGAAGAGTGAGTTTAATTGATAACGATCTTAAAGAGACGGCACTAAATGTACAGGCCTTGGAGTTGTAATACTTTGCTTGCCTAGCATTCCCTGCTAGGGTGCCTGGTAAGGGTTTGTTTATATAAACTTCCCTGGTTTGCTTGAATTAGGCTGTATGATGTTTTGCCTAACCTCCAGGGGTTTACAAACACTTTTCCTCGGGTAGCAATAATCGGAGACCAGTTCTTTTACTAAATAATAAAACGGTACCTTGTACTAATTTATATAATGAAAAATAATAAATTAACAAGTAATTAAATAACGAAAATAAATAAATAATTCTGGTTCGGTTGCTTGAATGCGACCCAAAGACGTTGCTCGCTTCACACCAGTTAATAATTGTAAATTGACAGGTGATTCTGTAATTGAATATTAATCGTTTACAAAATGTGAATAATTATGATGTGAAATAAAATTCAATTAATACATTGGTGAGTATTATTTCTTTAAATGGGTTCGGTCAGTTACAAGTAAACGGTTTGAATTTACAGGTTCTTCAGGAATGCGGTTAATTTCAGGGTTCTGGTAATCAGGTTAATTTAAGGTTAGTTCCTTTGAGCGCAGCCCTACGGCTATACAGAAAGGTCCTATGGTAAGTTTTAAACTTAGCTCGGTTGGTACTACCGTACGTAAGTTTTCAGGCACGGAATGGATATGTATAATTAGCTCGGTTCTACTACCGTACTAACTACAACAGAACAGGTTAAACAATCGGAATACAATTAGCTCGGTGTTAAACAACCGTACGTAATTGCATTTATTAACAGGTATAAACGGAAAACGGAATACAATTAGCTCGGTGTTAAACAACCGTACGTAATTGCATAACAGGTATTAGGTTAATCGGATTTCAGATCTGAAGGATCTCTCGGTAAGTTCTTCTTTTATTGCGGTGCAATTCCTTATAAAGGTATTTTTAGGACCGGTGGGAGTATTAGGAGGGAGAGATATTTGGTGGGAATGATGTTTACGTTTGCTGGCGACCCCTCCTGGTAGAAATTTGTATTATTTAAGGAATTCCTACCAGGAGTTCTAAAACAAATAATATGTACAAATTTCACATCATTACATACCACCCCTTCCTCGGATTAGGCCGGTACTCTTCTTAACCCCAGTTCCTCAGCATCGTTTCTTTTTAAGTAAAGCCTTTCTCCTGTCCCGATTAAAATTGCCGTTCTTCTTCTGTTTCTCTTCTGCTTCCTTTTCATTTTCCTACTTAATGGTGGTTGTTCCTCTTCACCTTTTCTTTCTTCCTCTGGTTGTACCATTTCATTCCCCCTTTCTTTAAAAAATTGGACGGCTGGTTGCATTTTTAATGGTTGAATATCTTCAACTTTCATTTCGTTTTCTCTTGCATTCCATGTCGGCCTTATTTCTTCCCACGCTACTGGGCTGCCACATATTTCTGCTATTGATGAAGTTGGTGTGGGCAATTTTGGCCAATCCTTCATCGGCGACGGTGTTGATTCCCGACTTACCGGCGTTCTTCTATTTTTGAAGATCTCTGGGGTCCCATCTCTTATTGTTGGGCCTTTATATGGGCTATGAGGACTACCAAATAGCCTCTTCATTTGGTTGTTCAACTCCTCGACTGCATCTCTTCTTGGGCGTTCGCTTCGACTTACTCCCCTCGACCTCGTTCCCCTTGAGGACCTCTTACTCTTCTTTGCTTTAGTCACTGGTGCCATTTTAACCGAACTGTTTTTAGCATTCACTATGACTTCCTGTAATGGTTTCTTACCTATCACTATCGGTGAACTCCCTGGATTCTTTGATGGTTCTATTACCTTGTCAACCAACATCTGGTCTACCTCTTCGTTAATTATCGCTTGCATCGCTGGATTGCGAGGGTAGTACCGTTGCTTACATGGTTCGGCATCTTGCTTTACAGTTATGTTATGCGTTACCATATCCGTAAGTCCCGGTGAATCTTTAAATTGCTGTAGTTCTTTTTCTAGGAAATCGTTTAGTTGGAGCAACTGGTCTTCCTGCAACCCTTGTATCCCATCTAGCCTGGATGAAGAATCTGTTTGTAAAGAAATTGTTTCATTTCCTACCTTCAATGTCTTCTGCTTGATATCTATCTGAGCATCATATTGCAGCAAGAAATCCATTCCGAGGATCACTTCTGACGTTAATCCAGGAAGATATCTGCATTCTAAGTCTATACAATGTCTTCCTATCTGGCTGGGGAATCGACACATCCCTTCTGTGTGTACTTCAGTACCATCCGCTAATTGTACTTTAGTGGCTTGGCTTGTTACAGGTAAAATTTTATTCGCCTTTACCCTATTAAATACTTGATTTCCCATATAGGAGCGTGCTGCACCTGTATCAATCAAGGCTGAAAACGTTTCTGTGAATATGTTCACCGGAAGAAACAGGCGACAATCTTCTACTGGCTGTGTTACTTTCGGTAACTGGCTGTTTTGACAAGCACAGTTTTGTGTAGTGGCAGGAGCTTCGGCCATGTCGTGTAAGGACTCCTGAGTTTCCCTTACTGGCGATTCCCATTTCCCGACTGCTGGCAATTACAGTTTCGAGAAAGGATTCCGGTACGTCCACATCTAGAACAGAATAATTTTGCCGCACCCCTACAATACTTTCTTTGGTGTCCTGTTTCTCCGCATCTCCAACAAACTGCTGTTCTTTGGTAAGTATCACTTCTATCTCCCGGATTACTGTTTTGTCTCACTGTTGTTTCAGCTGCTGTTGGTTCTACCGGTCTTCTTTCTGGACTTTTCTCCCGTTCCACCGGTGCTGAACTGGACTCGAATCTGACTCGCTGGTTACTCCAAGCACGATTTTCCGGATGCGTAGCCTTGGGTAATCTCTCAAATTCGCTTGTGAGTTCCAATAACTCGGGTAAACTGTTGAAATCCCTTGGTCGAATATAGTATTTATATTCTATTCGCAGGTTTTCGTAGATGCGGTCTAATTGATTGCTTCTAGACCATCCTCCATGTCTACGAATTAGCGTGAGGATTTCTGTAATGTAATCGGAAGCTGGCTCTCTGGGACGTTGCAATCTATTACGGATCTCTTCTTCCAATTTAAAATGATACCGGTAGGGTAGGAAGTATAACCCTAAACTGTCAACCACATCAGCCCAATTTCTCCACCATTCTTTGTGATTGCGGTACCAAAGCAATGCTTTACCTTTCAGCATCTCGGGTAAGGTACGTACCAAGTCATCCTCCTCAAATCCATAACATTGCCTTAACTCTTCTATTCGTTCTAGGAATGCCATTGCGTCTCCTGTTCCATCGAATTTTACTCCCCATTTTCTCACCTTGTCACTCAATTCAGCAGCGGAAGGTTTGTTTGTGACTTCTGGCCTCGGGTCATGTATCGATTGGTGGATTGAAGGTTCTCTACCATACGGATTAGCATAACTCACTTTCGGTATTGCCCCTTTGGTACTTAAGGGTTCTGTTAGCTTTGGGGTCTCCTGTTCCATCTCGATCTCAGTTGCGGAAGCTTCTCGGAGGTACTGTACTAATCTGGCCTTCAACTCCTCAACTGTACCAGTTGAATTTATTCCCCTTTTATTTAATTCCATAATTAATGATTCTTTCTTTAAGGTGTATACCCAACTAATCTTCACCTCGGCTTCCAACTTGCTTACTGGCGGTTCAGCTGTAGCCATTTTGTGACTGTTAAGTATTACTTCGCACAACAATTCACTAAAATAAAATCTTTCAGGTTTTGGAAACTGCTAAAATAAAAATTATCCTGGAAAATAAAATTAAGTTGAAACTGGAAAAGAAAATTAAATTCAAGCTGGAAAATAAAATTAAATTCAAAACAAAAGTAAAATAACGAAAATCTTCTGGAGCTCTAGAATTAATTAGAATTAAGTAATTTATACCTGTACTTGTAATGGTTTCTAATTGTCGGTATTTATTGCCATGTAATGGTTTTAAATCCTGGTTATTCTCACTGCACGGCCATGTAATAGGCTTTGAATCCTGGGTATTTCACTGATCGGGCGCCATGTAATAGGCTTCTAATCCTGGGTATTTCACTGATCGGGCGCCATGTAATAGGCCTTGAATCCTGGGTATTTCACTGATCGGGCGCCATGTAATAGGCCTTGAATCCTGAGTATTTCACTGATCGGGCGCCATGTAATATTTTGCTTGCCTAGCATTCCCTGCTAGGGTGCCTGGTAAGGGTTTGTTTATATAAACTTCCCTGGTTTGCTTGAATTAGGCTGTATGATGTTTTGCCTAACCTCCAGGGGTTTACAAACACTTTTCCTCGGGTAGCAATAATCGGAGACCAGTTCTTTTACTAAATAATAAAACGGTACCTTGTACTAATTTATATAATGAAAAATAATAAATTAACAAGTAATTAAATAACGAAAATAAATAAATAATTCTGGTTCGGTTGCTTGAATGCGACCCAAAGACGTTGCTCGCTTCACACCAGTTAATAATTGTAAATTGACAGGTGATTCTGTAATTGAATATTAATCGTTTACAAAATGTGAATAATTATGATGTGAAATAAAATTCAATTAATACATTGGTGAGTATTATTTCTTTAAATGGGTTCGGTCAGTTACAAGTAAACGGTTTGAATTTACAGGTTCTTCAGGAATGCGGTTAATTTCAGGGTTCTGGTAATCAGGTTAATTTAAGGTTAGTTCCTTTGAGCGCAGCCCTACGGCTATACAGAAAGGTCCTATGGTAAGTTTTAAACTTAGCTCGGTTGGTACTACCGTACGTAAGTTTTCAGGCACGGAATGGATATGTATAATTAGCTCGGTTCTACTACCGTACTAACTACAACAGAACAGGTTAAACAATCGGAATACAATTAGCTCGGTGTTAAACAACCGTACGTAATTGCATTTATTAACAGGTATAAACGGAAAACGGAATACAATTAGCTCGGTGTTAAACAACCGTACGTAATTGCATAACAGGTATTAGGTTAATCGGATTTCAGATCTGAAGGATCTCTCGGTAAGTTCTTCTTTTATTGCGGTGCAATTCCTTATAAAGGTATTTTTAGGACCGGTGGGAGTATTAGGAGGGAGAGATATTTGGTGGGAATGATGTTTACGTTTGCTGGCGACCCCTCCTGGTAGAAATTTGTATTATTTAAGGAATTCCTACCAGGAGTTCTAAAACAAATAATATGTACAAATTTCACATCATTACAGAGTCAAAAGTCAATAACATTCAAATTAATCCCATGGTTTTAGGCGGGAAGGTTCCCCTTGTCGTTCAACAAGTTGAGGAAAAACCCAAATTTGACCCATTTAAACGCACATTGCATCCGATTAAATTTTTAAAAAAATTGGAAAGGTATTTACAAAGAATCGGCGCGGTAAATAACATAGAGGTAGCAATCGAAACTCTTGAAGGGGATGCTCGTATATGGGCGGCCCGTTATGAACAAAAATGGCAAAGTTTTGATGAATTTAAGCGTGATTTTGTTCATTATTTCTGGTCCCAGGAGCAGCAAGAAAAAATAAGAGCGTCCGTATATGAACCAAGACAATTTAACCGAAGAAATGGCAACTTTTCGCATCATGTCTGGTATTGGGTAGATAAAGCACAGCATCTGGAGCCCCCAGTTCCCGAAAAAATTCTAGTAAGCGCAATCTGCAAACATTTTCCATATGAAATTGAGACGGCCTTAATAGCAGCCCGAGTGACGACCATTGATGAACTTCTAGAGGTTCTCAGCGGACTAGAGAGTAGAGATGAGAACCGACCACAGAGACAAGGAGAAAATTCTGGAAGAAGAGATGAAGGAAGACGACTAGATAATAGAAACAATGTGGAAACAAGAAGAGATAATTGGAGAAGACCGGAAAACCGAGATCAAGAAGAACAAAGGAGAGAAAACTACAGAGTAAATTATGTTGAAGGATATAACCGCGGAGCACCGGATCGTGGATGCAGAAGGGGACGCGGGAATTATAGGACGGTATCACCGAATCCGGGGAGTGAGGAGGAAGAAGAGAGGTCGGAAAACTAGTAGTCCCTAGGCAACAAGCTCCAATTGCCGCGAGAACAGGGACACAGGAGCAAATTAATCATGTAAATTTTATTAAGTTTTATTTTCAATCGGTCAGGATGAAGGTAAATAATACGGACACCGTACAAACTTCAGAGGAGGAAGAGCCAGTAGTAAATTATGTACCACAAATCGTGAGCAGAATGGAAGGCATCGAACAGCCTCTGTTACTCGATACTGGAAGTTCGGTAAATGTAATGTCCTCTAGTCTATTTGAAGAAATTCTGGGAAGAAACCCCAAGATATCGATTTTACCTGCTGTGGGGCTATCAATACAAGGAGTCACAGGGAGGATCAGTAAAGTAAAGAAACAGGCCTTAATTCAGGTAGAAATTGGGGAAGCAGTTCACCAGATTATATTTTTAATTGTCGACAACGTACACATCCCAGGTATACTAGGAATGGAATGGATGTCCGCAAAGAAAGCCAAAATTAATTTACAAAAGGAACAATTCGAATTTAGCTTAGAAGAAAAGGAAATTGTAGTACCATTCATGAAAAGGCAAGAAGAGGCCAATAAATCGTTGGAATTGACATTAGTACGAGGTACCGAAATACCAATGGAGGTACAAAACTTTAAGTGCCCTATTTGCCCAGCGAGATTACCAATTAAATCAGTGTTTGACAACCACATGAGTCGGCATGATACAAAGGAAGTTAATATTATCAACGTCGACACTTCATTAGCTGAAATAATAATCGAGAAGAATGAGGAAGCCTTTTCGGATACACCAGGCGGGTGCCGGAAGTACGAATGCAAATTGAATATCGGAGACACCACACCATTTGTGCAGGAATCTTACCCGATACCATATTCCAGAAAAGAAGCAGTCGAAAAAGAGATTCAAAGAATGATTAGTTGCGGGGTTATTGAAGGGTCCGATTCACCGTGCTCTAATCCCATAGTCCTTGCCAAAAAAAACGATGGTTCCATTCGATTATATCTCGATGCTAGACGGTTGAATAAATCTATAATCCCAGATCGCGAATCTCCTCCGGTCATAAAAGAATTATTACAAAAATTCCATGGAGTAAAATATTTTTCCTACGTATTGAATTACCCTGAAACAGATCAATACAGAGGTACACAAAATGTGGTGATGTGGTCAGATGAAATATTGCCTAGAGTTAAAATGAAAATTTTGTTGATAATTAGAGTTAAGTTAAAAAAATGTAAATATGTTTGTTGTTTTAAGTTCTATGTAGAAAAGTTTACTTATAATTTCCATGTAATCAATTATGCTTAAACTTTTGGGGGGTAACTGTAATAGTACCTAGAGATAGTGCGCGCAGGCGTGAGTGCGGGAAAATAGAAGAGAGGGACAGTGGGTACCAGGCAGCGGAGTAGATAGGGAGAATTGGAGGAAGAGGAAGCTGAAGTGAGAGTGGTTTTGGTGAAGAAGATATTGTGCCGGCCTGAGCGCGTCGCTTTTCTTTGTGAATATTACGGAGAGACATTTACTGCAGAATAGGACGGCCTGTGTAGAGTGTATGTTTTCTTGGTTACTTATTTGTTACTTATATGTTTGATTTGATTGACAGTTTGTTGATAATAAACCATTTGATATACAGTATCTCTGTGTGCAGACCTCACAAGTCCGTGAGAGATTGGTCTTTTTGCTAATTTGGCATAAAGAGTAAATGACAAAAAGAAATTACATAACATGGGGAATGTCGTTTATGTAAAAGAAAAAAAAGGTGCTAAAAGCTATCGCGTTGAAGCATTTTGGAGTAATTCTCTTAGACTGTAGGTGCTAATATAGTTAATAAAGGGAATAATGACTATTGACGACTGAAAGTTACTGTAGAATTTGCATTTTGTATACATATTACTTACTTTTATTCAATCAATTGTTTATTGTATTTTTTTAAATATACAAGTATAATATACCTAAATAGAACATCAAAAATTTGAACTAACACATATTCCAATACCCTCCTAACTCCTAACAAAAACAATTACCGCTAAATTCATATATTTTACATCCCTTTACATCGTATAACCTCCTCCATCATCCCAGCCCCGACACATCCTCCCTCAGCTCCCTTTTCCACCCTACCGTTTGCTGTCGTAGTTCTCCGCATTCTCCCACCATGAGCCATATATTTCCCCTTCCCTCCCCGCACAGTCTGCACAATCTCTCCTCATCCTCCAACCAGTATTTATTGTCTCTTTCCTCGTTTCCCACCGTGAAGCGAGCCACCGTCTTCTTTCTCCATACCCCCCCTTATCCCTCACCTACTTTGATATATCCGTAGTTTCTAATTCGCAGTATTTTTCATTATATCGCCCCTCCTTTAATCTCGCCCTTCTCTTTTGCGCTTGCGCGTCCTTATCTCTCCTAACCATATCCTCCATCTACCTTCGCTCCTCAACTCCGTCAATTCTCTCGTGTATTCCCCTCTTTCATAATACTTTTATTCAATAATGTATTTCTGTTTTACTAAAAATGAACCGTTAAAGAAAAATAAAACGTTGTACAAATAATATTGAAAATTATAAAGATGTAGGTCTTTTCTAAACTTTATGTTAACATATTCAATTCTTTCATTTTGCTTTATAATTTTATCTTTTGAAGATCAGAGTTATACCTACTATCACAAAACCTTAAAAGATACTAACACAGATTTAATAGCGCGTCCTTTGTGCTTTACTGCAATACAATTAAGGGAATTTTATGTTACATGTGTACTAAATCTCACTGTTTACGATTGTTGAAAACCGACTCAAAAAAGAAAACTGAAGCGGTTTCCGAAAGTGAAACATTTTGGTCAATAAAGAAAGTGCTATGCAGAAAGAAATTGATTCATTTACATATACCTAGTCGTAATACATCTGTTGGTCACCACATAGACATTTCGATAAAAGACACGAACGGAGGACTTTCGTAGTTCAAAAATTAGTTTTGTCCCGTATCTGTGTTATTAATGAGTTTGAACTTGTTTCAACAGTAAACAGAATTACGTTCGAGCGATATGTCTGAAATTCGAGAGTCACTGTATAATTAAAGTTAGGTATTAAATATACGGAGTGGTGTAGTTTTATTGATCATAGAACGACGAACGAAAGTGGAAAAGGTTAAGTCTTGACGTATTTGAACAGACAACGAAAATAATAGAGAAGATCAATTATTTTTAGGTGTTTGTGACACTGTGATGCATATATGATATATCTCTGAAGTTTTAAACCAGAAAGTTTTACTTTTAATATTTCATTCCTAAATGTATCCTTTTGGTAAGTTGAACGAGTTGCACAAATATTTGCATCCCGTCGTTTATTTGCAAATTTTATAACACTTCTATGAATCTGCAAACGTCTGTTAAGTCGAATGTACTCACGGGTCACGGAACGCAGTTAACGGCGACATAGTGACAAGGAACGTAAATTCTATATACGAGCCCAGAATCATATCATTTGGCCCAGTCATTGTTTTCCTTTTTATTGTATTTTAGAAGACTTTGATGAACACGAAAAGAAAAATCTATTGAATGCAACTATTATTATTGTAAATTGAAACATTCATATAAAAATTTTTTACTAAAACTAATATTAGAAAGTATAAATTAAAAAACCTTTTGAGCTAAAATTTTATTTTTATTTTTCTAATGGCTATCGATTTCGGTCTACACGTAGACCATCTTCAGCCCATGCTGAAATTGACATTAATGAGTAACATATAATCATAATACTCCACTTACCTTGTTACTCATTAATGTCAATTTCAGCACGGCCTGAATATGGTCTACGTGTAGACCGAAATCGATAGCCATTAGAAAAATAAAAATAAAATTTTAGCTCAAAAGGTTTTTTAATTTATACAAATATAGGAGCTAATCATGGAGCAATTCATAAAAACTAATATTAGAAAGCTAGAGATATGCACAGAACACTAAATTTAATGATAAAACAATGACTGGGCCAAATGTTATGATTCTGGGCTCGATTATCTATTCCATCATAAGAAGCTTCCATATCTTTATTCTACTTTACTGCTTGCATTGAACTTTGGTCACCATCATCTATATTGAACTATTGAATTTATATTTTGTATTCCTCGTCGCGAAAACCACAGAACAATCCCTTAAATGTTCACAACAAGGAATATCCTTTTCCTAATTACGAGTCACATCACCGAGTTTTATTGATATGCGATGTGATCACGAAGAGGAATTGTTCATATTTAGCGGATAATAAAATAATATCGCAGAAAAAATTAAAAGCTGAAATTCTGTACTTTCTTTTAACATTGTGATTACGATTAGTGATTACCATAATCTGCAGCTCTCGCGGCAAGAAAAGCTGGTGCTGGTGTATAAAATCGCCGAGAAATTAAATTTTTGATATTTATGGTTTAAAGTATGTTTTGTGGTCTGTTTAACTATTTTAATGATATAAATACCTATTTTAGAATTATCTTTCTTACCACCAACTTGGTAGCTAAGAAATAAGTATCTATAGGTAACATCGCCGGACTTGTTACAAATTGTTAATAAATCTGTAACCCACTACCCTACCAGCTTAACGGTAATCTAGAAAGTTCTTTCAACATGACATTGTCATAAATGCGGCAATGAATGCGGAAATTTAGGTTATAGGGGTTAATAGTTATATTATATCCTTTATAAAACATAGGTACATGGAACAGTTGCCCACTTTTGTATGCATTTCAAAGCTCTTTCGTACATTTAAATTCTAGTTTAATTTTTCATATAGCTTTGTGAATTATGAATAAAAACATTCTATAAATGATAGTAATCGGAAACTCCACCTTCCACTTAAACAGTAGTAAGCCATATTCGGAAAAATAGCGAGTTTTGGCAATTACTGCTGAAATTGTAGATTTTTAAATAAATGCAGTAAGTATGATGTACATTATTAACTAATGAAATTAATATATGTAATTGCATTATGTAGGGTTGACTAGGTAACTTTCAAAACGTCTGCAGAATAAATCGTAAAAAACGTCTATAACATATACCAGGTGCCAGTTTGAAAACATGGCAGACCTCATATCTTCCAAACTACAACAGATAAGTAAATTTCTCGAAACCGTTTATAGAACATGGAGGGCAATCTTCTGCAACCCACCCCAATTTTTTAAATTGCACTATCTCATGTGTGACCTATCATTGGATAGCCCTTTAAAAATGCTATTCATCAGTACTAAACAAAATGTTAATTAATCTATTAATTTGTTGAAATAAGCAAAAAAAGTTTAATAACTTTAGTTATATCGTTGAGTGAAAGATTCTTTATTCAATGGTTGTATGTTTTCGTATTTTGGCTACTAATCTGTCTGTGATTTTGAACATGAATGTATAATTCTCTATGGGTTATTGTTGAGTTTTTCTGTTCATTTTTACCACCTAATACCTATTTGTAAAGATAAGCTGTTTTTGGAAAATAGTAGATACCTAATTTGACATTCAAAACCATACATTTCAATAAATTTATTTCCAAATACTATTTGTTGTATTATTTAAAAAATAACCAATTAATTAACATTTTGTTTGGTACTGATGAATAGCTCTTTCAAAGAACTTTCCAGTGATGTATTACACAAAAGCAAGATTGAGAAGAAAGATAGTAAAAAAATAATAGACCATGGGAGAAAACCAACAAAACATCGAATTGTAGAGAATAAAAAAACATTAATAAGTACTACAAGAAAAAAGGGAGTTGTAATAGCAATATTAACACAATAACAGGTAGTTTTAATTTAAATATTTAAAAAGAGAAGAATTTTGTTATGGTTTTGAGAAATACTGAATTTTAAATTGCTTGGGAATGGCATTTACTTGTATTAAATGGATTAGTCTTCGGATGCTGCTCGCATACATATAGGTATATGTTGGGTACCTACATTCAATATAAAAAAGGTTACAATGTAGTAGGTCAAAGGTTTTCCTTTATTGAAACATAGATTTTCCTATGTGATATGATCATGGGCGACACCAGACACATGTTGACATGTGATATTTTAGTTGACTACGGGAGGTCACGCCGATGGTGCTGATACATACGAAATAGAAACATGGCCACGCGGGAAAAGTGTGAGTGGCGTGAGTGGTGCATGTGCATGGATATCATTTAAGGGATAACTAGGAACATGTGGGTGTAAAAGAAAAGAGAAGAACAAAAGTTTTGTCACGCTGCTCTTATATCACCAGGGAACTCAAAAACTGTATGTAGGGGGTTATTAGACTGGGTTCATCTTACGCAACTTCGGAGCTAAGGGAACTGTTTTTAGCCAAGCCCTACCGCGCTTATAGGTTTTTTTATGAGAAACTAGTATAGCTTGATGCATTTGTCGTTATTCTGAATGAGCATAATCTTTAAAATATTGTGCATAAGTAGGTAATTATGAAAGTTACACGCAATCATTGAGCACATTATAGATAAACAGTTAATAGGGCTCGGAAAAACAATGTAAAATAAAAGAATACCGAAACAAGTCATCCAGTAGAAGCAAGACGGAAGAAGAAAAAGCGGACGACTCAAATGCAGCTGTATCTGATAAAGAGATCGAGAAACGATGACTGGGAATGTACCGACTGGCGATCGAGAATGGCAGGACGTAGAACATAAAATTCAGGTACAAAATACGGCATTAAATCACTAAAGTAAAAAAGTATCATAAATATTTTAGTGAAGTAACTCATTTTCACGATTTATGAGATCGGTAAGTACCTAATAACACTTAACACCGTTTTGTAAAGTATAATTTTTAAAGTTTGGGGTTTAACGCTTGTTTTCCACATCGTGTACCTTAGGTGAATGCGAACCTCAGTATGTTACCTGAGTATTTTAAAAATAAAAGCTTGTACTTTAAAAGTTCTACTCAACCTGGTACGGGAAAGTAAGAGAAATTCCTTTGAAGAAATCATATAAAATTAAAGTGATAGTCCCCAGTTTTACAAGGAAATGTCTTAAGATTATTTTGACATAGACGAACTGGTATTACTCTTGCGACACCCATTCCTCCTTATGTCACATTAATTTTTCATAACTTCGAAGTCTCTCGACCGTAACAGGAACATTTTCTACAAGACGCGGGTATTTTTTCCCCGAATAAAATTTAAAAGTATTTGTTTTAATATCCATTCCCTATTGATACCAGTAACAAATTTTTTCCGCAGTATCTACTTAACTTTTATAGGTAGTTAACCAATAATTTTGTTAATTGATTAACGTTCATGCTTTTAACGAAAAACGTGAACGACAAAGTTATAACTACAAATCGATTCTGAAATAGCTCACCTGTACATGAATGTCTAGATGAATTCTCTTTTAACTCTAATGGACCATCCTGAACGGATGTCATATTTGTTGCCTCTCCAAATATCGAACTGTTTAAAGTACAATTAAATCGCGTTTCCCATAATTCTTTAAACCAAGGATTACGAATATTAGTTGACGGTTTTAAGGATAAATAATAGGGATCAAAGTCGTGAACATAAGGTGAATGAATTCTTATTGAAATTCCACCCCAAGCTTCCATTTCGTAATTAGTTGTAACATCTTGCCGATCGGCCCATCCATCACTAAAATAATAAAAATAAATTAGTAAATGAGATTTACTTCTTCTAGATTTCTTAAGGATAGATTGCACACAAATAAAATCTGTAAACTAGATAAAATTACGCGTGCCTCATTGCGGCACATGAATGTAATGTATTTTGTCAAATTTTATGTATTACAAAGGGAAAAATACAAAGGCTACAGTCTATTAAGACTAAAACGTATGTCAATTTGAAACCTGTAAATATTGAACTGATAGACGAAACATTTCAAACTGAGCAGTAAATATGTAATTAATAATTATAATTAACCTATACCTCTACTGTATTATTGAAACAGTAACTTAATAGGGAATTACAGAAAAACTGTTGCGAAATAAATTTTCTATTGTAAATGAAATTGTGTAGCTATATTCCGTTAGGGATTTTACTTACACAGGGTGTTTCACTTTAGATGATTAAATCTAAATAACTTTTTATTTTAAAGGCTACAAAATCTTTCCTAGTTATGCAAGTTGCACATACCTACTACTTTTTTCAATATATTCCAAAATAAAAAGGAAAGTGATACGATGCCGGACGATCATAAAGATCGTTCGATTAAAGCACTACAATCTACGATTGGCCCATCTTGAGGAAAAATTCTCGTCTAACCATATTAATTGCACTATTCGTGATGACGTCAAAAGTGCGTCAATTTCATATACGAAATATTTGAGAGCAGAGAAATTTCTCTTTTTCAAAAGTGTGAAAAGTGGCAGATGAGAAGATCTGGACAAGAGGAAAAAAGGCTATACCATGAAAGAGGGGGGTATCCGAGGGACGAGGTAGAGAGCAGGAGGAAAGAAGGGTGGGGATATCGGAGGAAAGAATAAGGAGAAACGAAGGCGTGCAAATGCATTATAGAAGAAGGGAGGTATAACGAAAAGCACAGGGAATTAGTGACCAATGGAATACCGCGAGGTAATTGAGGGGGAAGAAGGTATAATGAAGAAGGAGATTGTGGCGCATTTTAGGGTGGGAAACGACGAAAATAATAATAAGTATTGGTGGGAGAAGGAAAATGGGGTATATAGATTGTGTGGAGAGGGAAGGGAAAGTATGGATGATAGAGGACGTGACGAAGGAATGTCGACAGTCAAGAGAGCAGAACGGAGGTTGGAGACGGGTGTTTAGCGAAGGAAGGGAGAGGATGAAATGGATAGAAGAAGTGTTGGAGAATAGGAAAAGGAAAGGAGGGATAGATTTAGCATGGTAGTTTTGTTTTTGTTCGCTATTTATTGTAAGTTTAGCTGCATTCATTATGTTTATTATGTAGATTTATTATGTTTAGTTTGTAGTTATGGGCATGGAGTGAGAATCCTTGTATATTACAATAAAAAGAATATTGATTGATAAGTGTTTCACAAGGAGAAGAAAACAGTTTTAATGTTACGTAAGTAACAAAGGTTTAACTAAATTTGATTTCTTCTATTTTCTTATAATTGCAACTCCTTCAAGATACCTTTAAGTAACCCGTCTTAAGTTTATTCTATAGTTTCGTCTTTCATTACAGAATTCAAAATCTGTTAACTAAAATAATCTCAACCGTTTATTATATGTATATTGAACAAATGATGACATTGTTCTATAAAATTAGGAATAACATGTATTATAGATGTACCATAGAAGTCAACAGAAAAGTAATTTGACGGCTTTATTTTTTCAGGACAAATACAAATACCAATTACGTAAAATTTGTTGTTCGAACTCCAGATTAAGTAGATAAACTCTGATAACATTTATCAATCATCATGTCTTGTAATATATCCGAAACTCCATTGTCAATTGAAAATGAAACTCTTAAAGAGGATTACAATTACATAAATTTTATAAAGGGATATGGGATTTCTTAGCTAGGCTTCTACACGACAAATGGTCCCTAAACTAAATCTACCTTAAGCATGATTTGTGTTTCATTTCTGGATGTTTTTGTAGGCGGTAATCGTCGAGAATATAAGATGACTACAATTCGCCTATCGGATAAAAGCATATAAACTAGTAATCTTGTTGAACAACATAATGTTGTGTAGAATCGGACCTTGCAGAGTTTAATTAGGTAAACGAACTCAACAATAATTAAGTAATTTAATTAATCTAATTTCTTTTTAGTCGATTCGCAATTCAAGTCAGAGGTAGCGCCACCGCGTGGCAAAAATGTGAAATACTTTATGTGCGATAGACGCCTTATTTACGTTTGATTGTCATTGGATTTCCCGCTTGCAGCCTGAGGTTTTGCTGTGTTTCCAGTCTTCTTTCCGCTGCAGTGCCCTGTGCCTGCCTGTTTCGTTTCCTGTTTAGAGTTGTTTCGGTTTTTTTGGTGTGTTTATTCACCATGGCAAGTACCTACTGTTCAGTTCACGGTTGCAAATCTTGGAGAAAAACTGACAAAACAGTTTCGTTTTTCACCATTCCTCCAAAGGGGCACAGTTCAGTCCTGCTGGAAAACGGGTTGGGCGTCATAGAGAGAGTGGATCGCTACAGTGTTTGGGTGAATCGACTGAGATTTGGAAAGCGTATCACAAAGGGTATGCGAGTTTGTTCTCAGCATTTCACAGAGGCGGATTTTTTCAAAGGTAAGTAAATTGTTTGTACTGTGGAACAACTGTGAACAGTCTTACTTTTGTAGGCAATACAGTGCGACGAGCTCTTTTGAAGAATGCTGTGCCATCCAAAAAATTGCCCCAAAGCACACACCCAACATTGATGGAAAAATCCTCTGAACCATCCACCAGTGCCGACCCTTCATCAACATCAAGTCGCACATCTAGAGGTGAACGATTGGAGAAAAGGAAAGCAGCAGCAGAAGCAGCAGGGCAATGCCCCCATGAAGCAGAGATGACAGAAGAGGAAATCATGCAGCCAGTAACAGAAGATGAAATGGCTGCTGCCGATGCTTTACTTTCTCTCTTCGTTGAAGAGGATGCTATGCACGCCAAAAAGTGTAAGGATTTTGAAGCGCAAGTGAACCTCCATGTAAAAGTAAAGACGGTGTGCGATCTCATCAAAACTGATCAACAATTGAACAGTTTTACTGGCTTACAGTCCTTTCACATGTTGGATTTTATTGTTAAAAACGTTCAAGAATACTGTCCTGATGAGAGGCTTCATAAATTAACAATACGCCAAAGAGTAATGTTAATGTTTGTCAAAATGAAAACAAATCTTAGTTATTCAGTAATTGCGGTCCTCTTTGGAATTTCTAATGAACTATGCAGTGCCTACTTCAGAACGATTGTAAAAATTGTTTCACAAATTTTAAAACCATTGATTTATATACCAGATATGGAAGAGGTGAAGAGAAATTTACCAATTTGTTTCACAGAATTTTCAGACACGTATCTGGTTTTTGATTGTACTGAAATATCAGTCCAGTCCCCAAAATGTTTATGTTGTCAGATAAAATTCTACTCACATTATAAATCGACCCAAACTGTAAAGTTTCTCACAGGTGTTACCCCTTCTGGCCTTACCGCATTTATTAGTAAAGCTTATGGTGGCAAAACCTCAGATAAATTTATTTTTGCTAACAGCAAGATAATAGAAAAAATATCTACTGATTCGGCGATTATGGTAGATAAAGGTTTTTTGATTGACGACATCTGTAAAGAGAATAATATTAAATTGTACAGACCTCCATTCCTTCGCAAAAAGCAACAGTTATCTAAGGAGGAGTCGATAATGAATAAAAAAATTGCATCAGCAAGGGTTCACATTGAGAGGTCATACCAACGAATTAAATTGTTTAAAATCTTCACATCCAAATTGCAATGGATTTTGGTTCCTTAAGGCCCGATATTATAAAGCATAGTTAACTATGTGATCAGCTGACAATGTGGTTAAGTAATGCGATAGGCTAATACGATCAACGACCACACCTATGTAACCCGTATTAGCAAATCATGTTGCATTATTCAAATTTGATCACGTCGTTAGCTGATCACGTATTTAAGTATGCTTTATAAAACCGGGTCTTAGTGGATGATCTTTTTTTAATTGCATGTGCTGTTGTCAATTTATCGACTCCCATCCTCGCTGATGATAAATTTGTGTAATGTTTGTTTTGTATTCATTTTCGTGTGATTTTATATACATAACCTTTATAACCTTTATGTTGAGGTTCCTATCAAGTAATATACATAAATTTTATGTTGCTGCTTTATTGAAATAACAACACATACCATTTTGACAAACAAAATGTAACATTTTACTAAAAAAAACATCTTTTACTACAGTAAGCATTTCTTTTGCAATACAGTAATCATAGGGTATCTCTAGAATGAGATAACTTTTATTATATGAACAAAAAATCATAAAGTAACATAACTCTAAATTTAACATTGACATACCCAACTGTATTTGCCCGTAATATTTGTGTTTCTTCCTCAGGAAGTATTGTTTACCCTGTTTTACCAGATATGAAAGTGTTGGTAGAACTTCGTCTATTGATTTACTGGCACCTAAAATATCTTTAATATACAACCAACATATTGACAGTGGGAATTAGTTCTAGAAATGAAGATTGTGAAACAATTTATTCATTATTATTTAAGTCTACTGGAGGATGATACACCAAAGTTATTGTTAGTTCTTATTGTGAGAAATTACATGCATTTGATTATTGCATACTACCTAGGAAAGGACATTTCACTTCCAAGAGAACATTGTCTCCACTTTGCACTACAATCCCATCTGGTGAATACCCCAGCCATGGGTTTGAATGAGAAACAACTAATCCTACTTCGATGAGGTTGCATTTTAAATCTTCTTTTAAACACTGCTTTGCAGTTGGCTCATGCTTCAGACCATGCTCAACAAACTTGTTGGTGAATGATTTTGGATTAAAATATCTATCTGATTTCGACACCCAGTCCATACCCTTATATGTAAAAATGTCATATATTCTTGATCCAGTTATCCTGTAACGTCGCTCTGTATACCAGGTATTTCTTGATGCGATAGAACTCTTGCATATTGTTTCAATATCATTCACATAGCAACTATTATAAAAGGTTTGACAGCAATGTTGTATGTTTACAGAGGTAGTTGAGAGTTCCAACATTGCTATTGACTGGGACGCATGATTCAAAATATTAATCATATCAATGACGGATTTTTCATCATCTTGAAGATTTTTGTTCCTTCCAGCTCTATACAACATTATTAGTTTAACAGATTGAAAATGTTACATTTTACAAACTATACTTATGTTTTGATATTTCTGAATGTATTAACATTTTTGCTTCTTCCAATATTTTTGCTCCATCGACATTGAGAGTTGAATACTTCGTCGTGTCCCTCAGACATTGCATTTCTTGTATTGGCTCTGGCATGTACTTCTCTTGCAATTCCCTTTTGTTTTTTGACCAGGAGCATTTTAAATCCGTTGAGGAAATGGTTTCAAGAGATTCTAATGATTGCCTGGAAAAAATAAAGACAACATTTCTGCAAATTATTCCGGATCATTGTAAACCTAGAACACTTAACCAACACTGCTGAAACATGTTTGCATCGGCCATCAGCACCTCCTTTGCAAGAGCAAACAAATGACTTTATCCCAACTGTGGAATCACTGACATTCAATTCCCCTCGTATTTCATGGGGATATGTATATAAGGAGCTAGTCTGCACACATAAGGCGAATATTTTCAGACTGGTTGCTGACGCTTCTGTTGTCCCACAGATGAGAACGTGTCCAGCTCTGTACACACGCTCTCCTTCCTGTACACATCGCGAATTGGAATTTCCATCTAAATATTTATAAATGTCCAAGAAAGATAAATACAATGTTTCTTCCAATTCCATGATCTGAAAATGGGGTTATAATGTACAGAATACTGAAATCCATGAATAAAAAGACTTACCTGTGATTCGTAACTAAAGCTTACAAGGCGGAAAAAGGAATACAAAATGAATAACACTCAATTAAATCGTAAGTAAAGCCGTTGGATTCTATATCAATCTGCGCACAGCTGACTGGCGAATCGCACATAAACTACTTCGCACTGATGCCGCTAGGGGCACCACCGCCTAATTTGAATTGCGAATACACCAAAAAGAAATTTTCAAATTTAATTACTTATGCTTTATGCATAGATATTAACTGAACTTTCCTTTGCATTCCAATGTTCAGCTCTAAACTTTATAGGTAAAATGTGATTTTTCGCTGAAGTGAAATACTTCATACAGCCGTAAATAAACTTAAGCAACTTATTTTAGTTAACAGATTTAGGATTTTAAAGTAAAGAAGTGGACCTAACATAGGATACAGAAAGGTATTTACTTCTACCAATAGTATTTTCAAGGGGTTAGAAGTATAAGGAAGAAATATTTTTCGTACAATCCTGTTCTTCGGGATGTCAAATTATGCAAGAAATATTAATCTTTCTGTGGGTCTAATATAAAAGAAAGCTCGGTACCCAATCGTTATTTTCTAATTTTCCGTTGTATTTGGTTGCGAAACTAATGGAAAAAAAATATTTTCAATAAAATAAATATTTTTTCCGCGGGGGTATCAAGAAAGGGACCGATCTGATCTACATGCGAGGTACTACAATATGAAGTATAAACATATAGTTATTAGTTAATGATTTACAAGGATTTTCAAGAAACCTAGGAATTAGTTTGAATTTGAATTTCGCTAGCTTTGTTCGCTTAACGTGGACCGAATACCGCCGGAATAGAAAGGTCAGGGCCGGACTGGACAGGCGGGATACCGGGAAAATCCCCGCGGGGCCCTCATCAAAATTTTTTTTTAGAATAATTTGGGTCGTTAATGTCAAAAATAATCATTTATTTTTCTTTTGTATTGCAAGGAGCGTTCAAATATAAACCGATAGATTGCTGTAACTTTTTATTTAAGGGGGTTCTCCAACGGCCGCTTTAGATGCGTTGCAAGTCTCTACAAAATTCGCTTTTCCATTGAAAGTGTAAGAGCTATGCTAGACACTTAAAAACAACTGAAAGAATTAGGAAGGCTAGTTGTATAATAGTCTTAAGACAAGACATTTTTAAGCCAAAAACATAAAAAATGAGTAGAACACGGAACAGTTTTCTCGTCGTGTTGCGTTTCTCTTTCTGGTCTTGCCATAAATTTTTCAATAATGGTTTTTATTTTCATATAAAAACTATATATTTATAAACTAAAGACACGTATCTAGGGCACACTTGTGTAACTTTTTGCAAATAATAGATGGTACATTTACCTTGTGCCTTCAACGTTCGCCAGGTTCGCCTAAAATTATTTCGTTTTCTACTGATTTTGTAGGCTCCTTGAGCAATTTGAATTACTTTTCGTAATAAAATCATTTTTTTATATTCACCCGTCTTTCCTTTACAGCCAATCGGAGGTTGAAGAAAAACAGTCCTCGTATTAATAATGTACGTTTATGTTATTGAGAAATGATATAATCCGAGTAAAAGTAACGATATGTGGTGGGGCCCTAGCGTACATTTTTCCCGGTAGGCCCTAATAACGTAATAACGCAGTCCGGCCCTGAGAAAGGGACCAATCTTACCCCCGCAAACCACGTAAATATCTGCACTAATTTTTTTCAAAGTAAGTTTTAAACATTTTAGTATAAAAGTCCGTCATCTTATTCAAGCGGTATTTGTGTCTAAATATATTTTCTTTACTTAGAAAATACGTTCACAGTTTCCTTATGGAGATTACGTGTAAAATAGAATTCGCTATTTGTGCTTATTTTTGGGTGAAAATTTTATGTAAACATGCAAAGTTTGCCTGTCCGAGGTCCTTAACCCATTTCGAACATTAAAACAATGGCAGAAAGTATTTTCGCGAAAATTTTCAAAATGACAAGTATCGGAAACTTTTTCTCGATAACATGGAAATTTAATTATTTCAAGTTGAAAAGTTATTTAAATGATGAAAAATGATTCTATTATACCTCGCGTTAACATTTTCATGGTTAAAATGATGTAAAAAGTAGTAACAGCATTCATCGTAGACTAATTTATGTGTCCCGATACCTTCTTTCGGTAACTTTCGAAATGTACATGTTTGTGTGCTTATTTCGAATTTAGAGATTTTGAACGATGAACGATGTCGTAGGTAACATATATAGTCGAATGTTTTCACCGAGAAAAATGTTTTTGTCTACATATTTAACTTAATATCTATTGATGAAAGTAGGTAGTAAGTGTATTGTTACGTTACACTATACCAAAGAAAATACCTATAGGTACTTTGACTATACTTCTTGTTAAGGACTTAAGTTGAAGTGGGGGATTTGGATGTGTGCGCGAAAAACAGTCCACTAACAACCACGTTGCAATGTACATGACTTTATATTTTTGTATGTAAATAAACGTTTTCGTTCGTTATGTATTATTAAATGTATGCAACATTTGGTCATCTTCGAGACGGATTTGGATTGGTAATAATCAATAGGCAAGATAGCAGTTAAGTTCGAGTAAATTAATGGTGCAGCATCGTGTTAATCCAATCGACCAGTGGAGTTGCAGTGTTACTTCCGTACAGCTGGCATTGGTATTTGAATACTTCTCTGGGTGAGTCCAATTTCCTTATCTTATTCCTTACAAATGTGCATGCGGTGTGTTTTTAATCTGTAAACAATGGAAGAAATCACATTATTAAAACGTAAAAGGGCGGGTAAGAAACAAAGTTTAACCTGTTTTGTTAATTATTTAAATAAATTTGATGCGGATTATGAATTTACAAAAACAGAAATAATTGAATTAGAGATAAGGGTTGGAAAAATAGAGGAACTTTATCAGGAATTTAATGCGGTTCAATTAAAAATTGAGGAAATTTGTAGTAATGAGGATTTAAATGAACAATACGGTGAGCGGGAAAAATTCGAAACAGATTTCTTTGTAGCTATATCTAAGGCAAAAAATTTCATTAAAAAGGCTGCGGAGGGTGCAGGAGACGATTCCACAAACGATTGTGTTGGTGCTGTTACTGGGGCTACCGATACAAGACCTTTTTTAAAGTTGCCACCTGTTCAAATACCAAAATTTAGCGGGGTTTATGAGAATTGGGTGGAATTTCGAGATTTATTTATATCTTTGGTACATGGAAATGATAACATTAGCGATACTCAAAAACTACATTATTTGAAGTCCAGTCTGCAGGGACAGGCTGCTCAAGTGATTAAATCATTGGAAATTTGTAACGCTAATTACTCCATTGCGTGGAACATTTTGTGTGAACGGTACGAAAATAAAAAACTGTTAGTAAACAATCACATTAAAGCATTGTTTAATATACAGGGTGTAAAGATAGAATCTGCAAACGAATTAAGGAAACTTTCGGATGAGTTTTCAAAACATTTGTTTTCGCTGGAAGCTCTGGGACAACCAGTCCCAGAGTGGAGTTCCTTGATTATTTATATGATTGTCACAAGGCTGGACAATCAGACAAGGCGAGAATGGGAATTAAGTAGGTTAAGTCAGGACTTTCCTACAATACAGGATATAAAAACATTTTTAAAGGGCAGGTGTGAGGTATTGGAAACTTTGGAAAATCAAGGGGCCAAAGGTAATGTTGTTACTGGTTCAAATAAATATCAGTCAAAATTGGGTAATAAGCAAGGGGAAAATATTACAACATTGGTAACGGTAAAGGGTAAGCAGATGTGTAATTTTTGTGGGAATAACGATCATTATATTTACACTTGTGAAACATTTCTGAAATTGAATGAGAATCAACGTACAGAGGAGGTGAGAAAGAAAAAGTTATGCATAAACTGTTTGAAGGGCAATCATCTTAGCTATGATTGCAGAGGCTCTACATGTAAAAAATGTAATAAAAAACATCACTCTTTGCTTCACTACGGTAGAGGAAGAGAAAATAATGAACACATGGCAAGTGAAGGTGAAGAAGCAAGCGGTAGTAAGGTTGCGTTAACTTCGCGATTAATGGATAACAATTTAGTGTTACTATCAACGGCAGTAATCAAAATTCAGGACAACAAGGGCCATAGTCGGCTTTGTCGAGCATTGTTGGATTGTGGTTCAGAAAGCAGTTTCATAACTTCGCATTTATGCAATAAATTAAACCTAAAAATGTGTGAGGCGGAAATATCGGTGATAGGAATTAGCCAGGCAGAGTTCAAGATAAAACATAGGGTAGAAGTGATCTTTGAATCATGTAATTATCCGTACAAGGCGAAGATTTCTTGTTTTGTGCTTGACAAAATCACAGGAGATGTTCCGACAAAGACTTACGATCCTAAGTTATTTAAAATACCACCAAGCGTGAGAATGGCCGATACAGGGTTCTACAAGGCGAGCCAAGTCGACATATTGTTAGGCGGGAACATCTTCTGGGACCTGTTGTGTCAAGAGAAGATGGAGTTAAGGAACGGACAACCACCCCTACAAAAAACGGTGTTGGGGTATGTGGTTGCAGGAACTTATGGGTGTGGTACGAGCATGGTAAAGACGGTTTGCAATTTTTCAAATATGAGGATTCAACATCAGCTACAATCATTTTGGGAAGTAGAGGAATATGGGAGTAGAACAATTGCAAATGCTGATGAAAAATATTGTGAAAGACATTACTTGGAAAATGTTGACAAGGACGCGGATAAAAAATATGTAGTGGCAATTCCATTCAAGGTGCCAAGGATGACACTTGGAAATTCATTAAGGGCAGCAACAAAAAGATTTTATAATTTAGAATCGAAACTAGGTAAGGATCAAGGGCTGAAAGAGCAATATGTAACGTTCATGAAGGAGTATGAAAATTTAAAACATATGTCTCTGATTAATAATCCTGAAGAAGTGTTGGGGGAAACCTACTACCTACCTCATCATGGCATCATCAAGAATAGCACAACTACCAGATTGAGAGTTGTGTTTGATGGTTCCTGTAAAACAACTAATGGGTTGGCACTTAATGACATACAGCATACTGGTCCTAATTTACAGGACGATTTGTTTGATGTACTACTGCGTTTCCGAACCTATAAATATGTATTGTCTGCAGATGTGGAGAAAATGTACAGGCAGATATGGATCAAACCAACACAGAGAAATTATCAAAGGATTTTGTGGCGGGAGGATATCACAAGTGAACTAAAACATTATGCATTAAACACTGTCACATATGGTACGGCATCGGCCCCGTTCCTGGCAATAAGAAGTCTGAAACAAACAGCATACGAGAGTCAGGATAAATATCCCACTGCGGCAAAAAAGGTACTTCAGGACTTCTACGTAGATGATTTGTTGACGGGTGCAAATACTCCGGAAGAAACAGTGGAATTATATCGAGAAATCAAGTCAATACTAGGAGAGAGTTTCAAGCTTAGAAAATGGAGGTCAAACAGCGCAAAGGTTTTAAAGGAAATTAAAGATGCTTCTCAGGAGGAAAATGAAGTACACATCAAAGGCAGTTCTGACATTAAAACACTAGGGTTATATTGGTCGCCTAACACAGATAACCTATCATACAATTTTGGGGATTGGAATTGTAAAACGGACATAACCAAGAGAGCCATGCTATCTACAATATCGAAGTTATTTGATCCACTGGGGTTAGTTGGTCCATGTGTGGTGATTGCAAAGGTTATGTTACAAGAATTGTGGGTTCATAAATTGGACTGGGACAACGTGTTACCAGAACCTTTAATGGGGAAATGGAATACCTTAAAACGCGAATTAAAATTTTTACAACATCTTACGATACCACGACATATTGTGTGCTCAGGAGCAACTACACTGGAACTGCACGCATTCTCAGATGCGTCTGAAACAGCATATGGAACTTGTGTTTACATCAGGGCAATTTTACTGGACGAATCAGTCGTAGTCAGTTTATTATGTGCTAAATCGCGTGTGGCGCCTATTAAACATATTACGGTACCAAGACTTGAGTTGTGTGGGGCATTGCTGGCGGCAAGAGTTGTGAAGAAAATTATAAACTGTATAAACCTGGACTTTCATGGAATTCACCTATGGTCAGACTCTCAAATTGTTTGAAATGGTTAAAAACACAATCAAGAACTTTAAAAACATTTGTGGCTCACAGAGTAGCAGAGATACAAGAAATCACAGGAGGTTATGAATGGCACTACGTTAACACAAGTGAAAACCCGGCAGATTTGATATCAAGAGGAGTGTTACCACGTAACATAGATAAGACCATGTGGTGGAAGGGACCACCTTGGTTAGCAGGACCGGAGATTGATTGGCCAAGTACAAGGGAAGGGGAGAAGGATATGGTTATTCCTGAATTAAAGACTGCAATGCAAATGTGTATGGTGACAACAAAACCATTGGATAACTTTCCTTTCAAATACACTAGATCTTTAACGAAATTAAATAGAATTGTGGCATGGTGTGTTCGGTTCAGAACCAATTGTAAGATGGAAAAAGATAAACGAAAACTAGGATTGCTATCCACATGTGAGTTGAATGATGCGTTGGAATTGCTTGTGAAATTATCACAAAAGCAGAGCTTTCCAAATGAACTATTGCACTTAATGGGAAACAAACAAGTGATAGTAAAGCAGACTTTTTCTCACCTTTCTCCGTTCCTTGATTCAAAAAATTTAATACGTGTGGGCGGGAGGCTTAGACATTCAATTTTTAACTTTAATAAAAGGCATCCGCTTATTATTTCAGCGAAACATCCTTTAGCGCCGATGATTGTAGAATATGAGCACGGTAGATTACTTCCTGCAGGTCCTCAACATACTTTGGCTTCAATACGTGAAAGATTTTGGATAACTGGGGGTAGAAATCTAACGAGATCACTTATACACAAATGTGTTAAATGCTTTCGTGCCAATCCCACTGGGTGTTCACGGGTAATGGGAGATTTGCCACATGCAAGAGTGACTGCTATGTATCCTTTTCATAGTACTGGAGTGGATTTTGCAGGTCCATTCAATTTGAAATATCATGGGGATAGAAAAGGAAAAACATTTAAATGTTATTTGAGCTTGTTTGTGTGCTTTAGCACAAAGGCGGTTCATATCGAACCAGTCACGGCACTGACAACAGAATCGTTTCTTGCAACGTTTCGTAGGTTTATTGCGCGTAGAGGTAAACCAGCTCACGTGTATTCAGATAACGGCACAAATTTTGTTGGTGCCAGAAATCAATTAAGAGAACTTGGAAGGTTTTTGTTAAAAAATGAAATTGCAATAGGTAATGAAGTAAGTAGTGAAAATGTTAACTGGCATTTTATTCCTGCTAATAGTCCACATTTTGGGGGATTGTGGGAGGCAGCGGTTAAATCTTGTAAGTATCATTTAAGACGAGTTTTGGGAACAAGTTTAATAACATTTGAGAACTTTCTTACCATTGTTGCGCAGATTGAGGGCATTCTAAATTCACGTCCTCTTTATCCAATGTCAAATTGTCCAAATGATTTCCAACCATTAACTCCCTCACATTTTCTCATTGGACGTACGGCAACGGCTATACCGGATCCAAGCGTATTATCAATACCATTAAATCGGTTATCACAATTTCAACATCTACAAAAAATCGTACAAGATTTTTGGAAACAATGGGCAAAAGAATACATCCATACTCTACAACAGAAGACAAAATGGCTAAAGCGTCAGGCAGATATCCAAATTGGTGAATTAGTTTTAATAAAAGAAGATAACTTACCACCACTTCGTTGGAAATTGGGTCGAATCACAGAAACACATGCTGGTAGTGATGGAGCCATCCGTGTAGTGACGATAAAAACAAATACCGGGTGTTTCAAACGTGCAGTTGCGAAAATCTGTAAATTACCAAGTGTAGATTAACTAATTTAAGATAAAGGAATCATGTTACTTTGTTTTAGTAGGTATTTACATTTAAGTTAATATTATGTATTACTTACCGTTCAGGTATTGTTTGAAATAATATTTCAGGGGGGGGGAGAATGTTAAGGACTTAAGTTGAAGTGGGGGATTTGGATGTGTGCGCGAAAAACAGTCCACTAACAACCACGTTGCAATGTACATGACTTTATATTTTTGTATGTAAATAAACGTTTTCGTTCGTTATGTATTATTAAATGTATGCAACACTTCTAAATATACAACTTATATTGTAATTAAGAGGAAGTAAAATCCATATTTACTGCTGTACATATACGTGTAAATGGTGGCCTTTAGTTAGTGAAATAAACAAAAATTTGAAACTGTTTAAGGTAGAAAAGGTCTTTCTATAAAACAGGTGTTATGCAACGTTAGACCAGCTCCTATTTGTACATTTTATGTTTTATGGTATTTTTAGTTTTACTATAGTTAAAGATGAATGTTAAAATGTTATCTCTAAGGCCATTCGTATTCCCAAAAAGTTGCCAGTGTCCAAATTGAGTTCTTTTACATTCAAAATTCATTCTAATTTCTAAACTATCCTTATGAAGTTCACACCGAATTTGTTATATTTTCGTTAATTTTTGGGCAAAGACTATGTACAAAGACGTAATTAACATTGTGAAAGGGCCATTATGTATTTTTGGTCTCAAATCTATTCCAAAAAGTTTCCATTTTACATTTTTTTTAATAATTGGTAAAAATTTACTATAAGTAGGTAGGAACGAATTCGTATATCTTTACCAAATATCATCCCATTTTTGTGATTTTTACGTCAAATGTAAGTAAATGTAATCCTTTATTTTAGTTACTTTAATAACTTGCTAAATTACAGATACCTACAGGGTCAAAAATCTGAAAAGGTACAAAAATGTAAATTTTTTTTCTTTTTTCAAGCAACTAAGCCAGCTCAACAAGGTGTGATATACGAGTATTAAAACAAAAGCTATTACAACCTACAATCACAGATACCCCCTCCCCCCCAAAGCACGCAAAACGCGAGAATCGCGTGTACCCCCGTTTATATTTTAATAACACCTCGTTCTTTTATAATCTCACCAATGCACAAAAGGTGATGCGAATCAATGCAAATTACATTTTATTCATAGACAAAATGTAATTTTTCATTGTAGCGTTTGCACTTCGCTATGAATTACAATATGGAAAACATATTTGCTTTGGATTCATAGCTATTCTTGCTATTATAACATATGTATACGGAAGTATGAATTAGTATTGACAACTTTGAGCCATTTCCTTAATAACACCATTTTGGAGCGCTACTTTCCACATGCGTAAGTAACAAATTAAATTTTCCACAACAAAAACTATAAATGAAAATGGAATGGACTTTAATGTAATTTTAGCAATGTAGCGTAAGATTAACAAACCTTACCTTCCAATAAAGATGAAATGATTGCTTATGTTCAGTCTCCGTGTAGCCATTAAAAGTCCACGAACGGTAAAACCTTCGCAGAAACATACGACTACTCGAGCATTAACATCTTGTCGAAGATTCATAATAACTTTATCAAAAACTTCTGCTGGAGCGTTGCTAAGCACAGAATCCTCACGAGCTATGCAAACATCAGCTTCTTCCGCTAAATCACGAAACGCTTGGATGCCTGATTGTCCATAGTTTTCTGAAAAGACATTTATTATCAATTTACAAGATTCTAGAATATATAAAACATAAAATGCATCATTTATATGTATATTACGGGCGAATTACCGCAATAGTTTAACACACAATATTTGCCTCACTATAAAAAGTACTAATTTATTATGAGCCCATTTTTTGCGGTGCTGTAACATACGTACAACCTCGTTTACATTATAATGTGTATCCGTTTATTAAATTTACTAATTACTGTAACACATTCTTTGAATGTTCCTTTAAACCTTAAGAAAAGGACATAATTATACAGATTGATTAGTGTAGTTCGAGAAAAATTCTGAAAAGAAAATAAATTTTCTCAAAAATTAATCCTCATAAGTAAATATTTCATCTGTATCTATGTATTTGTGGCAAAACGGCGAATAAAGAATTGTTGAAATATAACAATAAAATAACTAGGCCGGACCGGTATAATTCACGCTTAGTATGAAATAAATATCCAAATCCCAACATAACCTATAAATCAAACTTTAAAGTAAGTACCTAGAGTATCCTCCAGAATAAACAATACCGAAATTTACAATAACATCAAGACGTCCAAATCCATGAAATCGAGTTGTTTGTCGATTAATATAGCCGCTAATTAACGTGGAAAAGACAAAAATGATGGTGTTTCAAAAAGGGAGAGGAGGAAAACGAAGGGTGAATGGAAGTGGGGAAGGGAGGACATTGAAAGTGTGGGGGAAGTAGTGTATTTGGGGTACAGACTGAGGTACGATAACAAGGATGAAGCACATGTTAAAGAATTAAGCAGAAGAGGAGAAAAAATATTGGGACAGGTATAGGCTTTGGGGGAAAGAGTGTTCGGGAATGAGGTTAGGAGGAGGAGGAGGTAGTTATTTGATAAACTGGTGAAAAGTGTAATAATGTATGGAGTGGAAGTGAGGGGGTGGAGGGAAAGGGAGGTGTTGGAAAGAGTACAGGAAAGATATTGGAGATGGGTGTTGGAGTTGGAAAGGTGAGACGCCAGGGTACATAGTGGAAGAGGAATTTAAATCGGAAAAAATCAAGATACAGGCAGGGAAGCTGGCGATGAGCTATGAGGAAGGAATGGAGAGTGGGACGCATGTGAGATTGTAGGAATTCATTAAGTTACGGGGATTTTCCAACTGTTCAATGAATCTATTTTAAGGTGTTTTAAAAAGTAATTTCATGTATTATATAGTTACTTTGTCAATAGATTATTTACAGTACTTTGTTTATATTGTGTATTGTACACTCGCTAACACCATTCTTATGAACGGGTCACCCATCCAAGTACTGAACAGAGTACGAAATACTTGTATGGATTGTGTACATCAACTCTGACGTACTGTCGGCTATTTCAGAGCTTACTATCGTACACGCTTTACTTAGTTGAGACCATCCTCTCTCTCTGTTTTAAACTACAGAATCAGGTTGTTAGATTGTGGACAAAATTGGGTTGTCGTTCTAATTAATTTGAAAATTCTCACGCTACCACTCTTGAATGCGACTATTATAATATAACACCAAAAACTCATACAAAACATTACGATTAAGCACTGATTGTGTTTATGGTTTTGTTGAGTAAGCAAAGCTTAGAGTGGTTCCATCAATATCACATTGAAGTTTTATTGCCTCCTTTCTAATGCGTTAAAAGGGTTTCAACTTAAATTATTTAAATCGCCTTTTATTCTATTATTTACGGGTACTTTTTATTTATTTATTTTATTGCTTACTAAAAGAGAATAAGTACCCACTATAATGTTTTTGATTTGAAAACACGAAAAAACAGCAGAAACTAAAAGCCAAATAATAACAAAACCTTAACCAAACATACGTATTTAGCGTAAATTTTCGTTAGCTACTCAACAAGATTATCGTGCGAAATGAAACCATTGTTCTACACGCGTTATTCGGTGGTGGGATAGCAACACTATATTACATTATAACAGCAACAGAGTTTCGACGTTGACGTTACTTGAGCATTGACTAACGATTTTAAAAGTTGCTTTTAATAGAAGTAAATTATTTACTGTATATTTATGAGCGAAAATACCTAGGGTTGAAATCCATACGCAATTAATTAATACATATCCAAAGATGTAATCATTTCGTTTATTGATCTTTAGACAGCCTTTTTGCAATGGTGACTAAAGAATTTCAAAATAAAGACTACAGTTATACTGTTTCAAGCATAATATTATTTGAGTACTCCGGTTTGTATGAAAGGAAGAGGAAATCAAAAGGAATTACGAAAATGGAACATAAAAATGAACGAAGACAAAAGCAGTAGAATTGGTTCCAAATTAAGTTCATATTTTTCGACAAAAAATCCTTTATTACCAAAAGGACTTACCGCATGATTTTCTAGTGCGCAAATGAATCCGACTGTAATTTTAGTAATGTTAATGTCGGTCATCTAGATACCGATAAACGCCAAGCAACAATTGTAAATCCAAGTACAGCTTCACCTCTATGCCAAGAGTAATGATCCAATTTTAGTCGTTTGAGCGTACTTATTAATGGACGGGTGGAGGAAAAAATTATGGGATATCGAAAGTTGCTTTCAGCACTTGTTTTTCGTGAACTCCCCAATAAAAGAAAAATTAGAGAAATTTAAGAAAATGTCAATAATAGTGTACACAAGCTGGGCCACACTAATATTTATGCACAGTGTCTATAAGGAACAAAACTGCTTGCGAATGACCTTATCACCTTAAGGAGTACGGCCAAAATGGTGGTAATTATTTAATGACAGTAATTGCTGACGATTTAAATAATTTTATATTGAGAATAATTGCTGCGACAAATCTTGGTATGATTATTTTGAACGATCCAATAATTGGACATCGGTGCGATGGAAACACATTCAATTTCACAACCACCAAAGAAGTTTAATCTCAACCTTTTCTTTCGACCACGAAGAATCCTTATTAATAGAGTATAAAAATCTAAAGTAATATTAATATTAACTGAAACCTGTAAAATGAAACTTTGAACTTTTATTAAGCCCTAAGACCAAAACGTTCATGAATGCTTTCAGGTGGAGTTATTCTGCTCCACGAGCATGCAGCGGTTGGTGAAACAATAGGAGAATATGTGCTTTCATATTTTGTAAATATATTTATTATAACTCAAAACAAAAGTTACGTTAAATTTAATTAACCATGGCAATTCCTCTCAAAAAAAGTATACAACATTCGTGAAAACAGTATTCTTTAAAAATAACTAAAATACCTAGGAAGAGTAAAGAAAATAGAATACACTACACTGTTTCCATCACCTTCATTCATTCGTGAGAGAATGTAAGAGTTATGAGCTTTCGGAAAAACTTGAACACTGCTTCTGTATTTATTAGAAATAATCCACATGAAATAATTATTAATTCAACAGTTATTACGATTTAATTTAACAGTTTAATTATTATCACTTTAATAGTTAATCTGTACTTAAATCGTATAAATTTTATAAATTAATGACATAATTTATATTGATAGCTTACTTATAGATGTAGAATAAATGAAATTAGATGCATAGATACACGTTACGGAACGTATTTCAAATCAATTATAGTCCAGTCAATTTAGACATTCACCCTTGCATAAATTCCCAACAAGCTGAAAATTTGCATGAACGTTAGAGACACCATTATAATGAAATTGTGAAAAGTCCCCATCGATCCCATGTGTGCAAAAATTTTTATTCAAGGTCAAAGTTCGCAAAAATGGATTTTTTAGATTTTTCAGTGAATCGGTTAGTTTTATGATAAAAATATCTCGAACAAAAATTGTAGATCATGCAATTATCTACAAAAAATGCCCTTACACTTTTTTTCATAACGTTAACCATTTCAGAGAAAAAGCGATTCTAAAATTTACTTTAGTTTTTTTTAACATGGTTTCCCGAGTAGGCCTACTCCACGGTCTATCTCAGTAAAATTTAATGGAATGTCAGGTCATCTTATTCATCATCATCGTTATCATCAGTTTCTTCTTCTCTTCCTCCATCTTCTATTTCTTCTTCTTCTTCATCTTCCTGAGTTGACGTAAATTGTTCTAACAGCGATACATCAGTTATTTCATCGTTGATATAATATAAGCACCTTCTTCTATTGGTGATTCAATATTTGAACACGACTCGCCTTGACAAGTGGTGCATGCTGGTGAACAAGATAAGCCTACTTTTCTGCAGCCGCATTTCGAATTACACCCCTCTTTTTGCAGTTGCAAAAAATAGTATTTAGGAGGTTTCTGGTGCAGGTGGAAGTAGAGTGTGTATTGGTTCCAATACATTATTAATTAGCTTCCAACCCCATTCTTCTGGGTCCAGTTGATTAATAAGCCACACTTGAACCTGTTGGTGAGTAGAAGCAGCGGTTGGAGGAAGACAAGCTAATTGCACACGTTTTTTATTACGTGCATGTTTTGTAAAAGATGGTAACGTAACTTGTCTACCCAAGGAATTTTTTTGAAGCTCCATATACAGAAAGAAAGGGAATTCCGTTGGTGATTAGAGTTTCTGGAGTAGAGTTCATATCTTTCGAAAGCACATGTAGGTAATAAAATTTAGTATTTCAAACAATTTAAAAACTGTGGTTTTACCTCTCCGGAGCATTGGTGATGTGTGTGTCTGTGTGTCTGTGCGTTGGTTGATGTTACAGGGTTTAGAAAGCTGGAAGTGGTGTCAACTTATAGGAAATTCTTTACCGATTCCAAATCTCTGGTTAATTTTTTCGCCGTCGGGACGCCATTAAAGTCAAAATATACACCCTTTAATATCTCGAGAATGACACATCCAAGTACAAAAAGAAAAAAAACACGTTTCCTTTATTTTTGAAACCTATTGAGTCATGACACGTAAACATCACCCGCACCCCCTGTGCGGTGGAGCGGAGGTGAGTTTTGAAAACTTAAATGGGAACACCTATTTTTTATTGCACTTTTGGATTCTCCATAAAAAACTATTCGCAAATTGCAACCCCAACTGCAGCCCCTTTTTTGGGGGTGGAAAGGGGGAAAAATTGCACATGAAAAGAAAAACAATGACTCATTTGTGCAGAATCCGGGGTACTCATGTCTAAAGGGGGGGGGGGGGGTAGTTATATACATATATATTGTATATAGTATATTATGCCATAATTAGTTACAGATTTGAAGTTGGTTGAAATTAGAATTCTATAAGAATTCGCGCCTTTTGATACTTTGTTTTCACATAAAATGAGGGACTCGGTTTCTTTTCAGTTCATATTCTCAAAATTATCATTTATTATTAATGTATTAGTCATGCTGACTAATAGTTTTACTTATATTATGGGTCCAATGATGTACATAGTACAGCGTAGTCATGCTTATTATGGAGAATACAACTAAAGTAAATTTTAGAACCGCTTTTTCTTTGAAATGGTTAATGTTATGAAAAAAAGTGTAAGGTCAATTTTTGTAGATAATTGCATGGTCTACAATTTTTGTCTGAGTTATTTTTATCAAAAAACTAACCGTTTCGCTGGAAAATCCAAAAAACCCATTTTTGCGAACTTTGACCTTGAATAAAATTTTTTGCACACATGGGATCGATGGGGACTTTTCACAATTTCATTATAATGGTGTCCCTAACATTCATGCAACAAGGCTTGATACCTTAGCTTCATCGTAAGTCTGAGACTTTACACTGTAGGGGGCAGTGAAAAACGGCTTTGCCGATCTGTTCTCCTTTGGACATACTTGTATTATTTGTTATGAATATTCATTTCTACCATTATCATATTTTTACTTTATTATTTAGTTTTATACTTATTTAGTTGTTTTATTTAACACTCTTGCCTAAGTTATAAGATTTATTTGTATCGTCCAATAAATATTATTATTATTATTATTATTATTTTCAGCTTGTTGGGAATTTATGTAAGGGTACCCCCATTTTTTCGGCTAAATTGACCGGACTATTACATGTTGTTCACAATTTAATCCAAAATTTCCAATATGTATAAGTATTTCCGTAAACAGAAAAAAGCGACTACCATGTTTGTAGCCTGAGATGCAGATGATTTATTGCTTCATCTGCTTGTTAAAGGGCGCATAGTGGAAAAAATATTACTTAAGAAATTGTTTTGTTTGTAATTGACTTGTAAACTATTGCTTGACCAAGTTCTACGAAAACAGACCCGCAATTACCACCATGTCCGTAGGCAGTATATAAAGTTTACTAATAATCCCATACCGAAAATGCTTGATAGAGAATTACTATAGTGTATATAACGTTTATATTGCATTTCTCCCACAATTACGTAAAAACATCAATTATAGTAATGCCATCTGCAGAAATTTATGCTGACCTGACACGTTTTCATAAGCGACTTTATATAATTAGTTGCTATTTTTCTATATTTGACGTATATTACAGCTATATGGATGCTGCATTGCAATAATTGCTATCTATACACAATTATCACAAAATAAAATACATATGTGCACAATGATATTATACAGGGTTTGTTACCTTTTGAAAATACGCTGTGACTAATATTAAAATTAACAGTTCAATCCCTTTGGCGAAAGTTAGATCACCCTCTATAATTACAATAGAAGAGTGGCGTAGTGTAGAACACCTTTTCAGTCATTATACTATTTTTATTTTTGGACCAATAGTTTAAAAAATTTGAATGCTATTGAAATGTAGTTATTTACAAAATAATACTAGCATTTATGAATTTTATTTGTATTGTGGACACTTACATAAAAAAAGCGAATATGTAGGATTAAAATGAGACAGGGGGAAAACCACCATTACCACTATGCCACAGGAACAAAATAAGGAGCTCGGGGAACTTTTCAAAATTCAGCGAACAATAAGCTCGCCAACGATGACAGTTTTGCTATATTGGTATTTGCAGTGTTGTATCGACCATTGAAGATGATAAAGATAGCGGACATTGTGACAATTTCAACGAGCGAGTACACCATATTTGAAATGAAATGGTGGGGGTACGAAAATAGTAGATTTGTGCAACGACTGCTCATATTGAAGTGAAAGCTGACACGGAAAACAATTTATCAGTTCAGTAAATGTAATCTTTTGAATTTGATGGGAAGATATATGACGTGGATGAGACCTGGATTCACCAATATTTTGCTGAAACAAAATAGCAATTCAAACAATGGATCGCGAAAACAGAATCCAAACCAGTTCCACAGGTAAGAAAACCTACGACTTTGGTTTTTGGAATATGATTTCTTGTTGACTGCCTTATAGGAAAGGTGAAACAACTAATAAACCGTGTTTTAACGCTTTGAACTATTCCCTCCGATTACTGCTTATTATTAAATCTTAAAAAATACACGCTGGTATGTACTACAGATCCAATGAAGATCCAAATGCTGTCACAAATACCTGTTTTGGTCAGCTGGACGAAATGGCTTACAAGGATGGTATAAGGGCATTCAAACATCATTGATCCAAGTACATCGCAGTTAAAAGAGATTATTGAAGAATAAATTGTAACTATTAGTCCAGTCAACGAACGGCTGAAATCGAAATTTTTAATTACCCCTGCAAACTAGATATTTAGATTTAGATAGTAGGTAGTACCCCAAGTATTAAATCCAAATTTACAGAAAAAAAACGTCCGGGAAAGGTGAAAAATTGAAAAAAAAAAAAGTGTGGAAATTCTTGTGTATTTTGCTTCATTCACTATTATTTAAGAAATGGTAAGATACATTATATCGAAAAATGTTCGGTATAAACGTTTTAGAGCGGAAAATTCTACGTTGGAGTAAGTCATTATATGATAATTTCGGTACGGTATCTTCGAACTGTCTTCTTAAAAGCGTATTTCAACCAAGAATTCCAAAGCGACAACAGCGCTAACTATTGTACATTATTCTATCCTTTTCTATACGTTATACGACACTGTTTGCAGAAGCGAAAAAGAACCGTCGAATCGAAAAAGATAGAAAGCTCAGTAGGGTAGCGCCCTTGCCGCTTTGGAGTCGTCGAACGGCTGAAATTTCAGGCGTTCGTTGACTGCACTATATCAAGGTAACTAGTTTTCGGCTTATACCGCGTCGTTATAATGTTCCACAGCCTGCTTTGAAAGGCTTACCTTTTTCCTTGTAAGGCAAAGGATTTTTGGAATTCCTATCACTCAGCATGCTGCAATGTCTTGCGAAACGTTAGAACTTTTGGTTTCACATTCAGTAGTCAGGCCTGGCAAACCTAGATTTAAAATCAGATCACCACCATCGGAAGCTAAGAGGATAGATGATCATCCCACAAACTTTTGTTTTTGCTCACAAGCCTTTCAATGCAAACTGTGGAACAAATATAATCACGTGCTATAAGCCGAAAACTTAGTTACTTTGAGAAAACCTCAAATTATTTAAATTGTAACTATTTATACAATTTCGTTTTGTTCCTCTGTCTACATCTACTAGGTATTATTTTATAATAATAACACCTTAAGGGTACAAAGAAGTTCCAATAGTTTGGGACACCATTGTTTAAGTCGGTCTAACAATAGTAGTTCACGTAACAAGTCCCCAAAGTGATCTTTTACTGGACAAGTAGGCAAATTACAGGACGAGCCTGCGAGTCCAGTAAAAGCACTTTTGGGACGTATTACGTACAATATTTTTTTATAAATCGGCCAGAAACGGGCAGAACAATTGACCATTCTAGGCCGGAAAGTAAAAATGAGTCCGGTAAAGTAAAAATGAGTCCGGTAAAATCACAATAACTTTCCGGCTCGGTCCGACAAAATGACATTTTCTGGCCTAAAAATAATCCGGAAAGTACTACTTTCTGGTCGATTTTTAAAAAAAAATTTTATTTTAGTACATTCACAACTCAAATTTATACTTGACAGTTGACAGTAATAAGATGTTACGCATTTTTATCTACTTATATAACGTTTATTGAATGTAATCGTTTCATTTGTAATGGATAATTCTTTGGCATCAATAACGTCTCTATTAATTCTATCTAGTTATTAACGAAGTAACATTTAGTTAACCAAAAAGTACTTGTGTATGGTTCAAGGTTCAATTTTCAAATAATTATTTAAATTTGCCGCCGAAATATTTCTTAACCTGAATGTACTCTGAAAAAGTCGACAGCGCTAACTCCGCCCTTTCAGGTATCATATTTTTGCTTGGGTCAACTGTATTTCCCAAAAAAATATAGGTAGGTGAATATAATGGAACCGAATTGTTGATAACTCGAGTTTCTTATTAAATGTAGTACATCTCAATTACTTTCGACATCTTAAAATTCGTAGGGACTACTCCAGTTTTATTTTCACATTATGTAGGTATGTCCGGTATGTCCTAACATAACAACGAAACGAACATGTCTATATTGACGTACTTAAAATAATTGACGTATTTAAAACACTGTATTAATCTAGCATGCAACAAAAATAAATTATGCAACTTGAAACTAGAATGTGTATAGGAAACCCTTTGACGTTGTGGTTAAATTAGAGAAGGGTGTCTTCTACAAATACCAAATCCTTACTGTACATAACCTCACTCTCATGTTATTTGCATATACACAACATCCAACCTAAAAGTTTGCATTGACGTATTTTATGCTTCAAATATGACATTCATACAACTTTGCAATAATTATGAATCCAGCGAGTAGCAAGTCATGTTCGTATTACCTTTCAAATACTGCTAACAATACGGAGTGCGTGTAGCTACCTAATAAACGTTTAAATACTTTTGAGCGACATTCAAACTTTCCTGTTTGTCGAATAACGTACATAATTACAATATCAACTTAAACCGATTTCAAAGGGAGGTCTCAAAAAATGTAACATACACTTTTGACACATTAAAAGTGGTAACAAAATAATTAATCTCTAGAATAATTGTGGTGCGACAGGAAAACGATTTCTGATTCGCTACAGCTACTTGCATTGACGCTCCGCCCTCCCCGCTTGTCGTATAAATAGCATGGTTAGATACTTTTTGGACTGTTGCGGCGGATTATTGAAACCCAAACCGACAACATCACCTGATTGCAGAGAAGAGTACTTAAGTGCCAGCTACCTTAATCCACCAGCACCCAAGCGGAGCCGCCCCTTCGGAGCACACAGCCGACCCGTGACTGCCAGAGATCGCGGTCTACGAGGGTTCTACTAGTTAGCAAGTTCAGCCTTTTCTTTTCTAACTAAGTACCTACCGCATACTAAACACCCAATAAACAAACACTAACAACCCTCCTTATTATCATGGTGATCGCACTATTTGCACGCCCTAATTTTACTATAAAAACCAGTCTTTCCGCATTGGCCATGGGCAAGCGCGGTTGCTCTACCCCCAACCGTTCACCTCTATTAGCCCAACCAAAGTTCCCACTCCAAAGAAATCAAAACCCAAATCTAGAACAATAACCCGCTCCACTATAAATTTATTACCTTCCCTTCATCGCCAACACCATCACCACCACCATCACCGATCCAACGAACCTATTCAGTCTCCTCCCTCAACTCCAACACCTCCAGAACCTACAGAATGTCGACCACCAACCCCACCAATCCACACACCTACCGGTACTGCATTCGGAATCCCCCCATTCACTTAAAACCCAACGTGAATTATACCGTCACCTTCTACGCTTTCCCCTCCGAATGACTAACCTCAACTTAAATAACAACCAAACTGCCCTACTAGAAACCTCACAAGTTATCCTACCAGATTTCTTTTCCATCATTCTACCCACCCACTTCGGAGACGCTCCTGTTACCGGTTATCAACTTTCCTGTCCTAGACTACCTACCAATGCCCCCCTATGATTTTATCTAAGCCTAAAATGGTTATGATGCTAGCTAACTTTGAAAATTGTATTATCAGATAAAAATGTTTGCAAAAAGAGAAACTCAAGAAGCTTTCGCTGTTTTCCCAGTTCCCAGCTGCAAAAAGGTAGGCAATTAAAAGTGTTATGTTAGATCCAGCAAGATAAAATGTATAGAAATAATGGAATAAAATTGTTGAAACATCAGCCAAACTATCCCAGAATAGAAAACCACCAATCGGAAATTGATTGGAAGTATGAGAAGCAAAAAGTGAAATAGTCACTCTTCCTAGAGAAACAATTAGAACATAAAATGCTAGTAACTACAAGTTCACTGACATGGAAATGCATACTAGAGATTGTACCGATTTCGAACAAAATACTCTCTTGCCCCATACGCGTTTTATGCAGCTAGTGAGGAATCAAAAGTCTGACCTCAATCATAAAATAATCAAAGATGTGGAACATGCGCTTTTTTCATGTGCAGTAGCTATCGAAATGAAAATTCTGGCATTTGTGTGCACTTGCGAGAGTAAAATTCGAGCACATAATAATAGCAGAAAACAATTATACCTGGGGGAGGGGGGGTATGTATGGGCTATGGATAAGGATCAACATTGTTTGAAATATCTCAAAAACGGTTGCCGTTTTACGATACTATTAAAAAGAACTTTTTTGGAAAAGATGAACAAGAGGTTCTAAAAGAGAGAAACGACGATAATTTTGTTCATTCGCGTAAAAGTTTGGAGGGAAAATGGTTTCCAAAACCCCCACTTTTACATTGCTGCGTGAAAGGTGACGATTGTACGTTCTTGATTTTTTGTTCTTTGTATATGGAAGAGCAATTATTAAAAAGGGATCTGCATCTTCATGTATTGACGTTAGAGTGACTCGCTCATCACTTTTTCTCAAAATTAGCGCAACTTAAAAACACACAGGTTTACACTATTTGTGCCGCTTGGCGGTCTTCGCTTATAAGCGTTTGTATGCGCGGTGCTGCACCCCATTGGCCAGCCAATAGTGTCCGACCGAAGCTTCGGCTTCGGCCACCTTCGGCCAAAAATACCACCTTCGGCCAAACCTTCGGCTTCGGCTAAAATAGGCCGAAGTTTTGGCCGAAGCCGAAGGTTTCTAGCAAATACCGAAAATGAACGAACTATATCGAAATGCGCGGGATTGCGATGAAAAAGTGGTCGCGCGGAGAGCGGGGATTGACCGGGATCACCCTGCATCGCCGGTCAAAACAAAACAAATTAGCAGTTAGCACACACATTTGGTTAAGTACTTTGGTACGTACGGCTATTTAACTTTGATTACTAATTATTATTAATATTAAGTTTTTTTTATGTGATAGTAATTATTATTTACAGTCCACATTAGTTATTCAGCATTGTTTAGCATTAAAAACTTAAAAACTATGAACTTCATCATTAATTCTTTACTTCTAGTCAATCTTGAACTGAATTTCTTGGGGTTATTAAACCTTCGGCTTCGGCTTCGGCTTCGGCCGAAGGTTGTTGCAAAAGCCGATTAATCGGCTTCGGCTTCGGCCGGAAATCGACCTTCGGTCGGACACTACCAGCCAATGACCTGTACGGTAGCTCTCAGTCAGGGTTTGCATGCGGGCGAGATCGCCACACTATTCTTTACATCAGCGAAAAATACATTTCCATTTCTCTTTGGATATAGATCTTCGTGTTCTTTGCCAGACTGCCCATTAGAACTCCTTTTAAAAGGGGATAGAATTTTCTATATTTGCAAATGTTACTGCGGGCCTAACCATGGAATGTTGTGGTCAAAAACGTAGAATATATTTGTAACGTTTTCCCATAAAGAAAGCCAATACTCCTGCAACAACATAAAATTCAACGGCTATAGAAAATCTTTAATAAAAAATATACAGGGTGTTCCGGAAGTGACCGGAATGTGAAAAATATACGAAAACTCTCCTCTTCACGTACCATTTACCTATAGCAAATTACACTTTGATACACCTAGTATTCTAGACTAGATAAATCTAGAAATTATGACTTGTCTAATAGATTTGTTGACACCCGGTATATACAAATTACAAGTCTAAATAGCTTTCGAAATGACCTCCAAAATCAATTAGTGGGGATCATTGTGATAACATTACCAATGTATTTAAATCGTTATATGAGAATTTCTAAGTTAATTATTATTGGTGGAATATACCTACATGAATTTTTACAAAAAAATTTACGAAAATAATATTCTTCCATTTTTGCGTATTATCTAATTACTTTGAAATTATTTACACAGGTGAACTAATATACCTACACTCTCATAATAATAATCTCTAACCAGGGCGTCTAATACCTATTTTGTTATTCCAAATTCCTTATGTAGGTACTTATTACAGAAAATTAAAAATTTTCGAATTAAAATTAATTAAATTCGTAATGATGTACCTACCTACCTACTACCTACATCAACACATCGTAATTATACAGGGTGTTTACGGTCTTGTGATTTTATTTTTAAGGGGTGATTAAACATCTTATAAAAAGGTCATTAACGTAAAAATGTCTTAATAAAAAATGCTTCCTTGCGGAGACACGGTCCTGTCAAGTTACAATTTTATTTCAGAGAACTAAGTAATCGTAACTTTGGAACGAGTCAAGATTAACATTTGAGGATACCTACAGATAGCCTAAATATGAAGTATTAAATTTATATTAAATTTTACCACAATTTTTTTTCAGGCCCGTATTTTCGAATTCTCTTCAGGTATTATTAAAGTCCAATTGATTTTACGAAAAAAAGATACTCTAATTTCATATCGATATCTCTAACGGTTTACGAGTATCGATTTGAATAGTTTAGATAGTAATTTTCAGGGTCGTATCTTATGATCTTAAGTCGTAATAAGTCGCACACACACCCACGGCTGATAGAAGACGTTATTTTATTAACAATAGCTCCAATAAAAAAATCGCAAAAATGCTTTCTTGGTAAGATACGGCCCTGAAAAAGTTAAAAAGTAGAAAAATGTTTCAGTTAATAAGCTTAATCACCACCTACAAAAATAAAAACAAAAAAAAATTTAACAGTAATATCTCTCTTATTATGCACATTGTATTAAGACATTTTTACGTTAATGACTTTGTTTTAAGATGTTTAATCACCCCTTAAAAATAAAATCACAAGACCGTAAACACCCTGTATTGTAGATTCTTACAGCTTGTACCTATGCGTTGAAATTGTTGAAGTAATTTTATGTATAATAAATATTATCATATTTTAGAATCTTCCCTTCATACTATTTACGTATATCACCGCGAGGCAAGCTGCGAACCATTATTTCACAAGTATCACTGGTTGCGTTTTAAAACTAACGTAGGCGCAAGTTTAAAATTGACGAGCCCTCAAGATTTATACGATTCATCAGCTTATATTCCGATTAATATTTTTAAAAAACACAAACCTTTGCTGTCATGTCATGTCACGTTTAGCATTCTTATAATGAACATTTTTTAACTGTTGAAAAATCGGCCTAAAAGTATGTACGTGTGCAAACTTGTATAAATTATACTTTCTGAGACAAATGCTATTTTTCTCCCAGTGCTTTGTTGTAGTCCTACAAATTTGCCCGCAGAAACAAACTTCTTAACATAGAATATATTGTTTTACGATGATTTCTATTTCATTAATGGTTTTATTACATTTTGTTTGCTTTGAAGCTTCAATAGTCGTAAGTATACGTTACTTGTTACTATACTGTACATTTTTATTATCCTTGCAGAAATATAAAATCAGGCTCTAGGTAATGAGCAAATCTTAAGTCTTTTGTACAGCCCTATTGTCATTTTCTTCTGCTTTGAATGCATCGCTAAACATTACATACATGTTAATGAATGATAAATGTTATTGTTCTTAGTACCCGCTACCTCACAACAATGAAATTTAAAATTCAACATTACGTGAAGTGTTTGTGTAAGTGTTAGACAAAGTTTTTACGAATTTTTGCATTTAAAGTGTTTTTCGTGATATTATTTTAAAACATAATGACGTTTTATGCAAAAGGAAATCGTAATAATTAGGTATACTTCGCGCTCAACAATTTACCTTACTTCAGTATAGCAGTAAACATATACCAACCACTTGTATATTATCTACTAGAAGATTTAACACATCGGTAGATTTTCATCCGCAGAACTGCACGTGTTTTGACAGTAGTCTTCAAATTGTTTAGTATTACCAAAGAGTATATAAATATTATATACTCTTTGGTATTACCTATAACAAAAGCGATTATTCTCGCGATAATTACATTAATTCGTCTTGATTCTGTTGAACGAAATAATAATATAATACGAAGTCAACAATGTATAAATTTCAAATTTTGATATGGAATTTATTTAATGGCTTAAGCAATAAAAGATATATTTGATTTCATTATCATAGGATGCTATGAAAACAAAACCGCACATCATCTGTCAAGAAATTTTTCATGTTTTAAGTAACAAAAATTTATTTTGTCATTATTCGATCACTATGGTAATTGAATTTCACAAATAACAAAAAGGCTGATATGTTGCAATGTTATTATACGTATGTGATAATAATAAACGAAATGTGCAAATCAGGTATCGCAACTTATACCGAAATAGATTGCAACCACATGCAAATACGTTTAGAATGCTGGATTTGAATAATTTTAATTAAATTAAATATTTGTTGTATTGTTATCAAAACATTAAACTATTCTTTATTTAAATAAATTCATGTCAAAATTTGAAATTTATATATCGTTGAATTCGGAAAAATTTTCTTATTTTTAATTTACAAAAAAATGGATGGTGCTAATTAAAAAAAAAATTTTTTTCACCAAAAATGGCTCAACAAAAAAAATGCTTTTTTGCCATATAATATAGAATACACAATACTCAATAACTTTTGATTGAAATTAAGTTATTAGTTTAGGAAATATCGTCTGGCTAAACCACCCTGTATCGTTTATTCGAAGATATTTACAGCATTCGTACATAAGAGAACAAAGAAGTTATTTCATCACTGAAACATCATATACAAAATTTAATGACATTTATTGGAGTTTGAAGAGCTTATATTGAAATCATGATAGGCACTCATCAACATTCGTTTTTTGTAAATGGAAAGTTGAAATCGTTATGTTATATTTAATATAACTTTTAAGTTGTTACTTTTTCTGGTTATAATCGGTTGATTAAGGGCTATAAGTAATTAAATAATGTAAACACCTTTTATATAATCAATATTTCGATCTAGATTTAGATCTTTTTCAAGATTACTACAATAATTATAAAGCTAAAACATGAAGTCAATATAACTAAAACTTACTTATTGGTGAATTAACAGTTTAAAAATTAATATAAGGAACAAACATTGTCTGATAGATATAAATTAAAATTTGATGTATGAAGTTGTCATAATTATGAGCTAACATGATATAAAAAACTAAAATTGCGTGTATAAGTAACAATTAAGAATAATGAATGGTAAAAATGGTAAACTAAGAACTACCTATGTCAATTAAAAGTGAATAAATATCACTAAATCTATCGACATCAGTTCTAAAATTCATAGTATGTGGTAGACTTCTAATATAGCACATTTCAAGAAAGCATCTTATTTTTGAATTATTACATGAGTTTAAATTGTTGTATTAACGAAGTCAATTTGGTGATCGTAGTTATTGAAGTCTGTACTTAACGCTGTTGAAGATGGCTTGTTTTTACAATCATTTTTGTGTTGTGAAATACGTTTGATTAAGTTCTGGCTTGTTTGTCCGATATAAGTGAGATTGCACTCTTTGCATGGTATTTTATAAATTAAATCACTTTGTTGAAAAGTATCTGTTTTATCTTTGAGTTTTCTAAATAGAAAGTTAACTGTATTAAGATTAAAGACACTGATCTTAATATTAGAGTGTTTGAAATTGTTAATGAGGGATGAAGTAAGATCAGAAATGTATGGTAACTGACAATAATTGATTTTTATTTTATTTTGCTCAGGGGTTAGAACAACAAGAACAATATAGTCCTGAACCAATCTACAATTACAACGCAAGTGAGTCTAGACTCTAGACTAGAATATGCACATAATCCAAGAAGAGTCAAAGGTCAGTCTCAAAGATAAAAGAGGAACCACTGTTAGAGCTTGTTGCGGAGTTAACGCGAAAATTATCTACTACAATTTACAAAATTCAAAAAACACTATCGGTGTGATGTGCTCATGTTTCCAAATCAAATTCAATGGCTTTGGGACTTTTTCCCCTTGAGGCCGACTCGGCTCCCATAAAATGTGAGTAGCTGAATATATTCCAGATACTGCGGGGCTAAATATAAGTCGATTTAGCACATCGTAAATGTTTTAAATGAGGTACAATCATTTTTTTTTTTTTATATTATTTCCATTTATTATATTATTTATAATATGGTATACATATTCTGGAAAATACTGCCCACTTTAGGCATAAAATGCCAGTGGTGTGGGCAGGAGTGGTCAGTACTTATTATAGTTGAAGTTGAAAATACAAAAATTACATAGTACTCTTAATTGAACTCAGTTCAACCTAATTAAACCTAGTTAAACGCTAAATCAATATCAAAATTATAAGTAAAACAAAACTTGTATATAAAACGAAATATAAGAATATAACATATAACATATAAAAATGAAAGAAAATTTAAAAAATATTAAAATATTAATAGTTAATGCTGGAAAGTGTCTTTTTTAACAAGGATTTCCAATTGTTGTAAGTTGCCTCTAAGATATTATTTTTTATCGTGTCAGGCAAGCTGTTAAAAAATGCTATTGACCTGTACCTCCAGAAGCATTGGGCGGTAGAGGTGTTTACCCTTACTGTCTTGATATTAACGATAGAGTTACATCTAGTCCTGGGACCTTCGTTTCTGCCCAAATCCTGACTAGTACCAGTTAGATCAAACTTGTGTATTTGTTTTTTTAACATTAATAAAACATTGTATTTGTACAGTTTGTCGAATGTTAATAATTCTAGGCAGTTATATAAACGTGCAGGAGAGTCAAATTTGCTTTTCTTGCACATGATTTTTAAAATGGTGTTTTGTGCAGACCTGATGGGGTTTAACGAAGATTGAAAGGTGCCTCCCCACCCAACAATACAGTACTGCAGGTGGGACTGCACCATAGCAAAATATATTTTCCTCAAGATTTTAACGCTTACCGTTTTTCTCAAAAATAAAAAAGCTTGAAACATTTGTCTAATTTTTATTGTTACGTTTTTGATTTGATGTTCCCATTTAAGCCTGTCATCAAGAATTACCCCTAGATATCGCAACTGATGGACTCTTTCTAAAGCCGTGCAAGCACAAGTAGCAAGTGGACACATTTCTTCGTGAATGATTATTTTTGACTCCGTGGGCATATTTTTTTTTGTTAAAGAGAAAGTCGTGTATTTCGATTTTTCTAAATTTAAAGTTAGGCAATTACTTTTCATCCATTTTGAAACAACTGCAATTCCCGAACCCGCCATTTCGTGGACTTTGCCCCAATTCTCATCCTCAAAAAACAACACCGAATCATCCGCATATGAAATTATTCTTCCTCCCCGCAATTGCAACTTACAGAATTCGGCCGTGTAGACCGAAAATAAAACTGGTCCGAGAACCGTACCTTGCGGGATAGAAAATTTCGTGGTTGTAGTGTGACTCAAGCAGGAGCCTACTTTACACATGTGTTCCCTCTTATCTAAATAACTCCTAAACCAATCTAGAACTGTGCCATTGATTCCTGATCGCTTCAAAACCTCAACCAAACCAGAATGTGGAACAGAGTCGAACGCCTTAGCAATAGCTTTCTTAGACGAGTCCAGAGGTAAGTATAAATTACTGGCAAGTTGCTCTAAGGCATCCTGAGTACTTATACCTTTTTTAAAACCAAATTGATTATTTGGGATAATATGTTCAAATTCTAAGTAATCATTGAGTTGAAGCTTTACTATTTTTTCTAAAATTTTACTAATATTAGATAACATTGAAATCGGTCTGTAATTTGACAGCTCCTTGGTGCTTCCTTTCTTAAATAAAGGGACTATTACTGCTTTTTTTAAACAGTTTCGGAATTTGCCGGATTTAAAACTAAGGTTGGCTAGATAAGCAAGATCACTGTATTATTTCATTATGTAGTAAAGCTTTGTTTGGCTTAGATCTATTTTGTTGACGAATTTACTTTTTCTTTTACTGAATTTGTAAAATATTTAGTAACTTTTCTTTTGACTATCATCTTCAGACCGTATTTATGAATTATACATAATAGTAATTTTTATATTAGGTATAATAGCGTCAGGCAAAAATAAACAAATTGAATGAACTGAGTGATTATAATAATTAAAACGTAGTTAATCTAGAATTACATCAAATTTTTAATGAAATTCTGTGTAAATTTTAATAGGTACCTATTACCTACTATAACTTGCTGTATAAATGAATATAAATGATCGACAATCAATTTAGAACCAATTAAAGTGGTATTCGCGACAATTACATGTTGTGTAGATGAGTGAGGTAACGTATGAGGTAGAGGCGTATGTGAGAAATGAGTTCTATTTACTTATTTAGGAAATTGTATGTTTGCGGTTGTTGGTGTGTGTTTCTGTAAGGGAGGGTTTTGAAAGTGTTTATAGTGTGAATGATTTTGGTTCGAACCCGTGTGATGTTTGTTATTGCTACTATTGAAGGGATGTATAAATTTTTATTGAGTAAGCAAGATTTTTCGAGTGCCTTTACTGAACTAAAATACCTCACTTAACGAAAGTAGCAACTTTTCAGAACCACACATAATATACAGATTTATACATCCTTCCCTTTCAATATTCCAGATCAACTCCGTTTCAATTAACATAACTTTCAACAAATCATTACCACATTTTCTTTATTATGACTAATGTAAAAACTACTACTATGTTCCTATAAATAGTCGAAATCGATAAACGAAAGATTATTTCTTTTGCCTACCATAATTCAATTTAAATTTTACTACTTTAAATGTGGTTCATTTTTCTTACAAGATGAGTTATCGACTAATTTATTTTTTCATGTTCGGTTATTTTTGGTTGACGCGGACCGTCCTGTCGTTTACTTAATCGTTTGCTTGACGTTTTCAGGAAGGATTTCTTAAAATCTATCCAAAGTTCCTAAATTAGGGATTTTTTTAATCCGCTAGGGTTCAGCTATCTATCTTTCATAGACTTTGCCTTAGATCGTCGTTAGTATGTAAAGTTGATGTCATTTATGGAGGAAGAATTTTCATCTTACTCTGCAATATTTTTTAACTCATTAACTGTCAAGGTAACAACACTTATCATTTGCTTTATATCACTTATTCTCATGTTTAATGTTGTATTTTCGAAATTAAGAATAAATATTAGTTTGGTAGAAATCGAGTAGAAATGAAATGTTTACTTCGTAGGAAATACTTTCTATTAAATGTTAATGAAAGTTTCACGAAGTATCCAATAGTCATAAACACATCTAAATTAAATTCTCCAACGTACAGCATTTCCATAATTTAGTCCAGCACCTCCTTATCACTTGCAAGATAGTCTTAATAACCCTAATAAATATCTTTGAAGTATACTTAAAGTTTAAAGGCTCCCTTTTTATCATCTCGTAAACTTGATACAATTGTATCAACATTTTCAAGTGGATGATGAGCACACGCCCTAAAGTAAATTTTTCGCTTTTAAACATTGTTTTACATATAATTTAAAAAGCTTCCTGTTCTCAAGAGGACTAATGAATTTCTAATTAGTAAATTTTAATAAGGTTTACGCAAATGCTCATTTTACGTTTTTTTACTCGAAAGTTATTAAAAGAAAACGTAGAAATTTAATATAATTTAGAAATTAATGCATTTACTTTTTATACATTTTTTGCTAGTTTTTTTTTGTTGAGAAATTTTGAAAGTCTATATAATATCTAAAAATCTCTAGGCCGTGCTCAACTTGAAAATAGGCTCATTTGCTTTTTCTAGTACCTACACTTAAGTTAAAAACGAAATGTGGACATGTAAGTGCCACACAGAATAATGAATTGATTTCTAATACATACATATTTTGACATAAAGGGTTTTCCAATAAGAGGTGTTATTTTGAATAGCCCGCTATTTCGGTAGATGTCACTTTTGAAGCTGTCATTTTTTACATTTGACAAGTAAAAACTACGCGATTAATAAAAAGGGAACGATATACGCTTCAACAACGCATTGAAATTATTAAAATTCACTATAAAAATGGTGAAAATTTGGCAGAGACGGTTCGTAAAACCAAAACATTTTTGGGTCGTCGTGAAGCACCTTGTCGGACCGCAATACAGAAATTGGTGAAAAAATTTGAGCTGTTGGGACAAGTTAATGATGTGAAGAATAAAACCCATGCACGTCGCTCAAGAACAACTGAGAATATTGCTTCTGTAGCCCAAAGTGTTGAAGAAAACCCAGATTTGTCCATTCCTCGTCGTTCTTTGGAATTGGGCATTCCACAAACGTCATTACACCGTATTTTGCATAAAGACTTGGGTCTTAAGGCTTATAAAGTTCACTTAACACAAGACCTCAAGCCGGCCGAATAGCCGATCATCAACAACGTCGTGTCTTTGCTGATTGGGTCGTTGAAATGCATGAAAATGATCCGGAATTCCATCGAAAAATCATCTTGACTGATGAGGCCCATTTCCACCTCGGCGGGTACGTCAAAAGGCAAAATTCTCGCATCTGGGGCTCGGAAAACCCAAGAGTTGTTGTTGAAAAGCCTCTCCATCCTCAAAGTGTGACTGTTTAGTGCGGTTTATGGTCTGGCGGGGTCATTAGACCTTACTTTTTCGAAAATGAGGCTGGAGCAACAGTTACGGTGAATGGATTGCGCTATCGAGAGATGATTAATGATTTTTTATGGTCGGAATTGGATGGTATTGATCTGGACAACGTTTACTTTCAACAAGACGGCGCTACGTGCCACACAAGCAACGAAACCATTGATCTTTTACGGGAAAAGTTTCCGGGCCGTGTAATCTCTCGAAGAGGTGATCACAATTGGCCACCGTGATCTTGTGATTTAACACCTTGCAACTTCTTCCTTTGGGGCCACGTGAAAGATAAGGTCTACGCCAACAGCCCAGCGTGGATTCAAGACCTCCAAGATGGAATTCGTGAGGCTATCGAAGACATAGGGCAGCCACTTTGCGATTTGGTTATGGAAAATTTCATGAAAAGGATATTTTCCTGTAAGCGTGGTCGTGGTGGCCATTTGGCTGATATTGTTTTCCATTATTAACGGCATACTCTTTATAATGAAATAAACATCCCATCAATTATCTGAAAAAATTCAATGTTTCTTTGAATATCAAAATAACACCTCTTATTGGAAAACCCTTTATTTTGTCACTAACAGACGCTTGCAAGGTGCAAGTGATACTTTTCCGACAGCAAATTACAACGACTTTATATCACAATCTTTTTATTGGCTCTCGTGTTTTCGCATCAAAAAGCCAAAAATCACATATTAGGTTAATAATTCGCGACCCCCCAGTATTGCTAAGCGTAGAAGTGAACTGTTGCCATTCAGGACATCATGGTATCACAGTTGTGTTACTTAATCGTTGGTGAAACTCTATCATCATTGATGAATTTTTAGGAGTTTAAGAACTGATGTATCTTATACATTCACAAACATATTTTGCGTGCTCCGTCGTGAAATCTGACGTCGTAAAGTGGAATGAATGAATGGTCGATATGCGTAATAGGAAGAAAAGGTTCCCATATACGTTTCACCTTGTCTTACCTTTAGGGGCGTTTAATCCGACAGATGACATTTAAGATGGTAGATTATACGTGCTATTTTCATTAGTTATTTGACAATCAAACAACGCTAAATAACAACTTTGGAAATAAAATAAAATAAAACATGAACAAAATTAACTAAACACGTAAAAAAATCCAAGAAAAAGTGAATGATGAGCAGACCCCTGAAAAGCGCACATTTTTATTCACTCAAACAGTCCGTGCAGGTGGAGGTCCTTTGCGAGCAAACTTTCGACATTTCGTGCAAGACTTGTTTCTATTTAGTGGGCAAATCTGACAACGTCCGACATAATTAAGTGATGGATTAGGGGGTGGGACGTTTGCAATGCCAAGTAAGAATTGAGCTCGCTGTGCATTTATTTTGGCAATTGAAGATATTTGATCGACCTTCAGTTACTAAACCAGTTTTTCAGAATGTTACCGCGTTTCACTTTTTCTTGCGGATGCTTTGCTTCATACATGCAAAGAGCCTTTATGCGGGAAAAGTTCCGCAAACATCACCATGGCCCATCGGCTCGCATTTCTTACAACATTGTTGTTATGGCACAGCTGGTCTACCAAATCAACTCAAATTTTAGTGTGGTTGTAGTCAGTTACCATAACTGGCTTCCTGTCATCTCCCGTATCCTCATCAATTGTATCGTCATGGTGCATAGACAAGATCAGTGCTACTGACCTGTTCTTCCTTGTGCAGAGTGCAATGTGTTTTGGAACCGAAGAGCGTTGACTTTTTTTTCTTGATCCCCCTTGGGCAGGAAATCTTGAGGATCCTCCCGTCTGTTCTTCCGTACGGTACCCAGATATATGAGTTTTTTTTTAACAAATTATATAATTGATAATCTAGTGAACCAGTTATTCGCAGGAATATTAGGACTTGTACCTGCAACTGGTTCTACCAATCTCAGAGTGATGTGTTCTCCAGTATTGTTAAATTTGTACTGGCCTTCGGGTTGAGTTCTCACATAAACCTCCAAATTGAAAGTGTAGGAGGTCTACCATTGCGAACTTCACGCCATATTTGGCTGGCTGAAGACTAGATTATTGATAAATCCTCTGCAAGAAGATGAAATATTCACCACCAAGAGAGATCAGAACGTCGGTCGGTGTATCGTAACTGAGCTTATGAAGCAACGAGTTGAACAGGTGAACACGTAGACAGGTTCATGCTCCAAAAGGGGGTTATAAATTAAGGATATTAATAAAATTCACGAAACTTCCCCTGAAAATATTTAATGATGAAAATAACGATGATTTTTATGTTTTTTAGAGTAATAAAGCTACTACCAATGTAAAATAGTAGGAATAAAATGTTGACGTAGGATATTTCTTCACTAACCGTTCTGGTAATATCCACCAACGATAGCAACACTTATTTGAGTTATTACAAAATTGCGACATGTTTTAAAACCATACCGGTTTCATCTTCAGGCGAAATTAAAACTACATGAAATTACTTAATGTACGATCAAATGAAATCACAGATTTTAGCCACGATTACCTCAGCTCTATTTGCATTTAATTTTTAATTATGTTTCACCCTGTACTCGCTAATTGCTATTCTATAATTTGTACTGGCGCCACCTAGCTTAATTTTTGTTGCTTCACACCTGTTAAACGTTGCATTCACTCTTCAATGATGTATTGTAAAATTTATCCATCTTAATCTTTGCCCCTTTTGAAAAGGATTTCTGATTTTCTCCTAAAATAATATATCTACAGGGTATGTCATAAATATCTTTATTATTTTGATAATTTCCGGAGAGAAAAAAAGTATATGTATAGTGTGTACTGTGTAGTATAGTTGTAACCAGAAAATGATTTCTGATTTTCTCCTGAAATAATATACAGAGTATGTCATAAATATTTTTAATGTTTTGTTAATTTCCGATTAGGCCGGAAGTAAATTGGTATACTTATTACACTCGATTAAAAGAGTCGTATGTCCTCTACTTCACTGTACAATTTTAATTCTTCATCTTTTTTAGCAAAAAAGTTATGAATTTTTAAAGTTTTCAACTTCAAACATTCATCCCCCTTCCCCTATGGGAAATAGAGAAATAGATGTAGTGCCAATAGTTTTTTATGAACTATGTGTATAACATTTCAAAAAAATAAACAAAATGCTAGGAGCAGATTTTGAGAAAATCGATTTTCAATTCTTCACCAATTTTGAGAGCCAATATATTGGCCACGTTAAATTTTTGTTCTTTATCAATCACAAGTAAAAGTTCTGTCCATCCTATGGCTACAATTTCCAATTTTCAAATTTTTTATTAAGTTAAACGGTTCTTGAGCTACAACACCCTAAAAAGTAAAAATTAGAAGAATTGCTATATTGGCCGCCTTTTTGAATTTAGAAACAAACGAAAAACGGCGTTTTACTTGTTACGATGTCTACTAACTTTTCACCAAGAAAAAAACGCACGCACCCACAGACAAACATTTTTCAAAGATGGTGGTTTTGAACTAAGGAGGACTCAAAACGTCGAGATTCATCAAAACCTCGAGTTCGATTTTTTTTCGATTACATTACTTTCCCTATGTGTATGCACGGGAAAGTAATAAAAATTGGATGTTAATGATAAAATAATTTCATTAAACTCGTACATAAGGCAATACAAACTATAACAATGCTATTCTTCTAATAGAAATAGAAAAGCTATAAGAAATATTAATAATAAGTAGTGCAGGGATATGGTGGCACTATACATGGTGCTTGGTTCTACACATTTAGCTAATAATCAAATGTCACAAACAAAAGAAAATAGAAGCAGAACTAAACCATGTGGTTTAACTCCAGATTTAAATAATATTCCATTCCAAGAGCATTTATAATGACCAAATCTTACGATCGTGCAAAACCTAACAAACATTGCAAATATGTCGAACAAAATATATTCCTGATACGAAAAACATTGGCAACAATCATCATTAAATGGCCAATAAACATCAATCCATTTAGCTCATGATACAATGTTTATTTGTAGCATGCATTTAGCTGAAGTGAAAGAAAACAGGTCGAGTTATGAACAAATGCGTGTAATGCGCGAGAAAAACCTTCTGCAATACCTATGACCATTATGCAGAGCTGAACTAGACCAAATAAATTATGAACCCTATTAGGGACACTGAGAAAAGAAATTTGAATTTATTGTAAGTTTCAATCATCAGTTTTATTTCAAATTAACGAATATCAATGTTTAAATTAAACATTATTTCATTTACTAGAATGTGTGTTAGTATCAAAATCAAAAGCTCTTGTTCTCCTAAAACGGAAGGAATAGAACGCGTAGCAGTTAAAATCCTAAAAACAACAAATAATGAAAAAGATTAAATTCTATTGGGCACAATGCCTTTCTCTTTTGTCTAGAAAGCAGCTCGAAGAAATAATGGAATACTTTATGTAACAGGTGACGAGATGTTTCACAAATGTTTCAAAGGAAAGCCCGTAGCAAGAATTTCTCTTGGGGGGGGGGGGGGGGGGGCACAAGAAAAAATCACTACAAAGTCTATGGTTATTTAATGATTTTTCTATGTTATGTTTTGATTGTATTTAAGAAATAAATATAAAACGCGCCGGTTAGGTTGAGAAGTTTTTATTATACTCGTATATACTTTTACGTAAATTACAAAAACAAAACGCAAAAGACTAAAGTAGAAAACTAAAATTGAAATAATTAACAAATTATTTTGTACTACTATATTGATTTCTCCGAGTTGGGAGACCTTCTTAGAGAGATTGTTAGTGGGATGGTTAATGAGACTTCATTAGCCTAATGAAGTACATGAGGTAGTTAGAATGCCAAGAAAACAATAAAAATTAGTGGATTAAAATACGATCAACATATTTTTTAAAATAACATGTAATATTATAGTTTCTAGGACAGTGAGCAATCTATTTTTACGAGTTCAAAATCGACCACTACGTGCCTGGAAAGTCTCAAATACCTACCTTCAGTGTCAAAACCTATTTCCTTATTAAAAGTGTAGTGGTTGTGTAAAACTGTGTAAAATTGTACTTCGTTTGATTAAATAATTTCACATAGATAACGTTTTAATACATTTTGGTATATGAGATCAATACTTGAGAGGAGACAATATTTACAAGTTTCGAAAGTTCTAACAGTGATTTGCTATGATCAGTTAAAAAAACGTTATGGTTTGTAAACCTTTTTAAGTGGACTTTTGAAATGCCAATGAGTATTATTCAATTTTTTTTAAAACGTTGGGGACAAGTTTACTGAAATCGATTTTTTAGAGGGCAAAGAAAAAGTTTCCTTAGATCCTTTAGGAAGTATTTGAGGGTAAACGACAGGAACCGATTCTCATTCTATGAATACCAATTGACGTCCAGCATCCACTTTTAACTTTGTTCTTGGATTTTTAATTAGTTTCTTCGAAAGAAAGTTTAATTTCCTTTTTATCCTATTCAATACTTAAGCATACGTAATTAGTTAAATTTTCAGGCATTCACTAGCTTCATTTTCGAAGCCCTCTTTGATACAAGAAGCAATATTGTAATAAAAGTTAATTACAATAGGGAATTTTTTATTAAGTTTCAGTAAGCAATATGTCAAACAAAATTCGTGCGAAATTTAGTGTATAACCTTTGTTTTAGATTGAGTTACTCTTTGTAAATTTCACATGGGCTATTTTGATTAAAATATACTCAAGCATTCTAAAGTGACCTTTTTCTTCAAGTTTTCACTGGAACGTCATAGAGTTTTTCTTTATAGTTGGTACGTATAGTGAATGAAATGTATACGAAAATTATAGTCGGAAGTATTTCACTACATTAATTGTAATAATAAAAACAATTAATTCCAATAAATTTAAGAAAAATATAATGTAATTACTTATTTTATTATTAATAAAGGCTGGGACGCACTTTCCCGTCCCGTACTGTCACAACGACGGCCGTAAACGGCCAGCGACGACTTGTCCTAGCGCACACTTTTCTGTCGGCTTCCGTAAGAATTGAGCGTAAATAAAAGTTGTGATGTAAACGCTAGTCAGCTTTAATTAATTATTGCAGATTGCAGTATACAGGGTGAATGGTAACTTATGCAGTTAACTGAAATGACATACTAAGAGGGCTTCAAGAAGCAACGTTTAATTATAAACTAGGAAAAACTCAAAGATGGTACCTAACAATAAAAGAATAGTACATTACATTATAAGTGACGAAAGTGGCTGATTTTTCAACGAGCAATACCTTGTATATTCACGAGCGATAGCAAGTGAGGATAGTACCTATTGCGAGCTGAAAAATCGCACTTTCATCACGAATTGTGTATACTATTTTTCCCAACATCGCAAAAATGAGCCTCAATTTTAACTTTCTTTTTTTAAAATCGGCCAGAAAGTAGTACTTTCCGGATTATTTTTAGGTCAGAAAATCTCATTTTGTCGGACTAGGCCGGAAAGTTATTGTGATAGTCCGGTAAAAGTTTTACCGGACTCATTTTTACTTTACCGGACTCATTTTTACTTTCCGGCCTAGAATGGTCAATTATTCGTAATTGTACGTAATACGTCCCAAAAGTGCTTTTACTGGACTCGTAGGCTTGCAGGACTCGCCCGCGGCTCGTCCTGTAATTTGCCTACTTGTCCAGTAAAAGATCACTTTCGGGACTTGTTACGTAAACTACTATTATAACTATTTTACTCTCCTATTTTTTCAAAAATCTAGTTGCTGATTTTGTATTCTAACGTTGCTATGGAAATGAATAAATCATAAATTTTAATGTGATAATTAACCTCATAGTGTTGTAGACCAATCAGACATTAAGAACAGTGTCACATGCACCAATCACAAGTTTTTTTAACTGAAAAGAATGTATGCTACTTTTCTTGCCGCTACCTCATTGTTTTAGCAACCTATATTTAAAAAAATCAAATGTCATTTTGACAAAAGTAAAAAATTTGACGTATTTAACGCTTCATTCAGTTAATTCTCCAACCGAAGATCATTCGTTCTCAACTCTTGTCAGGCAAGATTTTTTTGTATGAGCATTGATTGCTAAAAGGTAATTAAACTCGATCAAATTCTTGGGAAAAGAACCCTCGCGCTTCGCGCTCGGGTCTTTTCGTCAATTTGATCTCGTTTAATTGCCAAGCAACCAGTGCTCATACAAAAAAATCTTGCCGACAATAGTTGAGCACTTATGATCTTACTGTTGATAAGTACATTATAGAAAATTTAAAATGTATGATTTAAACATATCATATTGACAGTTCAGTCATCTGTCTGTGAAAAATGACAACATAACCTTCAACAACTTATGGAAATGAACTTTCCTCACTAGTGATGCAAATGCCTATTTTCCTCACTACATTGAGTGATGAACAGTTATTTACATACGAGTGAGGAAGATACAACTTTCGTTCACGCGAATTGCGTGTTCGTCCACGAGCGCAGCGAGTGGACGATGCAATTCAAGTAAACGAATGTGACCTTACTCACGAGTTTTGTATTAGATTTTGTTCGATACCTCTTTAGAAAGTGACTCCGTAACTTTGAATTACAATTGGAATTATTTTATTTAAAAAAATCACACAGTCGTGACGATCCGTTGCTATGAAACAAATGTAATTACAAGTGACTTAAATACTGTCAAATATGCGTGAGTGAAAAATGCGTGAGCGAAAAATGCGTGAGCGAAAGTACAACTTTCTCTCACTCGTAACCATAGTTACGGGCCGCTTTCTAAGGAGGTATAGAACAAATTGTCATTTTCATAAGCGATGTTGGAAAACAACTTTTTGAGAACCGCTGATAACATCGTTTCTACAGTAGAGATTAGAAATGTTTACCGCGCACTTCGACACAGGTTTGTCAGTTTGTGCACGGCGAATCCAGTTTTGGGACAACTAATGTTGTGAAATTCAAGATTTATTTACTCACTTGATAGATGTCAACAAAGCAACAATCGATATGACATTGACATGTCAGATTGTAACACAAGAAACCATCGCTGATTCAAATCAAGCACTCTGATTTATGGAAAATAGTACCAGTGGTTTTCAACAAGTTGGCAATCATTTTTAAAATACTGTACTTTAGTTATTATTGGGTTTCGCTGTTATTTTACTAAGAAAAGTTGTTCAGTTTAGGGTCCTCTATTAACACTTTCAGTTAACTGCATAAGTTACCAGTCACCCTGTATATCATGGACTGTAGTAGTTCTGACGAAGACGCTTTTGTAGTGGCGACGCTATTGGAAGAAATTGAGAAAAAGAGATAAAAAATATAGGTTCATCTAATTAATCTGAAGAGAGCTATAGTCTAGGAGAATTTCACAACCTATTTAACGATTTCAAAAAGGATGAGAAAAAATTAATTTTCCATCGTCCATTATTTAAAAAAAATATACCTAAGCAAGGAGAATATTAATTTTAAGCAGACTCGGTCCAAAAATACTACTTTTGACTTTTGACGTGCACTAGTTCGCCACGCTCAGATCGATCCGTTTTTTGACGGAAATAATCGGCGGTCTGCAATCCTATTCTAGACTGTCGGCGACGGGATTTGACGGAACAAGACACGCTGTATGATTTAAGTCAAAGTATTTTATGTTGAACGTTTTTTAATGGGTCGCGACGGTCGTGTCGTGACGGTACGGGACGGATAAATGCGCGACAACCTTACACTTACTAATTTGAGTATCACAAAGTAAGTTTGAAGAAACTTAATTCTAGTTGCTATACTTATTTCTGTTTTCCTTGTTCTTGCTCTATGAATAAATAAAATTATTGGGTGCCAAGTCAGGACTGTATGCATAATCATCCATTTGAATCTTTTCAGCAATTGTTGGGTGACGGATACCACGATATTTGTAGAAATTTGTAATTTGCCACCTTTTAAAATCGCGAGCTTTCGCTAGCATGACGGTGTAATGGTGTAAGGTTTTCATTAATTTGTATGTTGCGAACTTTGCGAAATTGGATTTCAGAAAAGTGTGTTAATTTCTACTGATAAAAATTTTTTTTCAAAAACTTTTCTCCTAGGAAATATTTTGAGTGAATTTGCCATAGAGTCTCGACATTTTGGATGGCAAATGCACGAAAAGTATTTCCGTTTAGCAAAGGATTTGAGTAAAGGAAACGTCAAAATTTTATCAAGTATTTTACGTGCACGTGGGGTATTCGGCATGATTATTTTTCGAATAGCAATAACAGTAGAAGTATCTCCAAAACGCTGCATTTTTAAAAAGATCTTCAATCAAATTACGATTTATGCAAACTGTAAACAAGTTATCACAATTTACTCACGATTAAATTTTGACGTTTCGTTTACACGCTGGTAAATTTTGACATATTCGTCTTTTCACTCTAAAATATTTATTAGCGTCTGTCATTGTGGATGAGAACAATATAATAACCGAATTCTATTGGTTAATATTATATTATATGAGTGAAATAATCTAAGTAATATCACTCCCGTATAAATAACAAATGATGCAACAAAAAAGACTGAACAACATTTATTCAAAACAGTTAGTTAGATCAAATTAATGCTTAAAAAAATATACAGGGTGTTTGCAAATAAGTGCGACAAACATTAAGGAGTGATTCTGCATGAAAAAATAATGACAGTTTGCTATATAAACATATGTCTTCAAATGTTTAATTTCCGAGATACGGGGTGTTATATGTAGTTTTTTTAAAAAACTGATTGTTTTATTTTTTGCATAAAAATGGCGCCCCATACAAAAAAAGGCAAGAGAGACTTTTTGTCACAAATTGAACGAGGAATTCAAAAATAATTTTCAATTTGAAATATCTCAGTGGCGTACCATTTTTTTCTTTAAAAAAATTGAGATCATTACTCGTATGCGCGCCACTGATGAACATAAAATTTTTAATTGCATGTCAAAAAATACGCAATAACTACCTCTCAAAACCCACCAAATTTCATTTGCATATCTCGACCGGGTTTAGAGCAATAAATAAATCGTCAGTTTTTTAAAAAAAACTTTAACACCCCGTATCTCGGAAACTAAACATTTGAAGACATACGTTTATATAGAAAACTGTCATTATTTTTTCATGCAGAATCACCCCTTAATGTTTATCGCACTTATTTACAAACGCCCTGTATAGAATATTCCATAGATACCTTGCCAACAAGAACATTACTTGCAAGTTTCAGCAATTGATAAATTGTAAAATTGAAAATTGAAAAGAAGAGCTACACAACGTAGTATTAGCAAAGAGTATTTATAATAGGTAAGAGAAACAATGTCCTTTAAAAACAGCGTCATGATAAAAGTTAGTCCGCCGCTATAGAGAGCGCTACTGTCGGCCACTAGTAGAGGACTAACGAAGTAATGTAACTCAAAAAAAATAGTTCCCTATAAAATTTTACCGTTTTTATTTGACGGTGTTGTGACATTTTACCTGTCCATTCGTTTGATTTTCTTGCTTTAACGATAACTTGTTTACGGACTTATTGTTTTGGTTTCAAATATACCTTTTTAATTCATAAGAAATTTTGTCAGGTGTATGCAATTCAAATCTGCTTAATAATAAGAGATTAACACTCAAAGATAATGTTACCTACTGCATCTTTGAAAACACTGAACTAGTTAACTAGTTATGGCAACGTTGTACGACCTTTTAGAAGAACGAATTCTTTTATCTCCGTCTTTCAATAGCCTGAAACTACTTTTAGGATAAAAATGCAAACATAAAGCGATATACAACCCAACGTACATACCTACGAAAAAGCCCATTACTTTAGCTCTCTTTCTATTATATTCTCGTTTGTATTAGCAATTGGACTCATAGAAAAAGAACATGATTGGACTCCTAATTTCGAAAAAAAAGCAAAAGTATACGTATCCAAGTAAGACTGATTAGCTATAAATCACATTCTACATTATCATCAATAAACGAACAGTTAAACGTGCTACAGAATATGAGTTGTGAAGTTAAACATCAGAAGCAATATGAAATAATTTGACACGTAAAGGTTGCTGACAAGTTAATAAAATTTATTGAGGGGAATATAACCCGATACTTGCTGACGTTTAAATCTAATGGAGTAAAACTTCTTTTGTATAACGAAATATTCTTAGTTTGATGAGGGGACAACGGATATGAACGATATAACTGACATTTATGAGGTTGAAGAATGTCAGTAGGTAATTGACAAATGGAATAACGAAAAATAAGAAACATATTATAGGAAACATCATTTTAGTAAAAAGTATGTGATTTATCGCACTTGGCAATTCAATTTTTTATAGGTACTATAGCTACAGAGCAATCAATGTATTTAATATTAATTTTGAGACTAAAATTTATTACTGGTCATGTATTTTAAAAGAATTTATTGTAGATTGAACATTTCCTCGTCCATTTCTAAGTAAATAACCTTTGTACTTAATTATGCCGACACAAGGGGGATTTGTGAATCAGGGGCGTAACTATCATGGTATCTATCAGCCCCGCGGAACCCGGGCCTGTGATCTATGGGACCCGAATGTTACGGCACTAATATTTGTATTTTCGTAAACATTCCTCTTAAATTGCTGAAAACGTATTTTAAAAAAATTGCAAAATGCAAACTCTTGGAAATGGAAGTAAGTATGTAGTTCGCAGAATCGTGCCGTTTGAAGGTTATTGAATCTGGATTTCCCTTTTTCCACATCAAAGTCGGCACGATTGAGTTTGCTTTCTATATTATTGTGTGACTAACTGAAGTTTTTGCCGCGCGGCAAAACACCGTCGACGTCCGCAAATATATTTTTTTACTGCCTGAAAATGCCGCCCCTTGATTATGCCGCCTGAAGCAACCGCCTCTCCGCCTCATAGCACGGCACGGCCCTGGTGGTACATGTTCCACATTAACATGAAACCATTTTTGTTGCTAAAAGAAAGAGACCACGTTACATACCTACATAAAACGGAAAGATGAAGCTAAACTCGGCAATGCATTCTTTTTATTTTAGGAAACACCGATGGTTCTGTAGGTACATGCCAGTACTACCAGTAGATGTATTATTGCAAATATTTACATTATTATATAATTATGTATGTGCAGCAATAAAAACAGGTAATGTACTTACAATTGCCTTTTACGTACCGGTGGGATGACTGTGTGTAACCTTTTAGCTGTCAAACTCTGCTTTTTATTCATTCAGTTTACTTTCAATACAAATTAGTTTTGTAATTAATGACATTTCGCTGTATTGTTACGTAAATTATACATAGAAATTTAATCTAATGTTGCTATACAAAACTTACCTAAATGGATTTTCAAATTTATGTCTTTAGGATAATGACGGTGCTTTTCTCACCTCATTATATGTACATACCTATTTGATAAAGAAAATAATCATTCGCACGATAAAAACTGTAAATAATTGACTTTGTAATGATTATACGGCTGGGGTAGATACAGGCGTGTAAGAGGGGACAGAGACTAAAATAGAAATGATAAATTTACTGGCATTAATTCAACAAGAAAACATAAATTAATATTTGAGGTTTAAGAAGGAAGATTCCAGCAGAAATATTTTGTTTCATTTCTTTATTTCTGCTGGGATCTTTCTTCTTAAACCTCAAACATTAGTTAATAACCAGCGATCTTATTTTTAATTTAAAACATAAATTAATGAACAAACGCATTTTTATCGATTACTCTGATGAAGTGAATTCCTGCAAATCATAAGCAACTGGATACAAAAAGTTCAATTCTTTGTTGAAATGAACAGGTGGTGCTTCAGAAACTGAGTTGAGAATAATACTGTTTCGACTTGGTGGGGCGTATTCGTGGTGCACAAATGCCAAATAATAAAAAACGATACTTAGCTTCGGCTTTAGATTGCTTTTTGCTTTTTTTAGGTCTGGGTGAGTTTGGAGTTTTCTACAGTGATGACTAAGTCTTACTTTGGGGATAGTACTAACCATAAACACACGACTCATCACCAGAGTTTAAAAAATTTTCTGTCGTTTTCAACGCTGCAGAAGTTAAAACCTGTGCTGTGTGGCTTTATTTTTTCATCTCACCCTGCATATTTCATATTTTAAGTTGTTATCATTATGTTTGAAGTACCTAAATTATATTTTTATTTTCCATGTGTGAATTAACGAATTCTTTTGTTTAATCTTTGTAAAGCATGTTATTGTGTATTCGACTCTAGGACTTATGCCACCAATTCGGACAGATTTCGACCATACTTCTTATAAGCAAACATTGGCATGATGACACTGATATTTTGTTTAGGAAAATTAAAGAAAACCTCAATTACATATGAAAGTAAACTGAGCTTATCTTTTATTACAATTACGTAACTGATGATTTATTAAATTTTTTATTCTAACTATATATGGACCAGCATGTGAGGACTTCATCTGTTGAAGTTATTTTGAATCTGTTACTTACTGATTTTTGGCGATATACCTCAAAGAGAAACATTACGGTCACTTGAAGTCATAGTTTTGAGCGTTCTTATCAATCATAGAAATACGAAAATTATACTGTCAAACCAGAATTTCAATCTTACTACGTTAAAGCTCCAATAAATTACATACATCGCAAATTGCTTTATTTTTCTTACTGTAACTTTTCGCATAAATATTTCTATTGGACTTTTATTAATTTTTGATTTATTAAAACATTCAGTTACATAAATAAATATTATGTATCTATCAAAATTTTAATCTAAACTTAGGTTTAATAAATGGGACTATTGTGAACGAAAGAGGGATTACTTTAACGTTCATTTGTTGAGAATTTAATCAAACCTGTTGCAACTTGCAAACGAACGTGATTGGTATATTATGTTAGTCACAAAGATTACTCTAAACTTACTTAAAACTTTGTTCAAATCCTCTAAAAGCACATTTAGTAGTTTTGGCATCTTTAGCACCTACGTCACGCTTTAATTAAATATTTTAGGAACTAAAATAGAACAGTATTAAGTACGTGTTTAGTAATTATTACGCTCTCTCCTATGTAATGCATGCAAAAATAATAGTTTCAGACTTCGTTAGGATATGGATTAAAGAATATCGAAGAGATCACAGTTTATGGGTAGGTAAAGAGGTTAATAAAAAATGGTAAGAAATTTTGTAAAACGTTGTACTTCTTTACTATGACAAGGGATTTCGTTATTTCGATTTAAAACACAGATTCCGTTAAGCATTGAAAGATATACATTATTATTATTATTGGTTGGTTTGTTTCACTGCTCTATAAACCTGTGTTTCGAACCTATTATTAACCCCATTCTTCAGTTCGTGATAATTGTCGAATCGAGCGGAAATAATGTTACTTCATTAAACAACAGCACAATCCTGAAAATCTTACAACACATGAACGTATAAATAAAAATAAAAATAAATGAAAAGATAGAACGATGGAACTTATTCATAACAATGGACATTGAGAAGATTTCACTGCATCCATTCCATATATCAGTAGAAAAATGCGTTGTTAAGACATATGTGGCAACTTCTGACATGAATGGTCAGCGTAAGGGAATGGGCAACAAGATTGTAGTAAATAATTCAAAACCACATTCGCTCTTACTATAGAAATGTGCCCACCTTTTCTCATTATGATTATATCATCTTTGTGTACTTCAAGAAACTTGAGTTTTTTGAAAAAGTTGACAAAGAAATCCTACATTAAGATGCGCCCTTTCCCTAGTATTAGAGATACCCCGTCAATTTTATCAAATGACTACGTATCAAGTCATGCCTCATTTAAAAGTTCTGGTAAATCTCTATTCAATCATATGTTTTTGCTTTTGATACCAGTCTTCCATTGTTACTTAATTGTTGTTTAAAATGGAATCTCTTAAACCGTTAAGATGCCACCGCATTGCGGCTCACTAACGGCATTGGTGGAGGTGGAGAGCATTGCTATAAACCTTTTCTTTCACATAGCCCTAAAGAAAAAGTGCGGCGGTGTTAAATGACATTATCTCACCAGCTCATTGAAATTTCGAAAAAACGGTTCTCGCAAAAAACTTTTCTCGCAAAAAACAATAGCTTCGTCACTTGTGTGGCACGTAACACGAATAAGGTCTAGGTTGTGGATAAAAAGGTTTTTTGACAATCATTCCTTTATCTCCAGAACCCTAAATTCGACAGTTCTACTTATCAACAAAGGCTATAAGATGAAATAATGCTTCATCGCTCAGAATCATTTGGCTGGATTCTGGATTCTGGATCATTTTACAATTGGCAAAGATACGTTGCTGCTGCTTTAGTTCTTGTATTAACCTAACTTTTTATGCGAAATTCGGTGTGGTGTCGTTTGCGAAATGCTTAATTCACGAGTTCGACGTGAATAGTCATTCTGGCAGCTCCGTAGTCAATATTCGCAGTTGTTTTTACGAGACGGGAATGTGTTCGGTTTATTTTATCACTAACTTTCCTAACAGCTCAAATTTTTCAACTACATAATTTAATAGCTGGCGAAGAAGGTGTTTCACGTCGATCGAGAAAGCATTATACCATTTTTAAAGCAAATTTTAACAATTACAATGCATTGTTGAAGCCTGCCCCGTTGCATTTTTAATGGCAAAAACTTTATTTGCCATATGTCAGAAAATTAGAGCGCCTTTTTACATCTAAATAGTAAAACAACTGGTTATTCAAAGTGAAATCCCACATTGGAAAACCTTGCAATTATTGCCTGGCCACTTATGTACTTACACGCTGCAGCAGTAAATGTGAAACACTGATATAACCACAGATCTATACATTATCATTATAGAACAAATATGCTCAGCAATTAGTGTTTGCTTATCGCTACCAAAATTTATGCATGCATTTATATGAGCTCAATTCGTATCGAACATCTCTACTTTTTCATTATAGAATACTTATGCGCATTTTCTGCATCGCAAAAAGTAAAACGTAAGGTTATTTAAATGGAACTCGCCATTCATAAAAAAGATCGCTAATTATTGCTAATAATTGATTAATCATCTCTTCCTGCTCTAAAACCATACATACATACCGCATTAAATATAAAGACTAAATAGATAATTTTTCTCAAATATTGACAGAAAAGGTTTTATTTTGTGGCTTTATCTCCGATTCTAGGATTTACTACCCGTGGTTGATGTCGAATTAGCAGCAAGGACTGACTTAAATTTCTATCTGATAAAAGATTTTGTGCACACTCTAATACTTTTCTAAAGAGCTAATCCACATCAACAGGTTTCGCGTATCTATCGGAAAACTTTTTGTCATATTTTCGTGAAAGCATCTGTTACAAAGCGGTACATTTTCGTATTTTAGGAAAAAATCGAATTACTACGTCTTGCGACGTTAAAAAAGCTTAAGGTTACATCAAAGCTACTGTGCAAAAAATTGCAACTGTATAACAGTCTTCATGTTATACAACAAATGTAACCATAACATCAAACTATCCTAAAAACCATCAAGCAACAATAAAATAAAATTTCAGAAAGGTAAATAGCCTATAGCATCAAGGCATATAAATTACTTTAGAACAAACAATTATTGAAATTCCGAACAGAGCCTAAAGTGATCGTGCTTTGACCAATCAAGTTAGATATTATCGACTTATTTAAAATGTATAATACCTACTTTCTTTCAGATATAATATATCTCTAGGTATAGGTACTTGATGAACATTCTGGAAATTGGTGAAGTTTAACAGGATTTTTTAGTGTTAGGACGAAACTAAATTTCCTTCTTTTATTTCTTGTTTTATTTTCCTATATAGTGCTAAGCAACAAGGGAATTTATTTAGCGGAAATTGTAAGAGAGTTCATTCAAGTATCCCTTTCGCCGACTGGTAAAATATTGTTGTCATGAAATTTTGTGCGATTTTATTAATTAATAAATAATATAATAATAAAATAAATTAAATGAGAATCTAATATTTGAAAAAAGGGAATTTTGCTAGGTCGTTGGGGCAGATAAAGTCCAGTAAATTAAGAGGTAAAATCACGCTTAACCTAATATTGCGATTTTGTCTTAGATAAATTTGTTAATTGTGTGCACTATTAATTTTTGCTACCGTAAAATCTTTACATTTGTAAAAGAATTTATTCAGAAAATAAATTTAAAATTGGGAACCATTTGACAGTTACACATTGAGCTAGACCGTGCGATATGAAAATAATTCGAATGAAGTTAGTTTGTAGTAAAAATCTGATACAAATATTGTTATTGTTTGTTGGTTCCTTTAATGTTATTTTCAAAATTGGGCGAAAGAACAAAATAATCCAAACTAAGGTTATTATCTCGGAAACTATATTACCTTTAGATATAGGACATAAGTATTTAACAAAAATCAAAGCTGACTTAAAAACCAATTCATTCATGAAAAAATATACAGGGAGTTCTATTTAAAATAGTCGACTTTTAACATTTCTTCTGTGGTCGCTTGAAAAAATTCAGTACGGCTGTTTTGCAACAAATTTCTTTCAAAATCAGCATATCGAGAAATAGAACGCTCTCTTGTTTATGATAATCTCAAATTTTGTTGCTCTGCTGCCAATGATTCAATAGCTATGATTTTTTTTATTGATTGTTGATTTCGGCGACAATTTTTAAAAAACATTTATTTTAGTAGTAGATATTTATTTGTCTTAAATACATAAACAAAAAGATTCTTATTTCCTACCAAAAAACACAACAAACTTTTTACATTTCAAAAAATAAAAATAAAAAATTAAACACCTCCTACAGTTGTCCCCTTCTCTCTACCCTTTCCCTACTCTCCAGCACCCCCTTCATCCACTCCACCCCTTCACCCTTCACTCCCAAAATCACCTTTCTTTCTCTCTTCTCTTCCTTTAGTTCCTCACACTCCCTCATCAAATGCCATATAGTTTCCCTCCCTTCCCCACACATTCTACATATCCTTTTCTCGTCCTCCCACCAGTATCTGCTTTCATTTTCCTCGTTCCCGCACCTGAACCTTGCCACCATTCTTTTTTCCTTTAACCCCATATCACTCACTATATAATCTGCCTTGCCTTCAACCATTATCTCCATATATCCCTCATTATATCTTCCCTCCGCTATCCTCTCTCTCCTTTCCTGACCTTGTACATCTTTGTCTCTTGCTACTAATTCCTCTACCATATCCCTTCCTTCCTCTCTTCTCCTCCCTCGCATATCCCACTCTCTCATAAAACAACCTCCTCTCTTCTTGCCCATACCTTATCCGTTCTTTTCTTATTTCTCTCATACACTCATTTACCATTACAATTTCATTTCTCTTCCTGACCTCTTCCTCATACTTCACCGCTCGCTTTCCTGTCTGCACTCTTATTTTTTCAAATTTTGTTTCTTCCTCTACTATATACCCTGGCGTCTCTCTATTCAACCCCAACGTCCATCTCCAGTACTTTTCCTGTATTTTTTCCATTTTCTCCCACTCCTTCCATCCCCATATCTCTGCTCCGTAAACCATCACGCTCTTTACCAACTTGTCAAAAATCCATCTTCTCTTCTCCATATCCTTCCCAAAAACTCTTTCCCCCACTCCCCACACTTTCCCCACTAGTCCCTTCTTTCCCTTCTTTGCCAATTCCCTGATGTGCGCCTCATCTTTATTGTCGTACCGTAAAACATACCCTAGATATTTCCATTCATCCACACTTTCTATCTCCTCTTCTCCCCACCACCACTTTTCCTTTACATTTCTCCCTCTTCTCTTTTGAAATACCATCAACTTTGTCTTTTTTACATTCGCGCTTAAACCCTTTCTCTCTAAATATCCCTTCATCACCCCAATTAACCCCCTCATCTCTTGCTCACTGTCCGCCATCACTACCACGTCATCCGCATAAATGCCAACACCCACACTTTTATCCTCCCGATCACCACCCCTCCCCTTTGATATCTCCGCAACTCTTCCTCTAAATCCCCAATGTATAGCGAGAAAAGACTCGGGCTCAACGGGCATCCCTGTCTCAGTCCTTTCACCGTCCAAAACCTTTCTCCGTTTTCTTCCCGCACCCTCGTCACGCACCTTGTCTCCTCATACACCTCTTCTACCGCCCTCACCAAATCTTCTTCTACCCCACATTTCCTCATGATCTCCCACATTTATTTTCTCATAAGTGAGTTGACTTAAGTAGGTGAAAGTAAAAGTGGCCTAGAATCGAATATGTATTTCAAAAATATAAAAATCTATAGGGTGTTCCATTTAAAATAATCGAGTACGATCCTGTACAGACGAAACCGATTGCAATGCGGGCCTGAAAACATTTTTAGGTTGTAAACAAGGAACATCTGAATAAAAAATGTCTCTTGACCTTTTGTCCTAAAATTAATTTTAAAGGTACTATCGAAGAACGAAGGGCAAGTGGGCACCCTGTATATTTACTTCCACATGAATGATAATTCAAATGGCTATTAATTTGCACGCTGCTGATACTATCTACGTACATATAAAAATGTTAGCAGGAAACCGCTTACATTTGAATCAATGTGATGTTCTTTGTAAATATGAATATTTAGGGATTAACAACTTTAAATATGTATAATACACGAGAAATGATCAGTTGATTAAAAGTTCATTTCTAAAGGCACATTTAACATAGTACAAGCTGCATTATACAAGCAGTAACTCGATAACGTCACCTGTCATGATTGTGTATCTCCATTTTAGAAAAATAAATTAAACTGTCCAAAGTGTACGACTGAATGCATCGAAATTGTGATCATTATCAGATATTACGAATGAGCAAAAAAAATAATGAGGTATATACTTAAGGGTGGAAGCTCAATTCAAGTGAGATTAATGAATGGGGATGATACGTATGGTTAGATTTTATTAATTAATACGTTTAGTAGTTTTTCGGTCAACTCATTTCAGGTTCTTTCACACGTTTACTTAAAAATATATTTCAGTGGTCGACCTAAATTTTTGCATAACTAAATACGCACTTTAGGTAGTCGAACAAGTGTCCAAATTAACTTCAAGTTGACGATATATGTAAAGGTTTTATGTAAATGGAGCGAAAATTCTGATAATCCTGTACGCAAACAGAAAGATTATTATCAAACGACTTTAAATCAAAGCGTTTACTTATTTCGTTTTCTATCTTTGGTATTGCATATTATGTAAAAGATTTCACAAAATTCGACGAATTTGTCAAAGCTCGTGCTTTATATTTATAAAATGCGTACTGAATTTAGAACGTAATAAAAATGCTATCGGTGATATAAAAAAATAAAGTTGATGATGGTTTCTCGGAGACGAAACGTCGAATAAAAAATTTGAAAACGCCATCTAATAGAAGTCAAAAAGTGACAATGAAGAAGCATTTTTGGTTTTTAAAAATCTTTTAAAATAATGGAAGGAATTACAAAAAAAGAAAAACCCAAAAATCACATTTTGTTTTAAATTTCGGAAACGATAAACAATAATGAACTTTTGCAAACTACATGTGAACATGCCCTAAATTATACAACTTTTCTCTAATTTAACCGCCTTCGTATCTCTTACCGTTCATCCTTACCTTGGGCACGTTGTATTATGCGCATTGCATCAGATAAGGGTTACAGAGACATCTTAGAAGCTTTGATTTCGATTGCTGAAGATACCAAACAATCATTAGAAACTAGAAATGAAGCTTTTAGAACAAAACAAAATATTCTTTTAACGGATACATAAAGGAATATATTGGAATGGGTTAATGGGTACATGAAACAAGCCTGAGTCTTAAAAAAGACCGCCTGACCTTGAATGTTGTTACAAAATGACACTTACTGACTTCCTTGTTCATCTGAAAGTTACGAATCATTTGCGAAAGTTAATTCTTTGGAAGGCGGCCTTAAAGACGTTTTCGAAACGAAAGGAACTTCACGACTTCAATTTTTTACGGTTCTGCGAAAACTGTACATTTATATGGCGAAGAAAAATTTAGAATAGAAACGTGTTGTCCTATAATTGATACAAAAAATTTTATCGTCGTTTGGTTTTCTTTCTCATCTAAAAATTATTCAATTAGGTATACAAATCAATACACAAACCCCAATAATTTGCTGAAATTTACCATGACCGAGTGAACTAATGTCGCAATATCTTTATTTGGAACCAATTACAATGAAATTCTTGTATTTATTACTCCTTTGATTTAATGAAAAAAGACATTAACGTTAAGGAAACAGTTTTGCCCATCAAAAATGTAGAGAAAATGCCCCTTATGTCAATGTAAATACTTTTTATATTTGTTTCGTTTGTTAACATAGATTTGTTTGTTTGGAGACTTTAAGTTGTTTTTGATTATTTTGTTTTCTTAGGCTTTTGCTATAACCTTATTTCCATACTAAAACTTAATAAGTCCTAAAAATGGGCTGTTGCTCTATTTTCCAATCGTCAAACATCTACTAATGGAAGGACGTCTAAAACCAATAGTCCTAAGTGCTTTAAAATGACAGGACGGTGCCGATTTTGAAATCTTTGCTGAATGGTTTCAATCAAACAGAGTTATTTTCGTAAGAACAGCACTCTTATTAGCTTTCTGAAGGGCACTAATATTACACTTGCGACAATTGCAAATAATCACAGCGAGGAATTTCCCAAGAAACCGGAATTACAAAATTAGTTATTCAACGAACACTGAAGATTTCTAAATACCTCCAGTATTATATCAACAGAGTAATAATTCTACCTCTTCAGGAAATGAAACAACTCGAAACCTCCCCTTAACCATTTTTAATGAAGACGATGAAACGATGATGATGATAGTTATTTTTTTAAGCTATTTAAGCTACTAACACTGCAAAATTAGTAGGTTGGTAAAATGTTGAACATTGTAGCTACACCATGTGGTAATTGTAACCGACAGCAATAAGCAATGAAAAAATCAAAGTTTTAAACGAGGAATTGTGCGACATGTTTCGAAACTCTACTAGTTTCATTTTCAAGCTTAGTAAAATAGCGATAACGATATGAAAAGGCTGAGGGGAAAAACTCTTAAATATTACATATTACGTCAAATAGGAAACGAAATTATCACAAATAACCCCATGTGCAAGTCTTAATGTTTGTTTCATAAGTTTCAATCTTGCCAATCGATGGCCTTGTTTGGCAAGATTAAAACTATTGTGACACAAACACATTTGTACTCAAACGTGCTCGTATTTAACATTTTCTTATAATATTAAAATAGTAAACACTGATTATTGCGGTCGCACACATAATTATCAACCAAGTTCAAAAAGATGGTTACTAATTCGTCCGGCGATATCTGTGTGTCTGTGCGTTGGTCGATGTTACAGGGTTTAGAAAGCTGGAAGTGGGGTCATCTCATAGGAAATTCTTTACTATTCCAATGGTAAATTTTTTGATCGGATCATCCGTTCGCCGTTGGGACGCCATTAAAGTCAAAATATACACCCTTGAATATCTCGAGAACGACACATCCAAAAAGGAAAAAACACGTTTCCTTTATTTTTTGAAACCTATTGAGCAAACGTAAACGTAAACATCACCCGCACCCCCCTGTGAGGTGGAGCGGGGGTGAGTTTTGAAAACTTAAATGGGAACATCTATCTCAAATTGCAAATTTCACCCCCAACTGCAACCCCTTTTTTGGGGGTGGAAAGGGGTAGAAAAACGATCTTTTTTACTTTTTTTGGCTCCAACATTTTTTCGTGATTTACAAACTCTCCGTTACCCTCTCCGCCCCCATCTCTCTTAAGGGTGGAAAGAAAAACAATGACTCATATGTGCAGAATCCAGGGTGCTTGTGTCTGAGGGGGGGTTATATACATTTATATTGTATATAGTATATTATGTCATAATTAGTACAGATTTGAAGTTAGTTGAAATTAGAATTCTATGAGAATTCGCGCCTTTTGATACTTGTTTAAATTAAAGTTACTTACACATTCCCGATTTATTGTCTTTTTTTCGCAATGTAATCCACAAAAAGGAATTCCCAAGCTGAGAGCAGTTGTTAATTAGAAACTGCTAACTGAAAATTAATGACATTTAAGAATAGATTCAGTCATGGGCTCTGTGAAAATGTATTATCCTACGGAAGGCCGGGGTTATTTTACCTCATTTCATGTATCTACGGCATAACTGCACGTTTAATAGCTAATTTATAACTGGCTATATTATCAGGTTTTTTGGATACGCAAGAGATATAAATATTTAATGAGGTTTCGCGTGTGTCATTAGTTAATTAAAAGAAAAGCTTGTGTCGTATAAAAGCTCTTGTCGTTTGAAGAACAATGCTGTAATTAAAATGAACTAAAAAGGACACATTTTGCTGCATAGCCTGATAATTAGAGGAGATAATTGGTCAACAATTTAAAAGAAAATAATTCCACAAATATTATGTTTATACGAATTTTTACCTTCACATATTAGGGCATATTTCGGAATATCTGATGAATGAATTCGTAATAATGAGCTTCAACAAATATCATTCAATCGAACTCATTAACACCATATAATTTTTTTGATTTCGTACCAATTAAAATATCTAATATATCAAAGATTAGTTTACTTTCTAATCTTTGATCTATATTTCATCAAATGTAGTAGTTACTTTAATAGAATTAGTTAAGTACAAAGGCAGTAGTTCATATTCGAGTAGGTAAGTTGTTACAAACGCGAAATTCTTAAAACTAACTTGTCAAGTAGGTACCTACTCTATTTTAAGTTCTCATAAATCAGTCAAATGGATTACATTCCCCCATTAAAAGCGTCATTCTTTTCAATACTCGTAAACTTTATTCCCATTATACAATAAAAGGATGGATAAATGAACTGGTACGAAAACGTTAATTAGCTAATGCTAATGATAAGAAATATTGGCTCCATCCTGATTAATATTTTCATTTCATTAAATCGCACTCCTTTCTGTTATAGACATTGCCAGTTGGTCCTTTTATTCAATGGTCATACGTAGCGGATTTAATATTTTTATGTGAATAAGGTTGGCGGATATAACTAACAACGTTAACATGTTCATGCATAATTCAAACAACTTTATCTATTCTTACTTTGTTTTTCGTCGGATTTATGCAATGTGTTTATGTTTCTCTTATCCTAGAGTAATCTCCGTCCTCAAAAGTTCTCAACAACAAAATTTAGTGTTCCTTTTTAACATTTCTCGGTTATGAGTGTTATGACTGTCGATTTTAAAACCGACCTCGAACTTATTTTATAGTCCAAGAAAATAGACCTTTAAATACGAATTTTGAGGAAATACTTGAATTTTTGATATAAGTTTCTTTAAATGATTAAAAAACGAATTGTGAAAGTTTTTTTTTAAATCACCCCCGGGGAGGGTTGAAAAAAAATAAAAAGAGTGTTTTTTTTTAATTTTGAGGAAACCGTAAGAACTAGAAAAAAAAAGTTGAAACGAAAGTTGTAGAGCATCCAATTTTAGAAAGAAATGATCTCTTTATATTTTTGCTAAAATTAAAATTATCCGAGATAGGGTGGTTAGAAGGTAGGGAATGATAGTAACAACTTTAAAAATCATAAGTTGTTAAAAAATTGATATTTTCAATAATTTTTTTTTTTAATTTACTCAGAAAAAAATAATCTTTCATTCTAGAGATACTTTTTTTTTTTAATTATTTATAACCCCTCGAGAAATCTGTCAACAGGTAAATTATTTTATACCTGCTTGGAAAAGACAGGTAAAAATAAAATTTCAACGCATATGGTCAGTTTATAAAATAATAAAAGAATAAATAAAAGAAAAAAATTAATTTCATCGAGTGAAGCTGTTTTAATTCGGTCCTGAAAATTTTGAATTGTTCTAACTTTGTTATAAATAATTAAAAAAAAAAAAAGTATCTCTAGAATGAAAGATTATTTTTTTCTGAGTAAATTAAAAAAAAAATTATTGAAAATATCAATTTTTTAACAACTTATGATTTTTTAAAGTTGTTACTATCATTCCCTACCTTCTAACCACCCTATCTCGGATAATTTTAATTTTAGCAAAAAATATAAAGAGATCATTTCTTTCTAAAATTGGATGCTCTACAACTTTCGTTTCAACTTTTTTTTCTAGTTCTTACGGTTTCCTCAAATTTAAAAAAAAACACTCTTTTTATTTTTTTTCAACCCTCCCCGGGGGTGATTTAAAAAAAAACTTTCACAATTCGTTTTTTAATCATTTAAAGAAACTTATATCAAAAATTCAAGTATTTACCTCAAAATTCGTATTTAAAGGTCTATTTTCTTGGACTATTAATTTTTACTTTCCCGTGCATATACGCACACACATACGGAAAGTGATGTAGATAATCGAAAAAAAATCGATCTCGAGGTTTTATTTTGGGTCCTCTTCAGTCCAAAACCACGATCTTTGAAAAATGTTTGTCTGTGGGTGCCAGAGTACGAGGGTGGGAGGGTGGTTGGGTGGGTGCGTACGTTATGGCTGTGGAGCTAAACTACTAGACCGATTTTGATGAAATTTAAAACTAAGGCCTATAAAAAAATTTCATCTGTAAAACAAGCTTCTCATCAAAATCGGCCCAAAGGGGTCCAAAGTAGGAGGGTTATTTTTGGGAGCAAACTAATTTCCCTTGGTGAAAAGTTAATAGACATGGTTACAAGTAAAACGCCGCATTTCATTTGATTCTAAATTCAAAATGGCGGCCAATACAGCAATTCTCCAAGTGTTTACTTTTTAGGGTCTAGCTCAAGAACCGTTTAACTTAATTAAAATTTGAAAATTGGAAATTATAGCCAAGGGATAGCTAGTAGTATTAATTATAATTGGTAAAGAACAAAGATTAAAGGTAGCCAATTTATTAGTGCCCAAAGTTTGTCAAAAATTAAAAATCGATTTTCTCAAAATCTGCTCCAAGCTTTTTTTTATTTCTTGAAATAATATACATATAGTTCATGGAAAACTATTGGGACTACATTTATTTCTTTATTTCCCATAAGGGAGGGGGGATGAACGTTTGAAGTTTTATATCTTCATAACTTTTTTGTTAACAAAGATGAAGAAATAAAATTATACGGTGAAGTAGAGGACATACGACTCTTTTAATTGAGTATAATAATAAGTATACCAATTTAATTCAAGACAAGAACAAAATATTAAAAATCTTTATGACATACCGTGTATATTATTTCAGGAGAAAATGAGAAATCGTTTTCTTATTAGAACTATACTACACATTTTTTTTTGAGTTATTACGGAAAAACTATTTTATTTTGAGTTGTTATGCAAAGAACTATTTTATTTAATACGCCATTGCAGTAAACACGAGAAAGTTGGGGACCAGTTTATTGGTCATTTAATTTTATTTTTGTTTCGAAAGATCTCATTTAAATTTTGATTTATATTAAAAAAGTGGGTGAATATTTCTTAGTAGCATAGGAGCTTCGTTAGAAACATAAAGTCGAAAGATTGTCTAAATCGTATTCAGAAACATAAATCTGAATTTGCAAGAAGAAAAACAATTAGAAAGCAGCTTTGAGGATATTTTGAGTGCTACTAATGATGCCTGATTAAAATACTTGTGAGCTCAATATAAGTACAGTTGTATCAAAGTGTGTTTTAATGACAAAATCGTTGCTATGTAGTAAAATGCTTCATTACTAAACGATTTGGTATTTATCAATGTACTCTATCCTACTGTGTCAAATGCGAAAAAATACGATCTACAAGACTCAAATGCGTCTGGTAATTAATAGTCAATATGAGATAAAAATCATTAGCTTTCAAAAAGTTGACATCGTAAAAGCTTTACGTTTAAATCATTTAAATTTTAGTATGTAGTTAAAAATTAACATTAGGTACTTTGCGTAAAATTTAATTAATTAAAAAAATATTTTAATTTTAACTTACATTTTTTCATAGAATACTGTGAAAAGTGATCTACTAATAATGAAATTAAAAGTAAAACCATTAGATAATAGCATAGAATAGCAATCTCATTACACGCTAATGATATTTCAAACTCACTGTCGGCAATTCATCTTTTAAAAATTGAATTAATACCAAAAATTAGAACTTAGAGTCTCATTATCACCAATTAGTAGTCAGGAATCAGCACTGCGAAATTCGATCATTTAATTCATCTACTGTGCACTCGAAGATATACATTTTAAAAAATATGTACAATGTGGAGAATGATCTTACGGATTCACATCCGGAGGGCTCCATTAAATTCGTGATTGCAAAAAAGAATAAAAAAATATTTTTCGATTATTTTGAATGATCTTTAAAAAACTATTTTTTGTGTTTAACTCGCAATTGTGACCCCATTTTTTAATAGTCGTAGTCGTAGAGACAAAACTAAAACATGAAAATGCGCTAAATTTTGTCAGCTACAACTTTCTTAACGTTTTTGTTTTTGATAAGAATTTAAAACTCTGCAACCACAACATCTAGCCAGTTCGTGATACTCGGGCAACTGAATGGGTTACTTCGATCGCTACTCCTTTTGGAATGAAATGTTACAATGGACTTGGTTTCTACGCATATGACTAAATATCGTAACAGAAAACGACGATTTCAATGTTTATAGTCTACATACACCATGAACACATAAAATAAATAAATAAAATAGCCGCCCTCCCACCCTTTAAAATTTTAAATAACACTCTCGATTTTATTTCAATGAAGCTGTAACTATGATATTGGTTGGATATTGGGAAACAACTAAAAGTTGTATGCCAATGACAGAAATTGCGTAATCACAAGCAGAGATGCTATAATAATCGAAGATACCAACGAACATAATATGGCAGTAATATTATGAAGTTCTAGAAGATGTGGACATTCGAAAAACGCCTAGAAGCTATGTTGATAGCATAAATTTTGGATGCCTGATTGAGAAACTGCATGGGCTCTTTTATAAACACAATAACTGACAACTGTTATCTTGATTTTCAATACTAAATACTAAAAATTTCAATGAAATCAGAATAGTATTTAGGTCGATTGATTGACTGTAAAAAGAAAATAAAGTGAAGGTTGGGAATGTAACGATGATTGAAAGTGAACTTAAAAAGGTTAACAGATATAGGAAAATAAATGCGATCTATTCGTGAAAGGGGTAAGGAGAGAGAAACATATTTATAATAATGCCAAAAAAATAGTATAACACTCGTGAATATAAATATTCCATTGTTGGAATATTCAATCGAATGAAATGTGTTTTTGTGTGAGAATGTATAAAAGATGTGCGTGTTGACAATATGAAAATGGATGGATTTTCAACTTTAGGTTTGAATAGTGACCTTAATCACTGCCGCACTTAGTATATATGTATTGATGAAGTGAACTGATAATATGTGACAGATGCAGATCCTGCGCTGAATCCTCTTGTTTGTGAGTTTATGAGATTGTAGAAATAACTCCAGCGACTTCCGTTCGTTCTATATAACAGAAATCAATTTTAAAAATATTTTCGACAATTAAGTTATCAAAAATTGATTTTTAGAGTGGGGAAATCACTCCATAAGTAATGCAATAGCAAAATTGGTACAGATGTTATGTCTACCTCCACGTCTATAATAACTCAAAGTCCTCGCTCTCATCTCGAGAACTAGCGGTCGTTTATACTTTTTATGTCATACTAGCGTATTATTTCACCATAACAACTACTAAAACAAGAGACATTAATGACTAAATAACGCCCCTTTACATGACAACCGGATTTTACATAGAAACGGCCGTTATTTTTTATAAAACTAGCTTATAACGACCGCAAATGTAAAAAATTATACCTCACCATAGATACGATATTTCAATCAACGGGTCAAGCATGTGTAATGTTAGTCTGACAACAGTCTATACTGATTTTATTGTTATCATCTGTTTTAATCATCTTAAGCAACTTCTTGCAAGTATGACATAAAGGCACCAGGGGCGTTACAAACACAATTATTTAGTTCATAACGCCCTAGATACTTTAATTACTATTAGCGCATTTTCGCAAAAAATAAAGATGCCATTGTTTCCGTTTTGTCCGTTTGTCCGATTGAACCCATTTCTGCGATGTTAACTACTCCGTGACTAATTGCTCTAGAGAGCTGAAACTTTTTTGGATGAGCATTGCTATTTTGACCACTAAAACATTAATAACATGTAATCGCATTAACGAATTATAGTCAAACTTCCTACACCTACGTCTTTGCTTATACCCAGTAGCTTCCTATCATATTTTGCCTTTTAAGGTTTTAATGCATTAATTATTATGGTTTATCGAAAGAGGTGTTCAAAATCTGATGAAAATTTGATGGTTGTGCATCATTGGAAATCTTTTTGATAACCCGGCTTCCGTTATGTTATGACTTTTAGAAACAAAATTTGTGATTTGTAACTGATCTTCAGGGAATTTTCCTACATTAATGCTCTTTCTACTACTATGGCATATGAAGTACATGTTTCGAAAATATGCGCTTATCTTGTACATACCATGGGCAGAATTTATGCTTGCTTGTGTTTACTTCTATTTACTTAAACATATCTTGAAAAAAGCAATTAACAAGAATGAAATCAGAAATAAAAAAGTTCTTGTAAAATATACATAATATATTAAGAGCAAGTTCAAAAGTCCAGTAGTCCGTGTCCAAGAAGAAAAAACTGGTGCTGGAGTATCAATTGTAGCAGCACCTATTGAAAAAAATCACCACTAGTGTAAAACCCTTTGAGCAAATGAACCCAGAATTCGCTGTGTTCATTTGGTTCAGCCACTTTACATTAACCAATATTTTCGCCTATAGAGAAGACAAGTTGTTGTAGGTCTGCACGGATTTACTAATTCTTTTAACTATCTGTAAAACAGATGGAATCTGGTTTTTTCTCAGAAAACAAAAGAAAGTTTGATTTTCTTCCCAGAGTAGAGTGTAAACGGCACAGTTTAGAAGAAGCAAGAAAACGTACGTATTCTACACAAGACATTCTGCATCAGTAGAAGTAATCTCCGATATGACCGGACTGTAATTTTCTCTTCTTTTATCTATGACTGTAATAGCACTAAGACATTTAGACATTCGTAAAACATTGTCAGATGTTCAAAAAGTGCGACTTTATCAATATTAATTTATAAACGGGGGTACACGCGATTGTCGCGTTTTGCGTGCTTTGGGGGGAGGGGGTATCTGTGATTGTAGGTTGTAATAGCTTTTGTTTTAAAATATCACACCTTGTTGAGCTGGCTTAGTTGCTTGAAAAAAGAAAAAAAAGTTACATTTTTGTACCTTTTCAGATTTTTCTCCCTGTAGGTATCTGTAATTTAGCAAGTTATTAAAGTAACTAAAATAAAGGATTACATTTACTTACATTTGACGTAAAAATCACAAAAATGGGTTGATATTTGGTAAAGATATACGAATTCGTTCCTACCTACTTAAAGTAAATTTGTACCAATTATTTAAAAAAATGTAAAATGCAAACTTTTTGGAATAGATTTGAGACCAAAAATACATAATGGCCCTTTCACAATGTTAATTACGTCTTTGCACATAGTCTTTGCCCAAAAATTAACGAAAATATAACAAATTCCGTGTGAACTTCATAAGGATAGTTTAGAATGAATTTTGAACTCAATTTGGACACTGGCAACTTTTTGGGAATACGAATGGCCTTAGGGAGAACGTTTTAACATTCATCTTTAACTATAGTAAAACTAAAAATACCATAAAACATAAAATGTACAAATAGAAGCTGGTCTAACGTTGCATAACATCTGTTTTATAGAAAGACCTTCTCTACCTTAAACAGTTTCAAATTTTTGTTTATTTCACTAACTAAAGGCCACCATTTACACGGGACAGCAGTAAATATGGATTTTACTTCCTCTTAATTACAATATAAGTTGTATATTTAGAAGTATAGTCAAAGTATAGGTATTCTCTTTGGTATAGTGTAACGTAACAATACACTTGCCACCTACTTTCATCAATAGATATTAAGTTAAATATGTAGACAAAAACATTTTTCTCGGTGAAAACATTCGACTATATATGTTACCTACAACATATATCCATGATGAAGGTCGATAAGGCACAAAGGGGTTAGATTGAAATAAATCAAACAACTCGCAACCTCCCCTTAGACATGTAATTTAATGCAAACTTAGATGAAAATGGAGTGACAGGTTATGTTTTTTATGTTTTTTTGGTAAGTACAACGTACTAAAACACTAGCCAATTGGCAAAAACTAGTGGTAAATTGAAGTAAAATGAATAAGTGGTCTAGGCTACCTCGTATTTCAATAATGACGTAGGTGCACACCAGCTTAATCAGAAGAATAGTTTTTTGCCAAGTTTTTTGCTATTCTTCTGATTAAGCTGGTGTGCACCTACGTCATTATTGAAATACGAGGTAGCCTAGACCACTTATTCATTTTACTTCAATTTACCACTAGTTTTTGCCAATTGGCTAGTGTTTTAGTACGTTGTACTTACCAAAAAAACATAAAAAACATAACCTGTCACTCCATTTTCATCTAAGTTTGCATTAAATTACATGTCTAAGGGGAGGTTGCGAGTTGTTTGATTTATACCTACAACATCGTCCATCGTTCAAAATCTCTAAATTCGAAATAAGCACACAAACATGTACATTTCGAAAGTTACCGAAAGAAGGTATCGGGACACATAAATTAGTCTACGATGAATGCTGTTACTACATTTTACATCATTTTAACCATGATAATGTTAACGCGAGGCATAATAGAATCATTTTTCATCATTTAAATAACTTTTCAACTTGAAATAATTAAATTTCCATGTTATCGAGAAAAAGTTTCCGATACTTCTCATTTTGAAAATTTTCGCGAAAATACTTTCTGGCATTGTTTTAGTGTTCGAAATGGGTTAAGGACCTCGGACAGACAAACTTTGCAGGTTTACACAAAATTTTCACCCAAAAATAAGCACAAATAGCGAATTCTATTTTACACGTAATCTCCATAAGGAAACTTTGAACGTATTTTCTAAGTAAAGAAAATATATTTAGACACAAATACCGCTTGTATAAGATGACGGACTTTTATACTAAAATGTTTAAAACTTACTTTGAAAAAAATTAGTGCAGATATTTACGTAGTTTGCGGGGTATCTATAATTGTAGCTTGTAGCATTAATTTGTAGGTTATAAATTTATAATAGCTTTGGTTTTAAAATATCACATCCGCATTCGTCGGGATTCGGCGACTATCGGAAAAGTGCACAGCAACACAAACATATACACACGTCTCGGTTATTATATAGTGATCAAGAATGTGAAATAGTAAAGCATCAATTTATAATCCTTGATAATGACGAATACCTACTGTTTTATTCTTTAGCATTAATGAGACACGAAAGCGCAAAAATTAAAAAAAAAAGGATTGGAATTATTTACATTCCCAACATAATCATAGCCTACCAAATTTTGCAATTTCTTTAATGATAAAGATAGTTACAGGCAGTCCCTAATTTCAATACGCAGACATAATGTATCGGACACAAAATGAATAATTGGCGCGCCAAATACCTGAGTTCATTCCTTATATGTAGAGCACATCAATATACCTAAATAGAAAAAAAGTGTACAGAACTTACCATCCGTATTTACAGCAGAGACATAAGTCCATCCGTGATATCGAACAATATCCAACATAACTTGAGCTTGATAGTAATCTGAAGGCACTACTCTTTGAAAGTAATTAAATCTACTCTTATCCGACAAATCTCTAGAAGTAGTAGAGTATCCGACCTGCGGTATATGAAACAGCTGCAATAAGTTCTGCACTTGAAGCGCTACCGAACTAGCCCCAGGTCCAACAACACCAATTAAAGGTCCTTTAAACTCGGTATTTAAATTTAGTTCATTTGTGCCTGGACACGAAATGAAACGATTCGATAATGGTGTGATCGAATCTCTTATTAATTCTATACTTTGCTGTAAAGCAACCGGTGCGTACCAACATTCGTCGCGAATTTCAAAACCTAAGGTTAAATTGGGCAGTAGATAAGGATCGTTATTTATTTTATCGATTGTTTGTAGAGTTACTTCTACTCTTTGTACCCCATATTGCTCCCTTATTGTGCCGCATTCTATGCTTTGATGTGACTTCTTTTGTTTTGTTGGTGGCACATGATGTACGGGAAATAATAACCCGATTATAAAATCTCCATTTGTAAAAATATACTTTCCTTTATCTTCTTCTGATGAGTCGATTACATTAAACAAAAAAATTATTATTAGAATGGAGATTTTTAAAACTTGAAACATCGTGGTTGTATTTCGTCCAATAAATGTCATCGAACGCCTTCATTTTCGTTTTACTTGATATCTGAAAAGAAAAAATGTATTAATACGTGCGCTACATAGAGTCAGCTTTCAACACGTGGTAACATTAATAAAAATAGTGCCTTAAATTGAGAAATAGAGGGTATTACACGTTGTTAAACGTTTTGTATATATTAAAAAGTTTGTGCGAACGAAATCTGTAAATCTACGTCGCGCACAATTCCCATCGATCACAAAACTCTAATAAAATACTGTAACAAACACGAAAAGCTACTAAACATTCATTCTTTTTTTCGCTTTTTAAGTTATAGTTTTTATACCATTATCCACGATGCAAGTGGTTGAAGCGTCGTCATCGGAAACAACCTACTGTTGATTTTTATTTAATGCCAATTTTCAGTCATTTTTAGAGAGCGACATGAGATAAATACTGTCATTGTGTAGCTCTTGCAACAGTGAAGGTTGTAGACTAGTATTGACACCTCATATGCTTTAATTGTGAGTATTTTTAATGGGGTTAAGTATACAAACCTTTGAGAACAAGTCTGCCAACTTGAATGACGTATCCTTGGTCTACCTCTCCAACATGCAATATTTCCGTTACGGTACTGAATTGCATAACCTTGAATTCTGCTTCAATTGTGGATATTACTGCTATAGCCGTAATTTTAAATCGTTGGTACAGAATACCTACTGCATGACAGTAAAACAAGAATAAATAAATAAATGATATTATTGTCCGATTTAATGCGAAAATCGGCGCACAACGCGTTGATGGTCCTAAAATTGGTCTATTCGTTTAGAGAAATCTAACGCTTATTCAGACGGAGAGGGCTAATTTGATGTAGACGATCCTACATATCAACACGAGCAAATTGACATTAGCAGTAGTTCTGAAAAAAGGGAAATGTTGAAGCAGAACCTGTTGACGAGGATCAAGGTTTATTAAGTGAATAGGTTACCTCAATGAACAGATTTACTTCGATTGGTTGAGTAAGGCTACGTCATCGTCTTTTTAGATACGCCTACCATTAAATTTGAATTAGAATATTCAAATTTTAATATATTTTATAAGTGTATGAATTAAGTTCTTGGTATTATGTACATTTTTTTTTGGAAGTAACTAATTGCTGTATTTTCGTTTCATATTTCTATACAAAAAAGTTCAAAAGTGTTACTTATTACAATAAATTATACCTACAAGTAGGTCGATATCTTTTTAAATTTTAAGATAATACGAATTCTGTTGTAAAGTGATGTGGACGGTATATTTTATGCTTACTTATAAACAAAGCAAGTTATTACGTAAACTATTCTTATTTCGTGCCTATTTATTCTCTGTTGAACTCGTATTGCTCTATTTGTTAGTACAATTTCGGTCGGTCTTGCAATACTGCATAACAGGTATTTAGAAAAAGTTTTGTGGGATCAAATTGTAAGTAGCAAAGAAAACTTTCTTTTCGTAGATATTTGTAGCAGTTTTTCATTTAAATATTTCATTCGTAGGTTAGGTGTGTATTTATTTGTGTATATTCGTAGTTTTTTTTTTTCTTTGAAAACGTAGTCCTTTATCGAGTCTTAGAACAATGTAAAAAAGGTGTAAATATGAGTGAACTATTTGAAAATACTAATGAAACGATGGAAAAGACGTATTAAAACAAAATACTGGAGAAAACACCTGACATCTCCTGAAAATAGCTACGTTCCTAGAGGATTTTAGAAATTTAGATCAGCCGGTTCGGTTTGTTTTGCCGCTTATGAAAAAGAAATATAAGTATGTATGAGGAAATGTAATTTGAAAGAAAAAGAAAATTTTAGCGTTATTCAAGTACGTAATGTAATAGAAAATGAAAGAATTTTTGTAACAGTTTGTTAGAAAGGGTATTCAGGCATTTCTTGCACAGTGAATTAACATAAACGAAAAATATATTTTATATTGACAAATTAAATTAAACGTTACTATGTTACAATGTTACTTATTGTTTTTTATGAATATGCAACTCGATAAGTATAATTAATTAGAAATGGTTAAGCGTGAGTCGCAACTATTCACATCGTAGCTCTAACACTTCCCCTTGAGGCACACGCGATCGAATCAGTTATTGAATTCGGAAAACCCATTAATCTGATACATTCCTCAAATTTGTTTCGTGGTAGTGGCTTCGTAAGAATATCAGCAGGCATCTCACCAGTAGAAACATGTCTTAAGATAAACTGTTTGCCACTTAATGCTTCACGTATGAAATGGTAACGGATATCAATGTGTTTGCTTCGAGCGTGAAATACAGGGTTATCGGCTAATTTCTGGGCGCTCAAGTTGTCGTTGAATATCGTCAATTGAGCTAATTTCTCGAGACCAAGTTCTAACAAAAATTTACGGAGATAAATAGCCTCTTTTGTAGCCTCTGCTAATCCCATGTACTCCGCTTCTGTGGTAGAAAGTGCCACGGTACGTTGCTTCTTACATTCCCAGGTAACAGGACAACCTGATAATATAAATGTAAATCCGGTGAAAGATCTTCTGTCTATAGGACAACCGCCCCAGTCAGCGTCTACGAAACCTTTGAGTGATTCGTTGGTTGCTGTGTAGGTTATTCCTAAGTTAATACTCCCCTTTAGATACCTTAAAACTCGTTTTGCTGCAATCCAGTGCGACTTACGAAAACAAGTATTAAACTGGCTAAGATAACTGACAGCGAAACTTATGTCAGGCCGGGTAGCTACAGACAGGTATGTTAAAGCGCCGATTAGTTCCCTATAGGGTAGTTTCTTCTCTTCTTCTGTTGGAGGTTCAGTTGGTAGAGTTAATTTTACATTAGGGTCCATTGGTGTGCTAACAGCGTTGGAATCTAGCATACCAAATTTGTTCAAACACTCTGTAATATAACTTCTTTGACTTAGTGAGATTTTGTTGTAGGAACGAACAAATTCTATTCCTAGACAATATCCAATCTCTCCTAGATTCTTAACTTCAAACTTTTTGGATAATTTATCTTTCAAATCATTGATGGATGTCAAATTTTTCGAAGCAATAATTATATCGTCAACGTAGAATGCAACAAGCATTAAATCTTCCCCTTGACCAATACGATATAGACACGGATCTGAGTTGGTAGGTTGTATGCCACATTCCTGTAGAGCATTGGTCAATTTTGCATGCCAGCTTCGACCTGCTTGCTTCAATCCATACAAAGCTTTGTTTAGAAGACATACTTTATCGCCACTCTTTAACTCGTTCAACATATCTCGTGCGAGTTTGTCTAAGTTTGATCTCCCACTCAATGAAATGTTCTCCAAAATCTTGGTTAATTGTTTGGGGGGTTCCATGTAAATTGTTTCATCTAGCTCTCCATTCAAGTAAGCACATGCAACGTCTAATTGATGCATTGACATGCCATATTGCGCCGCAATCGCCGAAAGCATTCTTATGGAACTCAATCGAGCAACTGGTGCAAAAGTGTGATTGAAATGGACTCCTGGTTGCTGGTTGAAACCTTGTGCGACTAATCTCGCTTTCCTTCGATCAAGAGTACCATCACTCTTAAGCTTATTGCGTAAGATAATTCTACTTCCTATTACTTGTTCGTTGCACGGTCGATCGACTAAAGTCCACGTTTTATTTTTCAGTATTGATGATATTTCATCTGCCATGGCTTTGTACCATTCCTCGGAATCAACGGAGTCTAAAGCTTGTTTTATTGGAATCTCAGAACTGAAACATTGTTCGGATAATTCATTACAAGAGTTTGCTTCGGGAATCATATTAAATAATTTCGTCGGTCGACCTTTTTTACCTGTTCGCATAAACCTTGGTCTTCCTGGACCTCTTACTAAATTCTGATTCTCGGTTTCCTCATTCGGATTATCATTCGTTTCAATTGACTCATCCCGACTATGAACAGCTGGGGGTTCGTCAAATTCCATATTTTCAACAGGGGTATTATCTATCTTAGTTGTTGGTTCGTCCCAATGATAGATAGCAGGGGATTCCTCATGGTTATCAATATCAATATCCGGAAAAATATCTGACGTTTCACGTATTTGTTCCTTTTCATTCGCTTCTAGAAACTTTACATCGCGAGTAATTTCGGTTTTCTGTTCTAGCGGTATCCATATTCTATATGCTTTCGATTCTTCAGAATAGCCTAGAAATTTACCTTCTTTCGCTCTTTTATCGAACTTCCCTTTATTCGGATTTCTATTTAAGCACATAACTTTGCAACCAAATTCCTTAAAATTACTAACATCGGGATGTTCTCCTGTCCAAAGTTCATGAGGAGTTTTCCCGTTCAAACTGTTTGTAGGTACGCGGTTTCGTATGTAATTTGCGGTGTTAACTGCCTCAGCCCAAAATGAGCTTGGTAATCCCGATTCCGTGAGTAGGCAACGAGCAGTATCAAGTAACGTTCGGTTTTTCCTCTCTGCTATACCATTTTGTTCCGGATTATAGGGAGCAGTTAAACGTCTAGTAATTCCGCGCTTTTTTAACATACAGTCAAACTCATTACTATTAAATTCTGAGCCGTTGTCTGATTGGATGCACTTTACGTATTTACCTTTTTGTTTTTCAACAAAATTTATATACGCTTCAGTTATGTTTATGATTTCCGATTTAGTTTTGGCAAAACGCACTTCGCACCAACGCGAGCAATCGTCAATAAAAGTAACAAAATATCGCGCTTTTCCGTTCGACATGACGCGCATAGGTCCGCAAACGTCAGTATGAACAATTTCTAGTAAGTTAGTTTCTCTGCTGGATTGTTTTGGAAATGGTTTTCTTGTCATTTTACATAAAGTACATGTATCGCAATTTAAATTAGCACTTCCGACGGTACATTTTAAATTCACACCGGTTATTGTTCCTTTATTTATTGAATTAATAAGGCTCTTAAAATTTAAGTGTCCTAAACGGCGATGCCATAATAAAAGATTCTGCGACGAAGCTGTCACTGCTTCGTTTGTCGCAATATTAGACATGTTTTCTAATTCGCGGGTGTAATATAAGTCACCGATACGTTCAGCAGTTAGACCGACAGTTCCATCTTTTCTCACAACTATCGCACAATCGCGTTTGAAAATAACATCGAATCCGGCATTCGTCATTTTGCTAACTGACAAGAGATTAGTACGTAAGTCTGGTACATGTAAAGCATTATTCAAAATAATATTCTTTGTCTCACCTTCTACTTCGGCAGTAAACATTACAGTACCTTTAGCAGCAATACTTGTAGAAGAGTCATTCGCTAAACTCAGATTACCATTCGTATATTCTTCGAGATCCTTGAAATTTTTGATATCTTTGCATAAGTGTGCGGTAGCACCACTGTCCAAACACCATCTCGCATGGCGAGTCGAAGCACCCATATTGCATACTTCTGAGGATAAACAAATGTCCTTATTGACATTTTCTGAGTAGTTCGCTGATGATTGACCATGGTTTTTATTTTTATAACATTCAGATGCTTTGTGACCGATTTTCCTACATTTGTGACATCGAAACCTAAATGAATCACTCGTTTTCATGCCCTCATTCGGAGTAGTATTACCATCAGTAGGCTTATTGTTATTCCCGGACACTTTACTTTTGTTACGCCATTGATTGGATTTCTTATTTACATACATGGCATTCTGTGCGGTACTATTATTTCTAGCATCACTTTCTTCCAGAATTTTAATTCGTAATACATCGGGCGTTGGTAATTCGTCCCGTGATTCAATAGCACATCTAAAATTCTCGAAACTCGGTGGTAAGCTGTATAAAAGCATTATTGCAAGCAAATCTGGATTGATCTCAACATTCATTTCAGTTAACTTGTCCACAACATCAAAGAATTTATTTATGTGTTCACGAATATCATATCCTTCCTGCATTCGTTGTAGAGTGAGTTGCTTTAGCAAGGTAGCTTTCCTAGCGGGTCCTTTCGATTGATAAACGCTTTCTAGTTTAATCCACACTTCTCTAGATGTGATACATCCTTTAATTTGTCTCAGTTCAGATGGACTTATAGAAAGTATTATTTCTGACTTGGCTTTACTGTCACCTTTGATCCATTCTTCAACGTCCTTCTTGGAATTCATATCCTGTTCGTTTAAGACTGGTTTAGGGTTATTTCCGTTTACGTATGACCAGGCATCATTTTTAGTTAATAAAGCTTCCATTTGAATCTTCCAAGTGTCGTAATTACTTTTGTTTAACATCTCAAGACGCGAAACGTTCGCAAAATTCATCCTGAAAATGTTGGAAAAGTTGTTTCAATACGTTCACGTGTTTCAGCTTCTAATTCTTAACTGTAACTGATCGTTATATCAAATTCTTTTTAAACTGCTTTTAACCTGGGCTCCATAACCTGTTAGAAAGGGTATTCAGGCATTTCTTGCACAGTGAATTAACATAAACGAAAAATATATTTTATATTGACAAATTAAATTAAACGTTACTATGTTACAATGTTACTTATTGTTTTCTATGAATATGCAACTCGATAAGTATAATTAATTAGAAATGGTTAAGCGTGAGTCGCAACTATTCACATCTTAGCTCTAACACAGTTTATGTAGTTTTTGTTAAGAAACACAAAATTCACACTGCAAGTGTGCAACAGACAAATACATTACCTATGCAACAGACTGAGAGCGCGCTATAACGTGAAATGTCGCGCGACTGGCAGTGACGTTGCACCCTCCCTGCACGCTGCGCGCGATCACCTACAAGCTATGCGATTGAGGCAACCTATTCACTTAATAAACCTTGGACGAGGATATGGTTCCAGAGAGAAGACGAAAAGAAAGATGGTATGTTTAATCTGTTGCTGGTACTCAGTTCTTTATAAAATTTCACTAGATATAATTTTGACAACGATTCAGCAGGAATAAAAATTGATATCACAAATAGCATGAGTGTGCTTGACGTATTTAATCTATTTTGTACAGATGATGTCCAAGCATTTTTGATACATTGATCAAACAAATGTGGAGAGACTCTTCGTAATACAAAGCGGCCACACAGAAAAAATTCAGTCTTTTAAATTTATTCCTACTGTACCAACGAAACTTGATGTTTCTATAACCCAGCCTGAGTAAAAATATAGTTTCTCGAACTCGGCCATGCTGTCTTGATGCATTCGCATTGTACTATCATCTTTTAATTCGCACTACATATGTTGGAGAAGATACGAGAATATGTATAGAAACTTATGCTCTTACGAAAATGCAGGCCAAAACAAACTTTATAGGGTTGGGCACTGCTTCGAAAATGCCTGCAGTCTCCAAAAACATGTAGGTTTAGATGAATCGCTGTTTTTCGTGGCGGGCTTAGTTTTAGGCATAATATATGAAAAACAAAAAAGTTAGATATGGGTCAAGTTTTTTAAGTTATCTGCGCGATTTATATCTTCAAGATATAAACATATAAGGGAGAAGCGAAAAAGTTGAAACTGAGGCAAAAGTAGATTCCGTTGTTATATGTTTAATGGGTACCTGTCTCAACAATAGACATCATCTATATGGACAGTTCTTATAATAGCGCCAATATTTAGGCGACTTTACAGACTCTGACATTAAGTGTATTTCGATTGTTGTATTATAAGCAAAAATGCCAATTTCCATGTGAGAAGCATTTGATATCCTTGTCGCATATTTTGAATGTATGTAAAATGCAACTGTTGCAGGGCCACGGAAATTTTGAAATAAATTAAAGTTTTCATAACCTATACTTATTTATTTTAAGCGTACGATTTGTTTATAAAGTTGCATCCACGAGAGTTGGCGTTCACGTCATAGGTTTCCGAATGAATGCACGACATTCCTTTAAGCAATCATTAAAGCTTAATACATGTTTATGATAAAGATGGCAATACAGTTTGCATGTGTTTTAAGTAAAGACATGCGTATAGGCGATCGTCAGTGAAAATAAGAGAGAAGTGAGTATGTCCGTATGTCCAACAGCTGACTTCAATCAACACTTGAACTTAATGTTGCACGGATTATGATTCGACTTGAATCTGTCAAATTTATTCATAATTTATAACCTCATCGTTTTCTTTTAGTTTACGCCGTCTCGTATTATTTCTTTTCGTTGTTGTTTTACCCTTTTATTTACTCGTTCTTTATAGTTATTTTGTTCCAATTATCAAATTATTAATAACAGTTCTTATTAGAACGAATTTACGAAAATTGCAATATTTTTAACCACAAAACAGCATGTTTTGACTGGTTTTGACAATCCAATATAACATTAGTGCCAAAAGTACCGCCCAGAGAACGAGTTCAATCACAGCAGACGTTTATGTTTATTGCACTTATTAGAATTCCGCATTTAGCTTTACTAAGCTCTAATTAATTTTTTAAGATACGTTTTATACGTAATGGATTAATTAAGCACGTAAAATATTAGTATTACTATGACAATTTTAAAGTAGCACAAGCAACTACCTGTGGGTAATTAAAGTATTATTTGCAACACTCCCTTGTTACGATTTGGCAGATCTCATTCCCGATGTCATTATTTCTTGACTTGAAATTTTAATCTTAATACATACAATTACAAGTAATGACGTGCACGCCAACTCTCCTGGATACAATTATACCTCAAATTGCCTGTTATAGTATCACATTTTTTACTAAATCTTGGGTAGTATAAGGGCTATGGACATAATTTTTTTTAAATGCTCCCTTATTAATTTTCCTCCCAATGGCAGTGAAAAAAACATGTGGTACTATTTGATTTTTTTTTGAAAAGTCGGCCGTTTTGTTCCTTCAACAAGTTGCGCTCTCTACGGAGATAAGAAATTGTGGTTTTGGATTTTTTGGTAATATCAAGTATTCTCTTATAATATCGTGACCAATCTTGACAAATTCAAGCAACCCGTTTCGAAGTTACACGATTGTTCCAGTAACACGTTATATGGTTCCTCTCCCTTTATTTTGACAGCAATCGTAAAAATTTATTAATCTAGTTTACCTACAATGAATATACTTTTTAAATACATTAGTAAGGAAAATTGCACAAAAATGGGAGTTTCAATTTGAAATCAGTAAAACGCCCGCTGGCGACAATGATAGGAAATTAATAGTTATTTACATATGAGTACGGTAAATCAAGGTTTACGTTGACGAGTGAGATGTTTATTGCCGAAGCGTAGCTGAGGCAGGAATTTCGAAACGAGTAACGTAATTTGATTTAACGTACAAATAATGTAAAACATTTTATTTCATACTGGCCATAGATTCATTTCTTAAGAGTTTTTCTATTAACTTTATATAAAATTTGACGTTTCCAAAGTCATGTCACTTTATGTGGCTATGGCAACCTTTAATTGTATTTGGATACAAAATTTCTAGTACGGTAAAGTTTCATTTACCAGACTCGTATGACACAGATTACTAGTCAGTATGAAATAATAGTTATTTATGTATCAAGTACGCAAAATGATGTTTTAGTGGATGAGTCGAGTTTGTCGGACGAGGCGAAGCCGAGTCCGAAAACTTAGACGAATCCACTAAAACGCTTTGCGTACGTGATGCATACAACATTTTTTTGCATGAATTCTCTAAATTATCAAATTAATTTCATAAAAATTTAATTTGGTACGTACAGAACAGTTGTAAACGTCATATTTAGCTTTGACATAGTTGTTATAGCAACAACAAGTAAATTCGTAAAAAGTCAAAATAAAGATATCGTAAATACGTCAAAACGAATGAAAATCCAGCATTAAGGTTGTCATAGCGACTTTAGCGTACTTGTCCTTTAAAGATGTATTTTGCGGATTGTTTTCACTCCGCAAAATGGTTACTTTGGAGACAGAATACAAAAAAAATTATTTCCAGCATTTTCTCTTGACCACGTTTATTATAAAATTTTTTATTTCACTGTTCAATCTCACGTAATTTCTGAGCTATGGCCGGTCGCCTTTCTTAGTTGTACACCCGGTACATATTCCAGGCAAAATACAGAAAAGTAAATTATAAATAATACCTAGTCATTATGTCATTATGTCATACTACTTCGTGAAATGCTACTGTGACAACCTACCACTCGGAACCCTGTCTTTATAAGGTGAGGGTGAGACACACATGTTTTAATAATGGAAGCTTAAATAAAGAAAGGTTTGTTAGAAAACGAGCTTAGAAGTTTGAAAATTCAAGACTTTACGTCAGATGATCAGTATTGTCAATGTCACGGATAATTGATTTGAATATTTCTTTGCAACAATATAAGTGCTGATGCTCATAGATAAAAATATTGTATATGGGCACTAAATAATAAATCACGCCTTTAAGTGATTTACGACTTTTCATATGATGTATCATACGTGGTTCTAGGACATTTCGCCCCTCACGTTTCGCCCCCACACATATCGCCCCCACACATATCGCCCCCACACATTTCGCCCCCACACATATTGCCCCCACACATATCGCCCCCGACACATTTCGCCCCCACACATTTCGCCCCCGAATACATAAATTTTTGTTTCAATTGAAAAAAAATATACAAACCTACCTTTAACCTCGGATCAATCTACGCTTAGGTTAGCATTCGTTCTAGTTTCAAACGTTCTTTAGTTTCACATTCCCGTTTTTGTTTCAATTGAAAAAAAAATATACTAAACCTACCTTTAACCTCGGATCAATCTACGCTTAGGTTAGCATTCGTTCTAGTTTCAAACGTTCTTTAGTTTCACATTCCCGTTTTTGTTTCAATTGAAAAAAAATATACTAAACCTACCTTTAACCTCGGATCAATCTACGCTTAGGTTAGCATTCGTTCTAGTTTCAAACGTTCTTTAGTTTCACATTCCCGTTTTTGTTTCAATTGAAAAAAAATATACTAAACCTACCAAATTGAAATTAGAATAATAATGTAAAAAACAATATTCTTTTACATTATTGTTCTTAATTTGAGTCTGCTTCCGTTTCATTTATTTGCGGTATTTCTCTTTAGTGAAAAGAATTCACCCATCTGGCTGTCAGATGAGAAAGCTGAAAAAAGGAAAAACAATTTCTGTATCCACTGTATATTTGCTATGTACATGTCTGGGGGCGAAATGTGTGGGGGCGAAATGTGTCGGGGGCGATATGTGTGGGGGCGAAATGTGTGGGGCGAAATGTGGGGGGCGAAGTGTCCGGAACCCATCATACGTATTAGTACCATTAAATTATTGTTTACTGAAAAATATTTAAACATGACTACGGACTATTATTCACTGCCACTCTGGGAATTTGAAGTATTACAAAGCTTTGCATGGCAAAACGTTGTAAAGGCATCGGTTTCAAGCTGTTATGATGCACATTACATACCTATGTAATATGGAAACTTTCATTTATATAATACACGATTTGAAACTTACAGATTACTTTACATGACATACCTATTTATATGCGTAGGTATACTCCTTATACACAGGCTGGTATAATTCCACTCGCCAGCTCTTAAAGATTTAAAATTTGGAATACTAAGCAATCATTGCAACTTAGGTACTAATTCCTATTAATCTGAGAGGCAATGATGGATAAAGCAAATATTTTTATTAAAAAAACCTCATTTCAAATAAATTGAAAGTATTAGTATCTAAAAATTTATTTGCATTTTCTTTTTCTTTCTCTACAACGAATTTTGCAATAATTACATTAACCCAAAGCATTCGCAATATCCTATGTAATTCAAACCTGATGAGTTTTTACGGTTTATTGAACTTAAAAGTCTATCGACTTTTTGATGGAAAATACTTGGGTTATTGTATACGTAAATTACAACTCAAAATAATTACGTGGGATATTTTTGGCATAATCTTCCTTTATTTCTTTATTGCTAAATTTATTCCGTGCCATTCAATGCTGAAACCTCCAGTTTTAATAAATGTTTAACCGTCAGTAAATCTAATATAAAGGAAGACAATAGACAAAAGATTTTAAGGTTTTTCAATATTTGGTTGTATTGTCGAAAAGCGTTTCCTTTCTTACAAAGTCCAGTACACTCGAATTAAAAGAAATTCGTGTAATACACGAAAGTTTTAGATGTTACTTCAAGTACTTGTATTTAAATAGCTGAGTAGTGATTAATCTTAATATCACATTTGTACCGTTCATTTAATAATTCTCGATCATTTTATGGATTAAATATAAAACACATTCATTGTTTTACAGCTCGTGCGGTTCTTGAATAAACTCATATCGATCAACGTCACACTACTATACCAAAGTTCTCAAACTAACTAGATTATCGGACCATTAAATCGTAAATGCCACAATATCTTGTATCCTGAGGTGGATTCACGACGAGAGACTTTGCAGTAAATAAGTATAAAGGAATACCTTATTAGAGAAATCGCTCTATTGGAACCCAAACTCAACGCCTCTTGTAATAACTACGCCATAAATTCGCATCAGAGGGATGTTTACAACTTTATTGAGACCGTTAATTAGCCCAGATGGATAAGTATGTGCTGTTAGCTTTAAGTTAAGATTAGTATTATGTAATTAACTCACGACATAAGCCCGCAATGTAAGAATTACCAGTTCATATTACTCCGCAGCAAGTACGTAAGTACATATTCATTTTGGATATGCAAATGGAACTAATTTACATTTTTTAACTAAAGCATATCTACATCAAAATTTCAAATAAGCTGACTGCTATTACGTACTCTCACAGAACATAATTACTGTGTATGTGTAGTAGCATTAAGAATTGTTTACATCATACTCTTGAAATTCAAAATTGAGTCACCCTTTGTTTTGAAAGTTGGAAATAGATTGTTCATGTTCAAGTGGAATCATGATTTTAATGTTAATGGTCAGCATTGATGCTAAAGCTGTTGTAGCTTAGAACGTATTAAACTGATTTCACACTAGGTATACAGGGTGTCCCGGGACTAATGGGAAAAAAGTCAGGAGCGTGTAGTCTGAGCCAAAATAATGTTAGTACTTCATATAAACTTTTTCTATGCAGGCCCCCGTTTTCGAGTTATAGGCCTCCAAAGTTTGAATTTTAAATTTGTTTTTTATGTTTAATTTTTGTACTGGTTATTTGATCTTTATGAAATTTTCCGCGTAACTATAACGTACGTGTATGTTTATTTTGGAAAGGTAAACAGATTTACAGTAGTGCCTTGAAACCAGGGACGGACTAGTCGCAATGGTTAGTGATCCAAAAATTTTTGCAGGGATGGCACACCCTGTATGAAATTATCGAAAATGACTTCCCCCACGCATTAAGCTAACGAAAAGGTACTCTTGTTGGAATTCGATAAAATAAGCCGTTTGGCTAATATTTACAGTTTTATTAATGCGTACTAATTTACGCATTCACCATTTTTACAAGTACGCAACGAGGTAAAACTAACTTATTAATACTGTGTCAAAGATTTACCTACTGTAGTACAAAAAAATAATTTAACGATAGTAGAAGATATAAAACACTAACGAAAGTTGGTAAAAAGGTTTTAAATGATTGTGTTTTTACCTTTTTACCGTTTATCAAGTAACCATAGGATTAGTTGTTAAACGTTGTGTAGAATTGGGACTTAAGATCTTCGAACATATAACAAAAGGAAGGAACATGTATATGGCAAAATGAGTAACATTAATGGTTTACCAATATGGCTACCTACTGTGACGTATTCCGTCGAGTCATTGATGTACTGTTAAGCAGGGTCGTAAATCCAACATTTATATGTTTACGCGCCTGCTGTAAACAAAATAAAATGCATAAATTTTTTTTTTAATTTTATTGCCCTTTAAACATAATTAATTTGGTATGCATATTTCTAATTTTTTGCACATTCTCTATGTTCTTAACCGTATAATGAATTCTACGCTACTGGTAATTTTTTAATTTTAAATCGACAAATTGCACGCTACACCCGTTTGACCAATCACAAATGGTTTACTGTTACGTCACTGTGACGTAAAGCGTGCGTAACTTCCGTTACATTGTACCATCTACTAAACTATAGGGATATTCCTTCCTGTTGTTATATGTTCGAAGCTTAAGATACTTCAATATGACATCTGGTGGCGCATAGCTGAACTAGAGGAAGCGTGCAGTCTCGTCAGCTAGTAGAGTGACAGGTTCGGGAAAAAGCCTTTTAATTTAACGCGATGGAAGATGTTGTGGCTCCTGATCAAAGGAAAAACAAAAGCCGCATTTATTGTGTTGTAAAAAGTTGCGATGCCAAAAGCCACGTGAATACAGATTTAAGCTTCCACCGTTTCCCGAAACAAAACGACGCTTTTGTAGTGCGGTAAAATTTGTTGGTAATGACGAGAAAATAAACAAATTGGAAGCGTGGAAAAAGGCATTGTATTTGCGTGAAGTGACCTCGCATATGGTAATTTGTTTCCGGCATTTCCAGTCCAGCGATTTTCTTTTAAAAATAAATCTCCATTTTTTGATTCAGCTAGACAGCTTTTAAATTCAAATGTTATGGCTTCCTTCACAGTCATATAGTTTTACCCGTACAAGGGCATTTGAATTACAACAATTCGACGGGTTTGCTTTCCTCAAAAATAACCCCATCGGGAGAAACACTCAACTAACCTGTAACAGTGTAGCAGCGTTGCGACGCAATGTTTGCACTTTTCAAGCGGTGCATCCTTCAAATTTGACGTTTTCAGGCACAGAGCTGTCACTTTCACGGCGCAGCTTCCATCGTTTGGACTTGATTTCCCGCATTTTATGAGATGAATCGCGTTTAAAAGTCGTTCTGCTTGTTTAAAATTGTTTTGGACTGGATTTGTGCCAGCTACTTGCAAATTTCTTCCATATTACAATTTAAAAGTTGTACTGGACGCCACCCGCAAATTGGCAGCTGCACGCTTAGCGCCGCCATATTGAATAGGCCACGCCCCCATCTTAGATCCCAATAGTTTGGTACGCAGCACGGTCTATATACTACTACGGTTGCCTCATCGACTAAAAACCCTCTAATTGGTCAACACCGTGTGACGTCGCTCGGCGACTTTTAAGCTAAGCGTTCGAGCACTGTTATAGGAATAACAATCAGCGGTATATAAAGTAACTGAAATTATCACCGCGTTGATGTAAAATGCAACTTAGTAGTAATTAATTAATTAAAGGAACAAGCAATATTTATCTTATATAGCAGTTCCGTATTTCATATTTTATTGTGGTGTAGTGAGGTATGCCGTTTTCAAACGAAAATGAAACAATAAAGTAAATCATTATTTTTATTAAGGACATACATAATTATGTTCTCTATGTGTTTAGCTAATATAATAAGCATTTTTGCTACTTTATTCACTTCATAATCGTGTTCTGTAAAATGCACTGAACAAACACGGCAATTACCATAATTCCATTTACCCTCACAACGGCATTTTTGCACCCAAATTGCTGTTATTTCTGGGTTTTTAGGAAAATTATGGTAAGACACATTTTGTCCACTTTTTCTAGTTTTTTGTAAACTGTTGTTACATGTAGCAACAGTACAGCGACACCCTGTCATTTAACCTTTTGATTTTAACAATATAATTTTAATTTCACGTAATAATAACAACAAATATGACAGATACGGCATGCGCTCACGGGAAATCACTAGGCAACGGTGCTCAAACAGTCGCCGCGTGACGTAGGCTTTCCCCCTTGCTCGCTTGTAACGTATCGCCTATAAGCAGGGTTATGGGGCAACCGTAGTAGTATACAGGGTGTTTTTTTGGGAGCTTTGGTTAGACGTTTCTGGGAAAGTTGTATATGTAGGTTTCTGAAAATGTGTACTTGGAGGTTACTCAATAAGCCGAATCGATCTAAAATATTTTCAAAATGGCAGTACTTCCGGATATGCCGGAAGTAGCTACCAACTTCGTTATTTTAAATAGCAACTCCTATTTTTTATTGCATTTTTGGATTCTACGTGAAATTTCAAAACCTTTGATACCAACATGTCAATATCTACAAGTTATGGTTTTTAAGTTATTTTCATTTATTTAAAAAAAATGGCGGATGCAGACGGTACTTTAAGAATTCATTACTTGAAAACGGTTGTAGCTATGGCAACCGAGTTTTCACCAGCGCTTAGAGGAAGAATAGGGCTTTCTTTTGGTGTACTTAAAAAAAGTTATGTTGCGTACGACGTCATCTATGAGGCTCCAAATTTAAGAAAATTCAAAGACTGAAAACTCAGTTTTTTTTTAATGAAATGACCATATTCTTACTATTGCATTTGATAGAGAGTAAAAATGGGCATATTTTGGTATTACATGTTCCTATCCCTATCTTTAATAGTTTTTGACTTATTCTCATTTCATCGCATTGATTCCATTTTTTTCGGATTTTTTAGTAGTTGGCCATGACCTTATGGCAAACGAATTTTAAACCAAACAAGTGATATCAGTCCGTCACCTGTTATAGGTTTCAAATCAATTTAAAACCTTGCCTTCTTCAACAAATGCTCAAAATGAGCGCCTTCATGTTCCAAACACAAACTCTTTTTCGTAAATATTCTCGTGTGGAGTATTGTATGACTTGTGATTCAGTATTGAGCATATTCTTGCAGAGGCAGCTCTTCTGTTGCAGGAACAACAATATTGCGTAAAATTTCCAAATAACGTTCTGTATTCAAATTTTCTGCATAAATGTGGAAACACAAAATATTGTTATTTTTAAACGCACAAAGTACAATAAAACTCCAGCACTCTTGAAAGTGTACATCTCCATTCAAACAAGAATTTTAATGGCACCAGCAATGCGAATTATGGCGATTAAATTTTTACTAAATTTGGCCTCGTCTGATCAAGTAATGTTCCCCAAAAAATATTCCTGGTTTCTTAACATTAGCTATTCGTAAAACTCTTACTGTAGGTAAGGTGGTACAAAGCTCCCAAAATTCAAACAATTTCATTCCAGTGTTCGGATGGTACGTTCGCTAGGACGCGGTCTTTCTGGATATCTCTCAATGAACGTATGACAGGCATGTGACGCGATTCTGTTCATTTCACCTTAAATGACAATTAGATTCCAAAAATCTTAATATGTAAAACCATTGCGAGCCATTTTTCTTTTTTTTCGATTATTGAAAACCTATGTTAACCTATTGCAGGTGACGGTTTAGTATCACTTGATTTGTTCAAAATTCGATTGCCATGGTCCAGTCATGGTCGGCAACTACAAAAGATTCGAAAAAAATTGTATCAATGCGATGAAATGAGAATAAGTCAGAAACTATTAAAGATAGGGATAGGAACATGTAATACCAAAATATGCCTATTTTTATTCTCTATCAAATGCAATAGTAAGAAAATGGTCATTTCATTTAAAAAAACTGAGTTTTCAGTCTTTGAATTTTCTTAAATTTGGAGCCTCATAGGTGACGTCGTACGGAACATAACTTTTTTTTAAGTACACCAAAAGAAATCCCTATTCTTCCTCTAAGCGCTGGTGAAAACTCGGTTGCCATAGCTACAACCGTTTTCAAGTAATGAATTCTTAAAGTACGGTCTGCATCCGCCATTTTTTTTAAATAAATGAAAATAACTTAAAAACCATAACTTGTACATATTGACATGTTGGTATCAAAGGTTTTGAAATTTCACGTAGAATCCAAAAATGCAATAAAAAATAGGGGTTGCTATTTAAAATAACGAAGTTGGTAGCTACTTCCGGCATTTCCGGAAGTGCTGCCATTTTGAAAATATTTTAGATCGATTCGGCTTTTTGAGTAACCCCCAAGTACACATTTTCAGAAACCTACATATACAACTTTCCCAGAAACGTCTAACCAAAGCTCCCAAAAAAACACCCTGTATAGACCGTGGGTACGCACTGCATTAATAAAACTAAATATTAGCCAAACGGCTTATTTCGCAACACAATATAGCGTTGGGTACACAATGTGAATAGTGAATACGACAGGATCGTAGTTGAAAAAGAAACCCCCAGAACCGGCAAAGACAGTTAGTACTCCGGATAATGTTAATCCAGTACGGATTGCAATGGCGCAGAACCCTAACCGTTCGATAAGAAAGCGGGTAGAAACTCTGAGACATCGCCCATCCACTGTGAGAAAAATTTTAGTCACGGATCTTCACTTTCATCCATTAAAGTTTGCAGTATGTCATCAACTCAGATTGCCAGAGACAGCGTGTAGAATTTGTCACCGAAAGATGAAAATTTTAGATGAAAACGACGAAGGTGCGATGAGGCCATATGGACGGCGTTGTAAACAAACAGAATTTTCGATTTTGGTGTCCAGAAAATTCACGAATCGTCAGTGAGAGAACTCCACACAGCTCACATGTGACTGTATGGTGTGCGGTTAGTGAAGTGGGGATCATCGGTCCTTATTTTTTTGAGGACAACAATGGTAATAACTGCATTACCATTTTTGTCCTCAAAAAAATATTGCACAACGGTACGTGGAAATATTGGAAACTTATTTCTTGCCTGAATTACGTCGTCGCCGCATTGCAATCCGTGATGTATGGTTTTAGCAAGATGGGGCAACAGCCCATACTGCTCGAATTTCTATGGACATTCTCAAACGAACATTTACTGGAAGAATAATTTTTCGTTTTAGTGATGTCACTTTAGCCCTCCCGTTCACCAGACCTTACAATTCCAGATTTTTTCTGTGGGGACATTTAAAATCTCGAGTCTTTGTTAACAAGCCGCGATATCGCTAAAAGAAGCTATTCGCCAAGAAATCAACAGCATCCCTACAGAAATGTTAGAAAATTCAATGCAAAATTTCAAGGAACGTCTTCAACGTTATGTTCAAATAGAAGGAGGCCATCTTACAGATATCATTTTCAAACATTGAACTTGAAGTTCTAGTGTGTTGAAATTTCATACTTTATGCAACATACTCGTACTTTCTTATACATATACCTACCTATAAATAAAAATTTCAAAAACATGTGTTTCCCGGTAATCACCCTGTACATTGAACATGCCTGTTGCGCGTCAAGTGTGCCTTTGAATGTGCGTTGTTGAGAGACAAAGTCGAATTTCGATCTTAAGGCCCCTAATAACAACTGCTTCTTATTCTTATCTCTATTAGGGTCATACAAGTTCTATTCGCCCATAAATAGTAGATATAATTTCTGACTTTTGCTCCACCGATTTTATACAATATAAAGTAAAAATCTTTTTTTCTCAATCTTTGAAAGATTTTATTTGCTACGAAATGTCACGAGAAATAATCTTCTTAACTACGATTGTAGAATTATAAAAAGCTTACCTTACATCTTCTGTTTAATTGATTTTTCTTAACGATAAGTGAAACACGCTGTTGTTGACGATAAGTAGCGTAAATGTTCGCATGATGTGTGTTACACGCTGTGGGGTATATTTAATTTTTATTAAATGTGTTCTGCTATATAGCTCACGCACCTTCATATCTCTTTTGATATCATCATTTTACATTTACAGGTAAATCTTCTGACATAATTAAGTTTATTAATACATCCTGAGGATAAATTGTTCAACAGTGGATGCCATCACTCAACAAATTGCTTCTGCAGGTTTTAAAACCAATCTTGAACTTTGTATAATAACATGGCTTAAATTGAAAGCGGCATCAGCTAAATGGAGTTTAGTTTTAAATAATCTGATTAAGGCCACCTACTGGAATAGAATTATTCTAATGTAAGTAAACTTCGTGTAGTCAAATTTTAAGCTTAATTGATGCTATAATAGTTCTGAGCTAAATATTTTAACGCCATGACATTGTCCAGTGTACATCGATTGTGGTATTAGGCTCTAATCCCAGTGGTGCCACCAAAGGTCTATGTTATACTGGCATAACATACTTAAACAAATTTCATTAATTTATGTCATATTAGCAATATTGATACCTTGTTTAACAAAATATTAGGAACTGTAACTTGACGACGCACCTATTACTTTAGTGAAGGATTTAATGAAAAAGTACTGCCCGCTCTTTACACACAACGCCGATAATTGCAACAGTTTCATTATGAAATCGAGCCTTATTAATTTAAAATCAGTAGAAAATACGTTATTCAAGTAACATATACGAAGAGAATGGAGTTTTTGTGTTATTTACCTAATGGTGGAAACAATATACTTACCTACCATTCTTATGTCAAGTTTCTGTGACAGTGTCACCTTAAGTTTTGTTCCAATCGTTCAACATTTCTCACTTTGATATCAGTTTTAAGAAGTGACAATGAGAGGTTTGAAACAGAAACAAGGAAACACCGCAAAATTTCTATTCAAAAAAAGGTAATTACAGAGACAAATTAGAAAAGTCAATTTAACTTTTATCACAACATAAACACTTCTATAGAATTATAAGTAAATGATAACAAGACACTTGGATCGTTCCATAAAACACAAGTCGATGGTAATGGTAATGGTTTTTCAGCATCCAAAAAGTCGAACTGCAGGCCGCAGTGTTATAGGATTTTGGATTGAGTTATACCGAAAGTTAACGGTTGCAAGTCCGATCGAGCATTGCACAAAGGTACATAGTCCAATGTACGAATGAATGTTAACCGGGAATAAATTGTTTGAACAGTTTATAAATGGGCGGAACAGTTTAAAAGTGGCCGTGTAAGTGTCTCTATTGGGTAACGAAGTGTACCACCGGATGAAGTTGCAACTTCTTCCTTCGAATCTTGCATTAACGCATTAATTCGCAACAATTGGAGTATTACTGTTGCTGTAGAACCATCCATAACATTATTTATAGTAAGCTGCAGTACAAGAAAACCTGTTCGAGATGAGTTCCAAGACAACTTACAAAGAAACACTTTAAAAACTGAGGTGGGAGGTTCATTTACATCCCTCCTGCAGGCCAATTGTCGCCCCATCGAACTTCAATTTGTTTGGACCCCGAAAAGAGGCTCAAGGTGGAAAACATTTTGAATTCAATGAAGAAGTTAAAAAACAGGCGCAAAACTCAACCCAAAGCATACACAAATTAGAAGACCGATGGGGCAAGTGTATACGTGATGCTGGCTACTACGTTGAAAAGTAGTCAACGTTTGTATTGATTCACTTAACCATAGACTTATTTGGTCTATAACTTAACGGTTTTTGAGCTACAGCAATTTGTTTTGTTACCTATTCAATGACTCTCGCAATTAAAAAGTGCACGAATTGTTTACTTATGAATCCGGTTTGAAGAATTTTTTTTCACCTTACAGCCCCAACCTCGTACCCTGTGATTATTACTTTTTTAAAATTAAAAAAACACTTTAGGGGCGACCAAAGAAATAAAGAGTCGTATTTTGCAGAATTACCAAAAGAATATTTTCGAGACATTAGATAACTTCCTTGTTAACGTTCATTTGTTATTTTGAAAACAAATCGGAGGGGGATATCTTAGCATTTTACATTAGAAATGAATCTAGATTGCACCTCATTTTGAATACTGTATAGTGTACGACCATATTATTTTAATCGTTCCAAGATTTTCAAATACTGCAAAAATTTGCAGTAAAATGACACAAATATCGGTAATTCTAAATGCATTACGGTGGCTAAGTGTTATAAATTATAAAAAACGAGTTTATTTTAAAACTTTGGTGTTTATACATAAAATAATTAGGAATATGTTACCTAGCTACACGCAAAAATTTATTGTTCTTAATAAGGACATTCATCATTAAAATACTAGAGACTTAAATAGTTTTAGACCACCTTTAGTTAGAAAAACTTTCTCGCAGAATAATTTATGCTATAAGGGTTTGAATTATTTATAATGAACTGCCTGATGAAATTAAGAAAGTCGAGTCATTAATGAACTTTAAGAAAGTGTGCTCAGCGCACCTTAGACAAATTTATCATTATCTGATTAGAATTTATTAGGCTGTATGGAAACATCTTATTAGATGAATTAAACCTTACTTATTTACAGAAGCCGTTTAAATCACACCAGTGTACAAACCCTTTATGTTATCAAAATTACTATGTATCAATCGCTCAAACACTAGAATGCTATAATTATGTTAAATCTATTTCTAACAAATGTTTTGAGCTTGCTATTTCTTTGATTGTCGAGTTGCTAACTTCGAACACTTTGTTAAGAAGTACTGCTTCATTTTGTTAATGTTTCCCTCTTTTACAGTTTATTACTAAGTTTAATTTAAAAATGTGTATTCTATTATGAAATTTAAAATTAAATCAACGAATTTTAAAATAATTGAACTGTAAAAATGAATGTTTCAAGCATGAGGCCATCTTTTGGAGAAATAAGGCACTAATGACAGAATTTTAATATCAAAAGATACAAATGATTTATTTACATACGTACAATTGTTTTTATAAATTTCTCCATAATTAACTTGTTAATGATGTTTTTGAGATTATGTAAAATTACAGGAATCAAGTTAAAATTGTAATTTAATTTATTTTCTATGGCTATCGATTTCGGTATGAATATATACCATCATCGGGCCGAGCTAAAAGATTACATATAATAGTGATGATTGTAAAATAGTGTGTGACTTTTTAAATACCGTTAGGTGAGTGAAGATGAAAGTGAACAATGGAGTCGATTATGAGAGCGGAGATGTAGTTGTAGGTAAAGAGCATGGAATGTTGTTTGGAAAAATCAAATACCAACGTCTCTGTAATAAAATATTCTTAGACAAAATGATAAAACATAAAAATAATATATAAAAACATAAAAAAGTCAGTAACCTTGGGATTTTGGCAGATTTATCGTAGATACCAATGAAATGTCATTGTCAAATTTGATAATTAATAAATAATTTGTGTATTAATAATAATAGATTTGTGCATTTCGAAAGGAACTGAAATGGAAGGAAATCGCTATTCAAATGAAGTTTTGATGAAATTGTTTATTCTTCATGGACAATCTGATCAAATTATAGCAAGAACATGCAGAAGATTCAATGAAATGCGCACATCTATTATTATTAATACACAAAATATTTATTAATTATCAAATTTGATAATGATATTTCATTGGTATCTACGATAAACCTGCCAAAATCCCATTTTTTATAGAAACTTCATTTTATCTTCGGAACCTTACTATTTAGGTATAGGAATATGATATATCATATCATTTGAAAAGGTTTTTAATTGTCTTTCAAGTTGTTTGATAATATACAGGGTGTTCCATTTAAAAAAATTGACTTTTCACCATTTTTGTACCTAGCGGCAAAATTATTAATTTGAAGCGACCCTGTATAATGCAGAACAAACTTCTCCTTACCAAACTAATACGCAGGACCTTGGTATGCTATAATCAAAATTTCAAGTTTATACGAATCCCAATACCTACGTAACAATCATTACATTGGAGCTATGTTTTGTATAAAAAATAGGGAAAATAATTAATAACTCGAAAACCGTTGGAGATGGGTATAGGAACCTACTAGGTAAAAAGGCTCAAAAAGTAATTACGAATCAAAAATGCTAACATATACAGAGTGTCTCATTTGAAATATCAAAGTTGATACTACTTTTTGGTATAAGCGGCAACACTGCATCGCTGAAAATATTTTAGATCGCTAGATCAGGAGCAACTACTGATGTATCCAAATTTTCAGAATAATCCAATGCGCCGTTTTCCGTAAACGTCTAAGGTACCATCGACCGTGAGACACCCTGTATATATATATATATATATATATATATATATATATATATATATAATCATAATTTAATATATATATAATTCAATACATATAGAAAATTTACACCGCGGCCGGGATTCGAACCCGGGCCTCCACCTCGCTAGGGTGATGCTCTACCAACTGAGCTACCTCGGCACCTCACCCCGACAACGGTTCAAATTCTCTATATGCATATAATATTAGACAAAGGACGATTTTTAACCTTTGTATCAAGTTAGCTTCATGGTTTGTGAAGATTCAAACTTGAAAGGCATTTTTTGTCCTTGTATATGTTTATGTAGCATTCCGCTAGGGGATATATAATTTATAAGGTTATAACGTTGGTTAGGCCCGGGTTCGAATCCCGGCCGCGGTGTAAATTTTCTATATGTATTGAATTATATATATATTAAATTATGATTATAAAACATGTGACATTGACAATTCAGTCATTAGTCTGTCGAAAATGACAACCAACGTTATAACCTTATAAATTATATATATATATATATACCGAAATCGATAGCCATAGAAAATAAATTAAATTACAAGCAATTTTAGCTTGATTTCTGTAATTTTACATAACCTCAAAAACATAGGTACGTACAAATTCCGAAAACATCCAACAAACGAAGGGCACACGTTACAGGTTGTTCTCATAGGTATTAATCCTTGCAACTACTTTTTCCGTGGATCATACGTTAGGGGAGAACATATATGTTTGTCTCTATCTTTGGTATTCTGTTTTAGTTAATCGTCTGCGCAGAGATATTTTCTGCTGCTGAAACACACAGACACACCCGCACACACACGTATATCTGAATTCCGCGCGCTGATGACCAATTTCAAGTTCAGAATGATTTGTTACTTATAGTCACATTTCCTTGTATGAACACCATTTGCCAGAACTACAGCTATATGTACCTACTCATTAGCAATAAAATAGCTATTACATAAGTATAATTAGAAACTACCTTTACTTTGTTATATTGTTCTGGCGCAAAACTTAATTTAAAACGTGCAAAGCGTGCATGGATTTCATAAGTAGTGTAACGACTTTTGAACTCTATTTCTCAATTATTCAGTAGATACAAGTTACAATTATTAAACGAACGCAAAAACCCGTTTTTGACACAATTCATTAATCAATTCTCTAAAAACAAAAACCCTTAGAAGTCCTGATAGTGATCACTAATTTCAACCCTCAGTTGCTTGTTACACTACCCCCCTCTTCAAGACTGTTCTGGCCCAGAACAGCTCCCTGGTTTCGGTAAAAGGGGTCGTGACGGTAACGGCAGTTCTGTCCCCGCGTGCAGGCTCCATTTCTGTAGAAATAGCAGTCAACAGCCCTCCTTGGAATAATTGAGGACTCTGGCACAAGGCTGCAGACCAATATGGCTACTCCGGCATCCTTAAATATGACTTCCAGCATGTTCCGGACGATTCTCCAATCCAACTGATCTAGTCCACAGCCGAGTTTAGTAACTGCCACTTTCTGTATGCCCTTGGCTAGCAGTTTGGCCCTCAAATTCCATAATGCATTCCATAAATCGGCGTAGTTGGGTTTCTGGTAGCACAATCGCTTTGTTACCAAGTAATAAATGGACCGTTCCCCATCTTGCAGCTGCAGGACATTGCTAACAGATAAATTCTGCTCCCTGAGTTCCTCCAAACGCCCAAATTTATTTTTGAAGGCGACTGCAATTCCCCTTGACATATTAAGATCTCCAGACACGCAGTGGGCAATTGAATAGTCGTTAGGGACCGCAAACAGATCTTGTTGCACCTCCGTCGTCACTCCAAATCTAGCTTTTCCAGTTCCGCTAAATGCAGCCATAAAATTTTTAAAATTCATGGAGTCGTCGGTTGGCCTCACTCCATTGACTATCACTCTGGCTTTGCTTTCTTGTTCCGGAATGTAATTGCTTCCTTCATAAGGCGCCATTCTATTGGAGTGCACTACCTTTGGTTTTCCTCTGGGTAACTTATGTATGCGATAGATCAAATCGTTTATCCTCTTTTTAACTTGGTATGGACCGTCCCAGTTTCGTTGTAACTTCGGGGAGAAACCACGACGTCTCTGCGGACTGTAGAGCCAAACCAAATCCCCGGGTTGGAATCCCCCCTCCTGGGCTCTCACGTCATACATGGTCTTCATCCGGTCACTCGCGATCTGACTGCCCTTGCGGGTCCGATCGTGGATGTCATGAAGTCGTTTTTTTAGGTTGGCAACGTAGTCGTCACCAGCTACTTCTTGCGCCGTAGGTGGAGTTCCAAATTCTAGATCGCACGGCAATCGCAGCTCGCGGCCCAACATCACAGAAGCTGGTGTCTGTCCTGTCGTCTCATGCACTGAAGCTCGATAGGCCATCAGGAACAGGTGCAAGTATTGGTCCCAATCTCGCTGGTGGTCAGAGACGACTTTAGATAGATATTTGCCCATCGTCCGGTTCATTCGTTCCACCATTCCATCAGATTGAGGGTGTAATGGCGTAGTTCGAGTCTTACGAATGCCCATGAGTTGACAAACGTTCCTAAATAGCATGGACTCGAAATTGCGGCCTTGGTCGGAATGTAGTTCCAAAGGCGCCCCGAAGCGGCTAAAGAATTCCTTGACTAGGACTTCGGCGACGGTCACAGCTTCCTGATTAGGCAGCGCATATGCCTCTGTCCACTTGGTAAAATAGTCCATAGCCACCAGAATGTATTTATTTCCAGCTTCGCTTTTAGGAAAGGGCCCAGCGATATCTATAGCCACTCTCTCCATTGGGCTTCCTACGTTGTATTGCCTCATAGGGGCTTTTCGCTTTCCCAAGGGTCCATTACCGGCAGCACACAATTCACATTTGCGGCACCACTCTTTAACGTCTTCTTTGCAGTTGACCCAATAAAACCGCTCTCTAACTTTCTCCAGAGTTTTTTTTACACCAAAATGTCCTCCAGAGGTACCGTCATGAAGATGTCGTAACACTTCTGGCACTCGGCTTCTCGGGATTACAAGCTGAGTTTTAATACCAGTACCATCCTCATTCTCCAAATCTCGCTTCAGGACACCGTCTTTCACGTTCAAAGAGTTCCATTGTGCCCAATATGCTTTCAATATTCTGCTGGAAGAACTAATTGCTCCCCAAGCCGGTCTTTCTCCTTTATTCTTCCACTCCAGTACGATTTTCAGCTCTGGATCAGCATTTTGACCTTGTCGGATCTCTTCCGGTAGCCACTGATCGTTGACTACAGTAGTTCTGGCTACTCGGAAAATCTTCTCTTCCAACCGAGAGCAATGGCGGCAATCTGTTGGACATGGTCTTCTTGACAGGGCATCGGCATTTCGATGGCTGGTGCCTGCCCGATGTTCTGTATCAAAATCATATTCTTGCAATCTTTCGATCCATCTTGCCACTTGACCTTCGGGATTTCTGAACTGCAACAGCCACTTCAATGCGGCATGGTCCGTTCTTAACCGAAACTTCCGTCCGTACAAGTATTTGTAAAAGTGTTCTACAGACTTTACCACGCCAAGTAGTTCTTTTCTCGTCACACAATAATTTCTTTCTGCCTTTGATAAGACTTTGCTGAAATAGCCAATGACCTTTTCTTGTCCGTCTTGTACCTGGGAGAGTACACCTCCGATAGCTAGGTTACTTGCGTCCGTATCCAATAGAAATTCCCCGTCATGGCGTGGATAGCTCAACACTGGCGCTGTAGTTAGGGCGCTCTTCAGCTGCTGGAAAGCCGTCTCGCAGTCTTCGCTCCAAATATATTCGCGACCATCCTCCGTTAACCTTGTCAGCGGCTTGGCTACATTGGCGAACCCAGGAACAAAACGTCTATAGTATGTGCATAATCCCAGGAAACTTCGAACTTGATGTTTATCTTTCGGCGTCGGCCACTTCTGTACTGCTTGGATTTTGTCGGGATCGGCTGCTACACACCATTCCGAGATACCACATGGCCCAGGTACTTCACTTCTTTGCGAAGGATGTGGCACTTCTTTGGACTCAATTTCAGATTGGCCCCACGTAACCTTCGGAGCACTTCTTCCAAATTCTTCAAATGCTCATCGAATGACTTTCCGACCACGATCACGTCGTCCAGGTACACCAAGCAGGTTTTCCAGGACAGTCCTCTTAAAATGGTTTCCATCAGACGTTCGAAGGTGGCTGGAGCATTACATAAGCCAAAGGGCATAACAGTGAACTGCCATAGCCCGGAACCAATGGTAAACGCGGTCTTCTCTCGATCTTCAGGTTCTAACTCAACCTGCCAATAGCCACTCTTCAGGTCCAACGTCGAAAACCATCGCGAACCAGATAATGTGTCTAATGTGTCATCGATACGTGGTAAGGGATAACTGTCTTTCTTAGTCACATCATTGAGTTGTCGGTAATCCACACAAAATCGTGTTGACCCATCCTTCTTACTGACCAAAACGACCGGCGATGCCCATGGACTGCTTGATGGTTCGATGACACCTTGTTTCTCCATGTCAACAATAATCTTCTCCGCCTCTGCCCGCTTGGCTAATGGCAGACGCCTTGGGTGCTGCCGTATAGCTCTGGAATTTCCAGTATCAATTCTATGTCGTACCACATCGGTTCGTCCCTCCTGACTATCGTCGAGGGCGAAGACATCCTGGTAACGACGCACCAACTCTTGAGCTTCCCTTAACTCCCTTCCATTAAGGCCTTCGCACGAACTTATAATTAAGCTTACTAGTTTCTCCGCATTGCCTTTAGAGGATGGCTTTTGGACATCATCCATGCATCTGGCAACTCGAGATACTGGTATACACTACCCCACACCTGACACCAATTGTAACGACTTTTGAACTCTATTTCTCAATTATTCAGTAGATACAAGTTACAATTATTAAACGAACGCAAAAACCCGTTTTTGACACAATTCATTAATCAATTCTCTAAAAACAAAAACCCTTAGAAGTCCTGATAGTGATCACTAATTTCAACCCTCAGTTGCTTGTTACAGTAGCATCAATATCCGGTGCTAAATTCTCTATCTATACAAATTCCATTACAATCTTCCTAAAGTACATCCACAGCACTTCTTTCTAAAAGATTGAGGGAAACAAATACCATCTTGCTGCATCCGTTCTTTTAAAGCAAATAGCCTTTTAACGACTTCTGTCGTGACTTTATAATTACCCTAACTTCTTATAAAATATTTATCTTTAGAGCGTTCAGCAATATCCCAATTTGAATTAAAATTCCTCTATCATTTGGTAAACGACCTACGAAATTTAATTCTCGATTATTATTTATGCGAAGTTTCCATACTGTTGTGACTCCTCTCACTTAAATAATTGCGAACAGACAGTTTGTCAGGTAGTATGCAATACATGTTAAATGTAGGTTTGCTCATGTCACCCTAGTTTTAAAGTTGGGGAAACGACAAACATAATGGAGGGTTAATTTGAAGCGAGCTATACATATTGTTATCAATTTCGTAAAAAACGTCTAGCACATAAAAATGCCACTGGAGTGCAAAAATGTATTACTAATTTTCATAAACGTGATGAGATTGTAAGAGGTCTTGCAATAAGAAACTTAAAACTGAATTATGGATGTTCGACGACAATGTGAATTCAAATGCATTCAGTGATTAACACCTGTGACTTTGAGTGCAGCAAGTAATCCGAGGAACTTAATTTACTGTAAAAGATTCTTTATCGTCTCTCCCTATTTGTTACGGTTGCTATTATGATTCTTTGTCTCGCGTCTTGGAGAGCATAATTCAAAGAGGGAAAGAAATCTCCGGGAGCTAATGTTTTGGATTAGCATTCTCCCACATCCATCAATTTTTCGCCACTGCATTGTGCATCTTGAAAGTTTAACCAGTTTTAATGTTTTTTTACAACACAATGCTGAATTTTCAAAATGTTGAACAATCGCATATTCTTTGTAAACCAAGAAAGTTTAAGAGCATTTATTATTACAGTATTTGACTTTTCTTACAAGCAGTTATCACAACGTAGCTCAACGTCTGAATCTGCAGACGACTTACAAGCACACAGTACAAAAGATAAAGACACCTGTACACGTTTTTCCCTAAAGTACAATTCACGACAAGGGTTTAATATGAAAACAACAAAGTGAACGACTCGACCATCTCGTCAAAAATGCGGTTTATCCTCTAATCTACCTATTCGTTAGCGCGCAAGCTGTGGTCAGAGACCGAGCTACTTTGCGTTTACAGTACATACATCTTCGCGGTTTCATTCTAGTCAAAATTTTTAACAATTATCTCACTTCATAGCTGAGATTCTCAAATAAATTTGATAAAACGAATACAGCTATTGTATTCCTAAAAATGGCGGCCAATCCAATTACTTATGCTTACTTATTTGTAAAACACAACGCAGCAAACCACAAAAATTTTAACTTTCAGTTAAGTAGGTTCCTAGAACTTTGACAGATAAGTAGATATATTGTAATGGGTAAATGTATGGAACCAAGTAAATATCATTAGGATTTATAAATATTTCAATTGGAATTTAGGTAGAAGTAGATTCACATTAATTTAATTCTTTTGCAAATCCCTCCAATTGGGCATCATTTAACCTTTTAATAAGACACTCGCCACAATATTTAAAATTTAAAAAGTCTTCACATATTGTCACGCCCAACGTAAATTTATTGGCAAGGGTGTTGCAGTCCTCTTCACTATAATCCCCTTTCCGTACACGGCCTCGTGTTCACCTCTCATAAGCTGGCAGGACCAAATCGGCAGAATCAAATCGGACTTATTTAATTATTTAGTACTTATTTTGTACTAATTTGTACCACTAATAAAAATTTTGTACTCCTTGCCGTTTTGAAAAAAACAGTGGCGCTCCTAGCTTCATATTAAGCTAGCAGGACCACAAGAAAAAAAGACAAAACACGAAAGATCGAGGCAGCTACACAAAGATCTGAATTTGTACTAATTTGTACCACTAATAAAAATTTTGTACTCCTTGCCGTTTTGAAAAAAACAGTGGCGCTGCTAGCCTCGTATTAAGCTAGCAGGACCAAAAGACTAAAATAAATAAAAAAAAACAAAACAAAGGCTGATACGCAAAGATGTGAATTTGTACTAATATGTACCATCAAAGTAAATTGAACATGTCCAAAAATTTCTCTTAAGACAACACCCAAATGATATGAAGCCTATTAGGGTCAAGAGTAAAGTACTCTTTGCCACGAGCAGAATCAGTTGATACTCGTACCATCGAAGCAGGATAATTTGTACCTCTCAAATATGAAGTTTCAAATTTCGTACCCTCCTTCTTCCTTTGGAATGTACCCCCTATCACTTTTTGGCTCAAGAGTAAAGTACCCTTTGTCACGAGCAGAATCAGTTGATACTCGTACCATCGAAGCAAGATAATTTGTACCTCTAAAATATGAAGTTTTGAATTTCGTACCCTCCTCCTTCATTTGGAATCTACCACCGATCACTTCGTGCAATACATAATATTGTCACAACATCTTAGGATAGGTTTAATCTTTTAAAAATGATGCAAGGTGTCACTCCACTATTTCATTTAAAAAGTATTTTTATTACCTAACGCTTGTTGAATAATTATTATGTTTCTTTTAAGTCTAAACAGTTTCGTAATTTTCTCTTGGTATACTTATTAAAAATGTTTACAAGCGTTTTCTACTAATTATTTTGTTATAAATACGTGAAATAACCTTCTGAACTACAATATTTATACAGGGTAATCCTTCAATAATATTTAAATGGTGCAAGAGGCCCTGGAAATTGAATAAAATGATTATTATATCAATGTAAACATATTTAGTAGTTTACTCTTGAGCCGAAAAGTGATAGGGAGTACATTCCAAAGGAAGAAGGAGGGTACGAAATTTGAAACTTCATATTTGAGAGGTACAAATTATCCTGCTTCGATGGTAAGAGTATCAACTGATTCTGCTCGTGACAAAGGCTACTTTACTCTTGAGCCCAAAAGTGATGGGGGGTAGATTCCAAAGGAAGGAGGGGGGTACTAATTTCCAAACTTCATATTTGAGAGGTACAAATTATCTTGCTTCGATGGTACGAGTATCAACTTATTCTGCTCGTGGCAAAGAGTACTTTACTCTTGACCCTAATAGGCTTCATATCATTTGGGTGTCTTAAGAGAAATTTTTGGACATGTTCAATTTATTTTGATGGTACATATTTGTACAAATTCAGATCTTTGCGATCAGCCTTTGTTTTGTTTTTTTTATTTATTTTTGTCTTTTGGTCCTGCTAGCTTAATACAAGGCTAGCAGCGCCACTGTTTTTTTCAAAACGGCAAGGGGTACAAAATTTTTATTAGTGGTACAAATTAGTACAAATTCAGATCTTTGCGTATCACCCTTTGTTTTGTTCTTTTTGTTTATTTTTGTCTTTTGGTCCTGCTAGCTTAATATGAAGCTAGCAGCGCCACTGTTTTTTTCAAAACGGCAAGGAGTACAAAATTTTTATTAGTGGTACAAATTAGTACAAAATAAGTACTAAATAATTAAATAAGTCCGACTTGATTCTGCCGATTTGATCCTGCCAGCTTAAGAGAGGTCTCGGGTTCAGCATCAAACACTAGTGCCGAAAACTCTTGTTTACAATGGTGACAACAGAACAACAATTATTGTTGTCGAGATATTCACAAAAACAACATTTCTTTAAATGGAACACCGTTTATATTTTTATACATTTCGAAAGGAAATTTAATTTTGAACAAAGAATTGTTAATACATAACCACCCTAAACTTAAAAATAAACAAATAATAACCACTTAAACTTTTAATGTTAAATGTTGCAAAATTCAAGTAGTGACGTCAGATAAATGAAATCTGTCAATAGTTGTTTCACAATATTTCGTTTGTGACAGCTTTAAAATGCCTTTCACTCATTTACAAAAATGTCACATTCGGAAATCTAATCTGCTAATGTTGTAGTGCTTCTGCAGATAGTTTCTGCACACATCAGTATGTCAAGATTTTCCTAAATTTTGTGTTTAACATTAAAAGTTTTAGTGCTTATTATTTGTTTATTTTTAAGTTTAGGGTGGTTGTGTATTAACAATTCTTTGTTCAAAATTAAATTTCCTTTCGAAATGTATAAAAATATACACGGTATTCCACTTAAAGAAATGTTGTTTTTTTGAATATCTCGACAACGGGACGTTCAATTGTTGTTCTGTTGTCACCATTGTAACCAGCGGGAAAAATGGCATTAGTTTGCCCATTTAACCGACCTTGTAGCTCCAATAATAACGGAGATATCAATGGTGAACGTTTAACTTTGGACACCGTGTATAGCATATCACCTCCGCCACATTCGATAATATACAGGGTAGACCATTGTAAGTGATACACGCGAATATCTCGAAAAGGAGAATTTTTTTCAAAAAATGTTTCAGACGAAAGTTTTGTGACTTTGAGGGGGAAAGATGATGACATTATCAATTTAATTGTAGATGGCGCCACTTTAGAGATTTCATCATGGCGGCCATTTTTTTAAATGGGAGTTGATTTTTCTTTCCAAATGAAAGTTGTAGCTGGCAATAAGACGAATACAACAGTTTTTTGTTTTTTTTTTCATCGGATCATTTTTCAGTGAGGTACGGTGTTCCAAAATGTATAAATTAAGTAAAGTTTCCACCCCCATAGTATACGTATTTTGTAATTCTGCACCTCTCGCACTAATCAAGTACTCCGAATAGTAAGAGGCAAGGGGACTCACGCTAATCAAGCACCCCAAAGGGATGAAAACCTCGTCACGTTCACGTCGTTCATCCTGGGTAATGCTAAGCAGGGGAAAATGCGTGTCAATCAGCCTGGACCTGATTGACTATTAAACAGAATCGGTCCTGATAACGGATAGGAACAACACAGAGAGGGGAGAGAAATGCAGAGTGGTGTGAAGACAGTGAAATTACAAAATACGTACACTATGGGAGGTGGAAACTTTTACGTAATTTATAAACTATGGAACACCGTAACTCAGTGAAAAATGATCCGATTACAAAAACCAAAAACGACTGTATTCGTCTTATTGCCAGCTACAACTTTCATTTGGAAAGAAAAATCAACTCCCATTTAAAAAAATGGCCCCCATGATGAAATCTCTAAAGTGGCGCCATCTACAATTAAATTGATAATGCCATCATCTTTCCCCCTCAAAGCCACAAAAGTTTCGTCTGAAACATTTTTTGAAAAAAATTCTCCTTTTCGAGATATTCGCGTGTATCACTTAAAATGGTCTACCCTGTATAGGACGAGTTTCAACTCAAAAAGTCACTAGATCCTCTCTCGATAATATACAGGGTGGTTTGGCTTGCAATGTCCAGACGATATTTCCTAAACAACTAACATTAGGAGAAAAAACATTTAAATTGAAAATTATTGAGTATTACGTATTAATTCTATTATAGGGCAAAAAAAAATTTTTTTTAAATAGCGACAACATTTTTTTTTATAATTTAAAAAAGAGAAAATTTCTCTGAATTCAACGATGTATATAAATTTCAAATTTAGACATGAATTTATTTAAATAGCAATAGAAGAAATATTTGATTTCATTAACATAGGATGCTATGAAAACAAAACGGCACATCATCTGTCAACAAATTTTTCATGTTTTAAGTAACAAAAACATAATAAGTTGATTTATTTTGTCATTATTCGATCACTATGGTATTGAATTTCACAAATAACGAAAAGGCTGATTGTTATTAAAACATTAAACCACAGATAAGTTACTAATTAAACTATTGTTTATTTAAATAAATTTCATATCAAAATTTGAAATTTATACATTATTGAATTCAGAAAAATTTTCTCTTTTTGAAATTATCAAAATAAATTGTTGTCGCTATTTAAAAAAAAATTATTTTTGTTCACCAAAAATGTCCCAACAAAAAAAAAATGTTTACCCTATAATATAGAATACGTAATACCATTGAATAAATATTATTCAATGGTAATACTCAATAACTTTCAATTTAAATGTTTTTTCCTAATGTTAGTAGTTTAGGAAATATCGTCTGGACATTGCAAGCCTGTATAGGACGGGTTTCAGCGCAAAAATCACTAGATCCTCTCTCGATAAAATATAGGACAGCTTAATTTCGGTGCAAAAAGTCACTAGATCCTCTCTCTCGATAATATGTAGAACCGGTTTCAACGCAAAAAGTCACTAGATCCTCTCGATAATATCAGTGAACTCTATATATAACTGGAAGGATAACGTCGAACATAAAAATTGACCGGTTCTGTTAGAAGTTTAAAGTTTCCTGAAATGTCAAATCTACATCAATAAACGTACAACAGTTAAGTTCCGTACAAAACTCATTGATGAAAATTTGCCGACAGTAAAGTCACGCTGTACGTTTGGCTAATATTGTAAAATAAAATTATACTACCTATGCTATATGTAATAAAGTTATTCGAGTTATAAAAAAAATGAAACACTAACACTAATTAGAGCTGTAGGTAATTTGTATTTAATTCCAGATAGAGCCTGTCAGTTTTGAGTTGAAGAGAGTCGTATAATAATGGTCATTAAATTATGAAGTCAAGCTTTAACAGATTTGCTCCATTAAGCTTTGACGCTATATTAAATTACGTGCCCCGTATCTTGAAGTACACGGTTGTAAATTTTAAATCCTTTTGACGGAAGAAGTTTGAAAACTTCGGTGCTTTATTTTCCGTAATTATACACCGGAATTAAATTCTCGGGAATTGCCAATTACCTATAACTTTATCGAGTGAAAAATTCAATATGTTTTTGTATGAAATTGTACAATCTAAATTTTAAGATGGGTAAACCAAATTTAGCAAATCTAATTAGTGTCATACTGCGATGTAAATTTAAAGTTTAAATTCGTTCATCATGTTTTCTACCAGCTAATACAGTTACAGTTACTATCAGACCGTATACGGTCACAGATTAATAATATAATAATTATTCATGGTGCGATTTTGAGACGTATGCTTTAAGGTAATTTTTCTTTTTATGAATTAATAAGGTCTGACGGCTTACTCCATTAAGTCAATGAATAGCAAAGAGTTCATCCACAAAGTCGTGCATCAAAAAATGAATATAATTATAAATTAATTATGCACTATTTGCACCGTAATAACGTCAGCAAAGACATAGAAATCACAAGGCAGACGGCAGTTCAAAGTTTTAGCAATTCTAATTTCAGAAGAATCTCTAAATTTACAAAAATGCAAGACATTCTTTTGTGATTTAGCATATTCGATCAAGTAAAATATATTGCTGTCTTGGCTACTAACCAATTTCCGTCGTATCTATTGAGCGCTGTAATTCCCTTTGAAATATTAAAAGCAAAACGCCTTTGTAATAGGCAGTAATGTAACGATAAGTATTCAAAAGAGATAATGCTGATTAAGTAAACCATAATAAAATGCCATTTACTGGAAACTTTTATATCCATTTTAATTACATATTGACAATAGATTATTCGAAAAATTTTCATTCACTTTGGTCATCAACAAAACCGTAATGATAATGAATTACTACAAAATGTTAGCTAGTACAAGGGCTACTTTTTATCTATAGAAAAGAGAAAAAATATTTATATGAAACTGTTTTATTATTTCTTTTCAAAAGTACTTACTCACCCTTAAGCTTTATACGCTTGTACATGTGCATTCTCGTCTCTCGAAGCATTTTTTCTACTCTAAAGTTCACATCTCACAAACATGGTTCTCAAAGGCTTCAACCACTTCTTGAAGTGATGAAGATGATTGTCCACTCATTTTCTATTTAACATTCGAGAACAAAATAATCAATATTGTTCGACGTGGTGTGTGGAAGCTGACCTTGTAGAATAATGGGACGTTTTTGCTTGTTTTTCCTAATTTCATTAATGACTTCTGGCAAACCAATTGTGGTATACCACTCAACGTTAACTGTTCGTGTTCCTCGGTCCTCTATAAGAATGGTTGCAACATGTTCGATACATCTTGGAACACAGACACAGTGGATTGTTGCTTAGTTTCTGGTTCATACGAATATAACCAAGTTTCGTCATGTATACAGTGTGACTCATTTAGATTGGAAACACACATGTAAAATCTGAATTTATTTACCGATTTTAACGAATTTTTTTAAATGTCAAATAATAAAACATCTACTTGGGAGAAAAAAAAGTAACGTAATATGTAATAAAAATCTATCATGTTAAACAGTAACATAATTTAAGAATTATTAACATAATTTCCATGACCATCTATTGATACAGGGTGTTGTTTTGTAACTGTTAGCTTAGAAAGTGTTCGAAATTTAAGTTGTCATAACTTTGTTATTAATAAATATATTTTTGTAAAATTTTGGTGACAGCTATTTGGAAGCATTCTGAATTCAGTGGCGTAGATATTTTTTTTATAAACAAATCGCTAATAACAATTCTCCATTCCGAGTACGAGAAAGTAATCGTAGTATGCCCTGAAAATTGGAATAAACATTTAAAATTTTGTCCCAAAGTAGATGTTTTATTATTTGACATTTTAAAAAAAATTCGTTAAAATCGGTAAATAAATTCAGATTTTACATGTGTGTTTCCAATCTAAATGAGTCACACTGTATGTAGAGACGGATTTTGCAGTTCCTCGGTGGAATTTTAAACACGACCACGACGCAATTTTTAAACCAATTCCATTAGTCATTTCTGATGGTGCTTTACTACAAAATATTCTACTATAATAATCAGGGTGTCTCACGGTGACCGTCGGTTAGAAGTATATCAAGAACGGTAAAAGCTAGAAATTTGAAATTTTGCACATGCAACATGCCGTGTTTAATCTATTAAATAAAAATATTTTCCAAATGGCAGTACTTCCGGAAATACCGGAAGTGAGCATCAACATCTTTATTTTAAACACAAACCATGCAATTTTTTTTCATATTCTGATGTGTCATAAAATCTTTAGTAAGTATGCTTAAAATAATCGGCATATCAATTTCGAATGATGAGAAACAAAATTTTTTTCACTGATTAATTTCAAAATCTTGTTTAGGAAATAAAATTGAAAGTCGAATGTGGTAAAAGTTAGGGAAATGGGATTTTAGGTTCTCAATGTCAAAAGATTGAGACACAATTGCCTCTAACGGATAATAAAAAATTGCCCGCGGTTACGTATCTATTTGACGTTATTTCCAGACTTAAGAAGAACTTTAAAAAGTCTCTTTTTCAAATGAAATGCTTATTTAATTATCAGTTCATTCAATGCAGAAATAAATTCCCTTTAAATTGATATACCATGTTCCTATACCTAAAATCATTGGTTACAGAGTTATTTACATTTTTCTATTTAAATTTATAATTACATACATACTTTACAAAACATGGTTGGCTTTGAAAATTTTCAAAAAATTTTTATTCAATTGTTTCTTATTATGATTCTTATGCTTTCTTACCTATGTTTTCATTTTTATTTGACAGTTGTCAGTTAGCTATCAGCATGGCCCCCACAAGGGGGGGACAGACAGGGTCATTTGTCCCGGGGCCCGTGATCGGAAGGGGCCCGGCGTAGAGTAGGATACGATTTTTATTACTGGTTGTTGAAACGAGAAAAGAAATTTTTTATTCACTTTTATAACTAAGAACTTTTTTCGATTCAGTATTGACCCTGATTTCTATCGCGTTGAAGGCCTCCAAAGCTCTCTTACGTCTGCCCAGTTTGGTGTTCTTCTTAGGCACCTTTCTTTCACCTGCACACACCGATCCTGGTTTACGTTGGCCCATTCCACTGAAGAAATCTCTACGAATTTGTTTGATGAATTCCGAAATTTTCGAATAATGAGAGCAATTTACGAGGAAATTTAGCCTGAAGTAAAGAGTTGTGATGGAACGACAATTTTTCCTGCTAGTACGCCAAAAGTTCACTTGCCATTGGAAAAGACTCGGACTTCATTTTTTGGACAACTCGCTGTGACCACTGTATTGGTCGTATTTTTGACTTTTATATCTGAAAATGACCCCAATGAACCCTCACGGCAGTTATGCCTATCGATATCGCATTGGGGTATGCTATTTCTATTGTAATTTTGAAAGAATCGCAAAATATCGCAAGAAAAGAGTATCTGTCACTTTGACACATCCTAGACAGCTTTAAACATTATAATTTTTGCTAAAACTAGGCATATGAGCCGTATCATGTTCTTAGGGTCATTTTGAGACATAAAACTCCATGATCGGAGCAAAACTATGGTCAGAGCGAGTTGTCCAGAAATGCATGCCAAAATCCAATTTTAACATGGCGTTTATATGGGAATGTGATTATGAAATTTTGGTTACTTAGGACAATTGAACCCCTCCTTTTTCTCGCAAAATCGACGACTCTCGGGAAACTTCTCGGCCTTTCGTGAGGCTTCTCCTTTCGCCCTTCAGCAGTGGAGACTATATTTTTCAGCTGCTTTTGCTGCGGGAAGATCGTGCGCGATCATTGTCAAAATTGGTCAATAGCCCCCCCCCCCCTCAAGTAGTTAAAATATTATCTGGGGGCCCGCGAAAAATCGTGACCCCGGGGCCCGGCTCGGGATGTGGGGGCCATGGCTATCAGTTTGAAAGTTTACGCTACACTTACGTTTGTTATCAATGTTATCTGTTTGAATTTTGATTTTTGCACTTGATATTTGTTTTTAATTGGGCAATATGGAATACACAAATGCTGATATTCTAAATTTGTTTTACATTCATGGTGGGTCTGCTCATATTATTTTCGGACCTGCAGAACCTTTAACCATTGAATAAAGAATCACTCAACATTTTAACGAAAGTTATCCGCATTTACCTACAATGACAGAACAAAAAATCAGGATGCTTGAAAAGAATTTTCTAAATTTGAGAGAAGTAAATGCGGCACGAAATTTGGCAAAGCCAATTGCCCCCAATGACGCTGCAGAAACCAATGTATTGGTATACTTTAATGGTTTCCCTGAAAGTTCTGTTCGTTCGGCGGAAAGAAACCTTGGATTAAATAATCATAAAAGCATAAGCATAGGAAACAATTGCATAAACATTTTTTGAAAATTTTCAAAGCCAACCATGTTTTGTAAAGTATGTAATTATAAATTTAAATAGAAAAATGTAAATAACTCTGTAATCAATGATTTTAGGTATAGGAACATGTTATATCAATTTAAAGGAAATTTATTTCTGCATCGAATGGACTGATAATTAAATAGGCATTCTATTTGAAAAAAAAAACTTTTTTAAGTTTTTCTTAAGTCTGGAAATAACGTCAAATAGATACGTAACCGCGGGCAATTTTTTATTATCCATTGCAGGCAATTGTGTCTCAATCTTTTGACATTGAGAACCTAAAATCCCATTTCCCTAACTACTTCCGGTATTTCCGGAAGTGCTGCCATTTGGAAAATATTTTTATTTAATAGATTAAACACGCCATGTTGCATGTGCAAAATTTCAAATTCCTAGCTTTTACCGTTCTTGATATACTTCTAACCGACGATCACCGTGAGACACCCTGTATAGTAATGATACTATAGCTCCTATACCTAACATAGTACCGACACTCTGGAGCAAACATGACATTAACATTAAACTGTGGATCAAATACACAGACGCACTAATGTTTCAGGAAATGAGCTGAATGGAAGAACGATTTGCTAGAGCGTATTCATAGATGCCCTTCAAGCATTTCAAAAAGTGTGGATTGAAGGTTTTCAATACAGTTCAAGCGTGATCTACCGACCGACCTTCAGCTACTCAAACCATACATTTCGGGCAGAAAGTACAGGATGGAGCAAGGCGTTAAACGCATTGAGACAGGAATACCACAGAGTAACCGGTTTGAATTCTTACCGCCCTATCGATGATACTCCCAGGACTCGACCATAAAACTCTAGTGAGTCCTTAATATTCGTACATGGACTAAAACAAACGGCAGACCCGCCTAAATGAGAGAAAGTCGTTTATGTAAACTTCACAAACAGAACAGAAACTGGTGCTCAAAAATGTGTGGAGTTACGGTCTTCCTTCTTGGGAGTGCACTAAGAAGTGGAACAGCCAAGCTCATACAAAGCTTTTAAAATAAAGTGTACCTACAACTATACTTACAACACCTTTCTGAATTCATCCAACACGACTAGTGACTTCTTACCAGAACAGAAGTATTTTTGAAGCAGTTACATAGTGAGTATTTTAGCAACTCCTCTTCAATCATCTCTAAAAGCATCAAAGTCTTACTGCACAGGAAATCGTCCTGAACAGATTTAGCTATATCCAGCATGTAAGCGAAATGATTGACCGTGGATGGGCAAGAGGCATCACAGCTCCTATAGTGCGAAAGCATTTTTCTTGAACCGATAAGAGTGTAAGCTAATTCTTCGTGCTCATCATATTCAGGAACCCATACAAATAAAACTGGCAAACGCTATCCTCCAAATACGCAAAAACCCATTGAAATGCAGTAGCTCTAAATGTGTGTTTAGGATGACTCGGCCATGCCGGAGAGATCAACAGACATCATAGTGACAGCGGTTAACTTCTTCTCTGCTTCAAAACTTTTTCGACTGTATTTCCCTCTCTACTCTCCTCAGGAAAACAGTCACTTATTTTTTTCATAGTACTTTTCCTTCAAAGCCTATTAGTCCATTTGAGTACCTTCGGACGCTCCATCAACTTGGCAAAAGTTAGGCACGGATTTTCAAAAAATCGGTGTATTAATTGAAAACTTTTAATATGTTGTTCAGCTTTACAATAATTTATTACTTCGGGGTGATATTTCATTTGAAGCTTCTGGGTTACTGTCTCAGCCATGCCGGAGAGATCAACAGATATCATAGTGACAGCGATTAACACACGGGACGTTACGATTTCAGCCCATACATGGTTTCTACACGTAACTTGGGCAACGATGCCAATTTGTAACGGATAAATTCCACAATTCTTCTGTGCTTCAAAATTTAAAAAATAACAGGAATTTTTTTCCAACTATTCAACCAATAAATCAATTTATTAGTCGTTATAATGACCCTTTATGTGTGTTGTATGAATGTATAAATGTGCGAAAAGTAAGTAGAGTAAAAAATTAGGTGGAATTAGGTCTTATTATAACTAGGGAATTCCAACGTAGGTCTTCATCTAATTAGCAGCCTTAATTACTAATAATATTAATAATTTAATTTTATCTTCAACAGGAAAGAAACATCATACAAGTACTTTGTATCATAGGTTGTTTAGTACAGACATTTATATCTACTGACGTGACGTTCAGCTGTATTTCGTACCTACCACTCGTAAAATATTAACTTCAAACAAAAAATACATAACGACTTTAACTATTTTTTACAGTTGAAACTCTATAAACATTGCAGTTATTATGCAAATTAATTAGAACATCAACAATATAATTCCCTATTCTCTAGAGAAGTAGTGTACCATCCTTAATGTGATTATAAGCGTAAAGTTGGCATAACAAAAAGACAATGGGAGTGACAATAATGACAGCCCAACCATTTATTTTCCACAAATTTATACCCCAACATTATATGTATACGAATAAAGGTATGTAGGTATAGAGTTCTTGCGTGTACCTACCTATTAAGTTTTTGTGCAACTTCGAAAGTATAAAGCACAATGACAATCTATGATATTTTGATTAGCTTTCCGTTAAGTTGAAACGTAGCATTAAAATTATTAATTTATTATAATACACTAGTATATTATAAGTCATATAAAAAAGTAAATAATTAGTGGAATTACTTATTTATTGTTACAATTACTTATGGTTTTTCACAAAGTAAGTTTGGCGAAAATTAATTCTAAATTATTTTGGTTCAAAATTACTGATTAAAGCAGATTAGACATATTTAATTCAAATTTTAATCATTTTTATATTTACGAGATGTAGAAGTTGGTTCATCTAAATGGTTTCAACTTCTGCCCTAACTTGAGAAAAAACTATCTAACCTCAAATAGCTGACCCACTACTGATAATCTAAGCATATGGCTATGGGTAACAACATTTGTATAAAATCAAAATGAGGAAAAAAATTTAACATTTTAGGGTACTATCGCCAGGATTCTCATATGAATGAGTCAGCAAAACTTCAATTCCCAATCCATTTCGAATGTGTAAAAGACAATTTCTAAACAAATTTGATCTGAAAACGTTCATAAGGCAGATATCTCTCTAACGTTAAGCAACAACCAATTTAAAGTTGCAACTTTCATTTTCATTCTACCTACAAGATACTATTCAAATTCAAATTCAAATAAAAAACGATTAGATGCGTGCTAACACGTAGTATACATAACGAAGGGAGACGACTAATCCACTATTGGTTTTTCAATTAATTGATTAAATATTGATATCAAAATTATAATTAAAAATATAATTACAACCATCTGTCATTCAATTTCAAACGTAATCTTCCGTGTCTTGTTCAAAATGTAAAGCATAATTACGGAGGATATTTAGCGTAACTCGAAAAAGCCGATCTTATTTCAACTTTATAAGTAATATTTTCTGTTCGACGTCACCTTTAATGCAATATTATTAATGATCGTTTAGTTTCAAACGTAAGTAAAACATTTCTCATGTAAACCCTTCCTGTACTTAATCTTCCTCATTGTAAGACAAAAATGCTATTAGGATATTTAAATTTTGAGTGATATTTTTTAATATAGTAAATTTTCTTAATTACCTAACCAATTACCAAAAACCTTTTAGAGTCTATGCAACTGGCCTGTAGGGGAAGTTTACGAAAAAGTGTACCTACTCGTACTCGTGTTCAAAAGCAACGATTATTCAGAGATTAATTGAAGGGTTCTTTACACGCTTTACCTATTTCAATCCAATTCCCTAATTAAGCAAAAAACGATTAAACTTAATGGAAACGGAGTACAGTTTGGAAAGTTCTAATTCGATCGATAGGACTAGGTCCCTTATTATTTACAACTTATATCTATAACTTCGGAAAATCCTTGAAGTATACCAAATTCATCAATATGCAGATCATACGCAGCTGTACTATGATTTTCCCGGTGTACAGGGGCGCCGGAAGAAAATTTGTTAGGGAAGGGCCCTTACATTTTTTCAAGTAGAAATTAGAATACTTGAAAATTTTTACCTATTTTTAAATTAGTAAAACAATAGGCTATTCAGAGCTTCGAACATATAACAAAAGGAAGGAACATGTATAATGGCAAAATGATGGTTTACCAATATGGCTACCTACTGTGACGTATTCCGTCGAGTCATTGGTGTACTGTTAAGCAGGGTCGTAAATCCAACATTTGTATGTTTACGCGCCTGCTGTAAACAAAATAAAATGCATAAATTTTTTTTTTAATTTTATTGCCCTTTAAACATAATTAATTTGGTATGCATATTTCTAATTTTTTGCACATTCTCTATGTTCTTAACCGTATAATTACGCTAATTATAATTACGCTACTGGTAATTTTTTTATTTTAAATCGACAAACTGCACGCTACACCCGTTTGACCAATCACAAATGGTTTACTGTTACGTCACTGTGACGTAAAGCCTGCGTAACTTCCGTTACATTGTACCATCTACTAAACTATAGGGATATTCCTTCCTTTTGTTATATGTTCGAAGATTCAGAGTCACCGATGAATAGAACATTATATTCCAAAAGTGGTTTTATTAGTAGTTTTATTGTGAGCTTTTAACATGTTCTAAAATGGATTTACGCGTTTTATAAAATTCCAGGGAGGGGCCCGGGCCCCCCCTTGCTCTTTAGTAGCGGAGCCCATGCCGGTGTAGACGTAGATACAGCGAATGAACACATCAATTATGATTTAGATAACTTGATTAAAATTTCTGAAAATCATTGTCTGCGTATCAATCCATTAAAATCCGCTGTTATAATTTTTGATCGAGGAGATTTAAGGAAGGCACCAAAAACAGAATAAGCAAAGAACGTAATATATACAAGAATGCTAACTCAAATACGTGTGAAAAAACCGCATTAGTATGTAGTTTTGGATTGTAATAGCAGTTGGAGCCACCGTAGAGTGTGTCCTTTTGGATTGTAATAAAAGATGCCGTTACAAAAGTAGCTCAATTTCTAACATGTAAAAGCGATCTACTGGAAACGTATTATTGCTGCCTTTCGCTAATAGAGGGATGAGTTTCTACACAATTTATTCAGACGTTCGTCGTAACTTGGAAATATTTTACAGGTAATAGAATACCTACTCGTCAAAATATGCGTTTTTTGTTTATAAATATTAGATTACTGCGATGAACTTACAAACCTAAAATTGAACCTACGCTTCTGTTTCTGATCATAAATCAATAGCACTGAATATATTTCGTATTCCTGTTATTATTAAACAAAAATAAAGTATTAATTCAAAAACTGCTTGTCCTTCTATTTGGAATTGTTACCATCAGATTAATTACCTACCTAAATTGAACACTAATACAAGACGTCTCATGACATGATGACATGTAATATAATGCAGGTAAAGGTAAGCAATCATTTACTAAAGATACAACATATCTCAAATTAGGCGAAAAATTTTATGTTTAGCCGAGAATGACCCCATGAATATTATTTGCATCATAAAATACAATGATCGTAAGTCTAAGCATAAACAAATCCGAATCCGGAATTGATGGGACCGAGTCCTTTTAATTTTTTTAATTAACTGTAGATAAACAGAACAATACACTATCTGTGCTTCTTAAACGATGTAACATGATACGTCTACCGGCGCGCCAGTGCATGATTCAGTCTGTAAACGCTTACCTTGCTACAAACGCTGTTCATTATTAAATTGTACTGTATGTACATAATATGAGACAATGAAGAGAATGGCAATGGACAGAGAGAAGTGGAGAGAAACAATCTAGACCACCATGAAAGAACCTGTCTCAGAGCAGAACAATCGGTGAGGATGATGCCTTCAGGTGAAAGCTAAAGTCATTTCTTATTAAATATGACTTCTATGTATAAATAGACAGTTAATAACGTTGTTTATCAATTGTCATACAACTTTGCATGGGATGAGGAGGTGGCCTTGGATGAGGTAACTGTGTTCATTACACTCAAATTCGACTTAATTAAAATCATGATTGCGTGGGCGCTGTTACCAGAGCAACTCGCTACTGTAAGTATAGGAATAAAGAGATACATGTTACGAGAAATGTTTTGGATGGTCAAAATCGCACGTCATCACAAAAAATATGTGTTAAATTCACTTATTGGGCATCGGGAACAAGCGTTTTGTCTTTTCCCTGCCGAAATTTGGACATCTGCTTTGTCAAAATTGCGCGTGGTCATATAAAAACACATGGCATTTACTTGTTGCGCATTGATACCACGTATTTGTTTTCCCCCAAACAGAATTGGCACATAAATTGGCAAGCGTTTTGTCTTTTCTCAAACGAAATTGGTACGTAAACAAAATTGCACGTGGTCAAAAAACACGTTAAATTTATTTAATTTATTAAGCGCCGACGCCCAGCGTTTTATCTTTCACCAAAATGAAATTAGTCAACATTCCACGTGTTGCACAAAATATGTTATACCTATTCACTTATGGAAGCTAAACGTTTTGTTTTCTCCCCTCCGAAATTTGTACATAAATAACAATTTTGATATCAATGTGGTCAAATTTACACCTAGTCACAAGAAGTGTGTTAAATTCACTTATTGGGCATAGAGGCCAACCATTTTGTCATTTCGCCAACAAAATTGATACGTAGATAACAATTTTCATGTATGTATTGTCAAAATTGCACATGGTTATAAAAACAGATACACTGCTGGCTGGTACAGACGACATTAATGTAAGCAGGCGGAAAGACTGCAATGATGTAAAAAATCAGTTGTTTTGAGATTGTAAACAATTCATTATCCTTGCGCAGTTTCCTACGATGTTAAAACAATCTGTGGCATTACCAATAACAAAAATAAGAGGTGCTAGTTCTCCTAGTGAATATAGACCTTAAGTTAAATTTAACCTAAGATATAGACCGATAAACATGTTACCAATTATAGAAAAAACAATTGAGAAAGTAGTCTGTAGTAGAGTTCAAATTTTATAATTTTCCATTGAAGCCTATCATCTTCGAGGAAAGACATGGTGTTTCTTCTCCAAAGTAGAACAAGCCTCATTTTCAGATCTGCGCATAGGAGAATAAGACTTTAGCTTCTTAAAATAGGAACATATCTTTACTCTACTTTGCTGCTTGCATTGAACTTTGGTCACCATCGTCTATATTTAACTATTGACTTTACTTTAAGAATAATGAAAATGTCAACCTGACGTTTCTTATTCATTAGATGTTTTCTTTTTGCATCGCCACAGGCACCCACAGGGTTAGGTAAAGTTACAATCATCACGTGATTAAAGTGCCTTGCGTCATGTAGACATTTCTGCCTCAGGTTAATATATAACTTCAATAAAGCTTTTAAAACGAATAAGTCACTGAGAACTGAGTCAAATTATTTTTATAAAACGAATGGTGTGTTATTGACAGAGCTGACTTAGGTCGACCACACCGTGCAAAAAGAAAACACCTATTGATTAACAAGGATTGGAAATCATAAGAAATACTATCGGAAGTGCACTAACTCTCATCTGTCTTTCCCAGTGTATTAATTAGAGTTTGATTCCATTCATCTATTGTCCCTTGAATTTATAGTTGCGTTCAGTAATTCATGTTACTTTAAACTTTGAAATTGCTATTAATCAATAATTTTTAACTTTCATTATTTATCCCTTTTCAATTTTGTTTTATAACGATTCATGATCATACCTACATTAACTTAAATTTCAATTCCTATATTAACAAATTATTTCAGAATTATTTTGATTGCTTGCCGCCCGTTAACACTTGATATAATTGTCATTATTTAAAACTACAGCTGCTTGTAGTTTTACCCTCATAACTTTACTACAGCAATATATAAAACGGAACTGAAATCTATGCATAGAAAGGCAGTGTCCGAAGAATTCAGGTGAGTGCTTTATTTAATGATTGTCAATTGCTTTCGTGTGGTATAATTGTTGAAGTTATTCTGAATATTGTTATATGATTGGTTAATGTTGGAATCTCAGAATCTGTTGTATTGTAGTTTTAATTCAATGTTATTGCTCTTTGTTTATTATTGGTTAAAAATCGTATGACATTTGTTCATACTTTTGGTTTAAATTTACACTTATAATTGTTAATTTTATAGCTGTCTGTTTCAATAACATTATAATTACTTTCACCTTGATTGAACTTTATTATTGATCTTAATTTAATTTGCATTATGTTCATACAACCATTGTTTATTACCACATTGAAAACTCCTTCGTAATTCTAGTTTTCAGTGCTGAAAGTTATCTTTACCCTGAATTACGTGGCGCCCACTTTTGACCGAGTTTACAGTTTATCATTTAAATAAAAATAAATAAGCAAACCAATATAAATTTCACTCCCCAAAAGTCTCACGACCCTAATTTTTTTCTGAGCTAACCGCCGGATCGTCTTCATTGAGTATTTATCTGTCATCCGACATAATTTATTGTTACACAGCATAGAAAATGTCATACACAATGTTACTTCAAGCCACAGTAACTGGTACCTATAGGTTCAGATGCATAGACGGCAACTCAAGTAATAACACAATCTGTTTTAATTCATACAAATTTCGCTAAACGTTAACTAAAAAGTAATAAATTGTTAATTTTGTGCACCACGCTAGGGACTAAGAAGTAAAGTGTGTGAATTTTTGAAATTAGCTATTCGGGAAATAATTTATGGAGGTGGGGAGACTTTTTTGACACAAACGTTTGAAAGTGTCAAAAAAGAAAATAATCTATGAGTGGACGGACGAACCAATCGCAAACTATAGCGCATTTTTTTTATATTGTTTAAAAATGCACTCAAAAATAGGAGATTAGTTCATCTCTAAAGCATTTTACACGACTTAAATGCCCACTTTAATAAGAATATCGACCAGTTTGCAAAATTATTCACCATTCCAATCTCTGTAAATAGCTTCTTTCTCTATGAATTGTATACATTCATTCACCATTAGATGATGGTTTCGTAAGAGATGCATATGTGTAAACAACATATTTATGCGGGAGCATGCAACATAGTGGATAATTAAACTTTACTTACATCAATTAATAATTTCTTGTCATAAATCTTTGTAGTTCAAAATAATTATTCACACCTATGAAAAGTAATTACACTTACAAGTATGTACCAACTTGTGCTTTATTATCGTGTCTTTTAACAAAAACAATTACGCTTAACTTAATGCTACATAACGCTAATAGATATTATTCAAAACACTTAAACACAACCGCTTCATAATTAACCTCATTATAGTTGTGACCTTTAAACTAAATTACTTATAACTACTCCCACATGTACGCAATTTTGCAGATAGCGTTTCTGGAAGTAGTAAAATTATTCATGTTATTATTTTTAGCTCGGAACCTAAAAAAGTTAATAACAATATTTGGTTGCCCTAACAGTCCGCATAATAGCCGATAGAAACAGGTTTTCTTCCAGATCAACAAAATGTGGTTCCAAATGAAAGTATCCATTTTTTAGCAAAATTTACTTGGATAATCTGCAGCTCGGCGCTGTTCATTTTCAAGAATAGTTTTCTTTTAAAGAACTAAACGCCTGTGTGAATGAATTTTCATTTTGCAACGTTTTGTGGTACACAGTGACTGCACTTTGGCTACTAGACCAAAGTGACGGTGTCTGGACAATTTTAACTATATTTTGAAAAGCAGTAATAATATGAATTATGCTATTTACCAATATGGTACAGAGCGGTGAATCTTTCCATCTCAAGAGTATTTATAAAATTTGATAGCAAAAGGATCTCAAGGTATCACACGGCATAAGATTTTGGAAGACAATTTAGTAAGTGATTTTAAAATAATCATACAGTCCACTATTGTTTTACAAGCATAGGGTTTGGTCCTTCGAGCAGAATAGAATTTGGAAAAGTTACCATAGGCAATCTAAAATCACCTTTTACGTTCATAAAGAACGCGACACATTGTTTCGTAGACTACAATTTGTAATAAAAGCTAATTATATACCTATACATATACAATCTTCAAATAGGTACAAAACACTATATTTTATTATTATTATTTATTACCTCATACACTTTTTAATCTCAAAAAACCAATATTGGCTTAACTTCCAAGAGTTACTGGAGTTTAATGGTGAAGAGGACCTTAAAATCTAATTTGTTACCTATACAATTAATTTATGAATGAAGGGTCTGTGTAGAACTTGAGTACATTTCATTGTTTTAAAAAGTAAAAAGTATTATGCTTTTTATGTTCCATTAAAATGGTACTTTGCTTTTGAATTCACAAGAAAAATACCATCTTCATTTGTGACGGGTAATTAATTATATAGCTTTACCATTAATTCGAACAAAAAACAAAAACGCCATTAGATTAGCATCAGCTGATATTGGAATTTTTGGTACATCTAAACCTTTTTTTTTTCTTTTTCCCTTTTAACGTTTTAACAGACCAATTTGTCGTCTGTTTCTTCGAATGCATTTTCATTCTTTCAGGTTGTCGTTTCATCTTCTGCGGGGGCGGCCTATCCCAGCAAACACACATAAAATATACATACAACATATATAAGATTGAAGTAAATACCCCTACATATGCTTTTTTATATATCAAGTATGTAAGTGTTCTTTAATAAAGTTATATAAACCGTATGTAACAGATTACGTATATTTTACATAATAGTATATAAACTTACGGGTATTCTGTATACAGAAATTCATATAATATATGTATACATATTATTACCCATGAAATTTATGTGCTGTCATATTTATATATTAGATTTAAGTACGTTATATGTAAAATCTTATATGTAAGAAGTATTACATATTTTTTATGGATGCCTTCTGTAAATATAATTATAAATTATCATTACATATATTATATTGTCGAAAATAAAAGTCCGTTTCTATTTGCGCCGCATAATTAATCGCACGCGCGGGTTTTCTATAACGCCAAAAATTGTAGTTCACGTACCTTTAATATTAGTGATCCGTATCGAATAAAATGCGTCTAATTTATATAGAAAATAAATAATATAAAATAAATTAAATCCTGGTCATTTTTAACATAAAGGTAGGTATAATCATTGAATAAGACTTCACTCAACGATATAATCAAACATAATTTAAACTCGCAAAACAGCGCAAAGTTAGGAAGAACGAAATAAAAAAAGGAATGTTTCAGATTAGCGCAGTGGTACAATGTCGTATACAAAGAAAACACATGTCGGATTTCGGAATTTGCAACGCCCACCCGCAATGGTTCGAATCCGGTTAAGGGAACCTTTTCAAGCAAGTGTATAATATCATAATAAACTGTCGCCTTTCAGTTCAGTTAAAACAGGTTCGTGCAAGAATTAAGTTAATTAAAAGTACAGTTGCACGTAAAAATGTAGTTTTTCCATTTTCTTGTATGAAACTGCTTAAATAATTTTTTACATTGGTAATAATTACATTATGCTCGAGTAGCTGCCAATATATACAAATGTGTTTGCTGGGATACTTTTATTTTTGATAAACGGGGGTACACGCGATTCTCGCGTTTTGCGTGCTTTGGGGGGAGGGGGTATCTGTGATTGTAGGTTGTAATAGCTTTTGTTTTAAAATATCACACCTTGTTGAGCTGGCTTAGTTGCTTGAAAAAAGAAAAAAAATTTACGTTTTTGTACCTTTTCAGATTTTTGACCCTGTAGGTATCTGTAATTTAGCAAGTTATTAAAGTAACTAAAATAAAGGATTACATTTACTTACATTTGACGTAAAAATCACAAAAATGGGTTGATATTTGGTAAAGATATACGAATTCGTTCCTACCTACTTAAAGTAAATTTTTACCAATTATTAAAAAAAATGTAAAATGCAAACTTTTTGGAATAGATTTGAGACCAAAAATACATAATGGCCCTTTCATAATGTTAATTACGTCTTTGCACATAGTCTTTGCCCAAAAAGTAACGAAAATATAACAAATTCCGTGTGAACTTCATCAGGATAGTTTAGAATGAATTTTGAATGTAAAAGAACTCAATTTGGACACTGGCAACTTTTTGGGAATACGAATGGCCTTAGGGAGAACGTTTTAACATTCATCTTTAACTATAGTAAAACTAAAAATACCTACCATAAAACATAAAATGTACAAATAGAAGCTGGGCTAACATTGCATAACATCTGTTTTATAGAAAGACCTTCTCTACCTTAAACAGTTTCAAATTTTTGTTTATTTCACTAACTAAAGGCCACCATTTACACGTATATGTACAGCAGTAAATATGGATTTTACTTCCTCTTAATTACAATATAAGTTGTATATTTAGAAGTATAGTCAAAGTATCGGTATTCTCTTTGGTACAGTGTAACGTAACAATACACTTGCCACCTACTTTCATCAATAGATATTAAGTTAAACATGTAGACAAAAACATTTTTCTCGGTGAAAACATTCGACTATACAGGGTATACCACGGAACCCGTTCATTAGAAGTTTCTGGGGTCCCTTACTACTTATGAATTTGAAACTTTCAGGTTAAGAATAACCCATAGCCTTCTTTTGTTCTAAAATATTGTCGATGTTGTGCAACTTCCGGAAGGACCGGAAGTCGCCATTCATCTTCTTATTTTAAATGGAACCCCCTGTATATTATTGCATTTTTGGATTATACAATCGATTCTGCGTAACATTGTATTAGATTATCCTATACCTATCATCAACTGTTTTTGAGATATTATAATTTTTTTGAAAAATTTGCGCTTTGCGGAGGGATGTTTAATAGCCCACCTTTTGCTCTTCTTTGAACGCAAAACATTCATACTTTACAAACACGAAGTAAAACCATAAGGGTTCACAAAATGCATTTGCAAACCTATCACAGATTATACAGGGCGTTCAAAATTAGTGGTAAAGTTAAAACACTTCAAACACCAAAAAGTGATCATTTTTTTCAAATGGAACACCCCGTATATTTTTACATATTTGGAAGGCTATTTAATTTACGCATCGATAAACTATAGGTATCCCTATACCTATCTTTAGCGGTTTTGTAGTTATTAACACTTTTTATCTAATATTGATTAAAACTGCACTTAAAACCTATGCACATTTGAAAGCAGGCTGTGAGTATGACAACAGGAAAAACAATTACTTTTACAAAACGAATTTAATGATCTTACTTATATAACAAACAAATAAAAATGACTTTAATGGATATAAAATAAATTCAAAATATCAGTATTGGAATATGCGTTAACTGCTTCCATTTTATAAAATTGTTTACTGTTTACCACCTGTTTGCTTTAATGAGCATGACATCCAGATAAACATTCGTTTGTCTAATCATACTAATAATAATAATAATACTTACTTGATTTCGATCCGTGCGGTTAGTTAACCAGGCTTGGCCTAAGTATCGATAAAAACCGAAGTATAATAATAATAATACCTTTTATTGAGAGCAAACTATTAAATTACATAAGATTGTTCAAAATACGTTAAAACTGCACACTTGTTCTCAAAAGAAGGGAGTTCAGGTGTCTACAAAAAAAGTAGAGACCTGTTCTTGCACTCAACCCTGTTAGACGTTCATTACCGTATTTTATTTTCGCATACTCACAGCCTACTTTCAAATGTGCATAGGTTTTGAGTGGAGTTTTAATCAATATTACATAAAAAGTGTTAATAACTACAAAACCGCTAAAGATAGGTATAGGGATACCTATAGTTTATCGATGCGTAAATTAAATAGCCTTCCAAATATGTAAAAATATACGGGGTGTTCCATTTGAAAAAAATGACTTTTTGGTGTTTGAAGTTTTTTAACTTTGCCACTAATTTTGAACGCCCTGTATAATCTGTGATAGGTTTGCAAATGCATTTTGTGAACCCTTATGGTTTTACTTCGTGTTTGTAAAGTATGAATGTTTTGCGTTCAAAGAAGAGCAAGAGGTGGGCTATTAAACATCCCTCCGCAAAGCGCAAATTTTTCAAAAAAATCATAATATCTCAAAAACAGTTGAAGATAGGTATAGGATAATCTAATACAGATTAACGCAGAATCGATTGTATAATCGAAAAATGCAATAATAATATACAGGGTGTTCCATTTAAAATAAGAAGATGAATGGCGATTTCCGGTCTTTCCGGAAGTTGTACAACATCGAAAATATTTTAGAACAAAAGAAGGCTATGGGGTATCCTTAACCTGAAAGTTTCAAATTCATAACTAATAAGGGACCCCAGAAACTTCTAATGAACGGGTTCCGTGGTATACCCTGTATATGTTACATACGACATCGTCCATCGTTCAAAATCTCTAAATTCGAAATAAGCCCACAAACATGTACATTTCGAAAGTTACCGAAAGAAGGTATCGGGACACATAAATTAGTCTACGATGAATGCTGTTACTACTTTTTACATCATTTTAACCATGAAAATGTTAACGCGAGGCATAATAGAATCATTTTTCATCATTTAAATAACTTTTCACCTTGAAATAATTAAATTTCCATGTTATCGAGAAAAAGTTTCCGATACTTGTCATTTTGAAAATTTTCGCGAAAATACTTTCTGGCATTGTTTTAATGTTCGAAATGGGTTAAGAACCTCGGACAGACAAACTTTGCATGTTTACACAAAATTTTCACCCAAAAATAAGCACAAATAGCGAATTCTATTTTACACGTAATCTCCATAAGGAAACTTTGAACGTATTTATAAGTAAAGAAAATATATTTAGACACAAATACCGCTTGAATAAGATGACGGACTTTTATACTAAAATGTTTAAAACTTACTTTGAAAAAAATTAGTGCAGATATTTACGTGGTTTGCGGGGTATCTATGTATAATTGTAGCATTAATTTGTAGGTTATAAATTTATAATAGCTTTGGTTTTAAAATATCACATCCGCATTCGTCGGGATTCGGCGACTGTCGGAAAAGTGCACAGCAACACAAACATATACACACGTCTCGGTTATTATATAGTGATTACTGTACGCCAATACTGGCGATTCATCTTGAATCATCCTTACTATTCTGTTCTCGTTTATTCTGTTGCATCCTTCCTTTCTCTATTTTGCCCAAATGTTTATGTTGGCCACTGCACACAGACGCCTAATGTGTTCACTTCTTTCGCGGTCTCGAAGAGAATTTCCTGTTTTCTTTCTCAGAATCTTCATTTGTCTCTAGTATTTTTCTTGTTTGTTTTAGGCCATATAGAGGTCGTCCTCCATTCGTTTGAGAATTTTCCCCAGTGTTCTTACTTTTTCTTCTGGACAAGTTCCGAACCAAGAGAAGGGAGGATAGGTAAATCTTAAATCATAAAGCGGCGATTTTGCAGAGAAAAGTACCATAGCGAAGTATTGACGTACCTACCCCCTTCTTTTAATATGTTATGTAGTTGTTCCATACATTGTAGATAAGAAATGAATATAACATTTTTTGTAAGAAATTTTATGTCATTTAATCATTTGTATCAACACTTTTTCGTTAGAACCCCTCGGTTTTGTATGGATTCAAAAAACGTAAACAACTACCTTTAAAGCTTCTTTCAGTAGGCCTAATTTGTTCGATAACTGAAATAAAGTATTACTATTATAGTTCAGATGTCAAGTGTGCATAATAATACCTAGTCATATCATAACATTCTGGAACGGAAGTAGAGTTTTCAGGCGTTGATTCGGTAAATATCTTCTCTACATTTAGTGACGCAATTTAAAAGCAAGTGTTAAAGCATAGTTTCAGAACCTGTGAAGGTGTCTTAGGAGTTCGTAATTAGGGCGATGAGGTACTCTACTTTGTCAAATTCAGCAAGTTCTAAATTGCTATGAAATCATTTAATTAGGCTATAAGAGAAAAATATAAATGGGTTAATATGGTAGTGACGATATATAATTTTTCTTAATGTGTTGTGTGTACAGTGGTATGCACTTTTAAAATGTGTCTGTCATGTTTTATATACGAAAAATAAATAATGGCAACAGAAGAACAAAACGTGTTTGTTTTTGTTTCATTGAAAATGGGCTCATTTACGATTTTTTTTTTATTGGCCCAATCGAAAGATTGTACAATTTTATGAGTCCCTGCAAAAAACAAAAATTTTTCAGGACGTACAAATAACTTTAAAATAATAAAAACCCGAACGCTCGAGCTTCACCGCGAAATTGCACTGTGACGTCACTACATGCGAATTCATAGTTCGGCAGCATACGATACGTGAGGTTCGTTTTACCGTTGTTAGCAAACGTCGACTGTTTCTTATCGAAATTAATTTTTTTATTATTAGAGATTATCTAGGTATTTATTGGATATTGCCATGGCAGATACAGGAAAGAAGAAAATAGTTATAAATACTGTATTCATCAAATCCAAAACTCGTAATAACTTCAACTTAGCGCCTAGTACATTTTAAATTTTCTTCCACGTAAAATTACTTTATAAAAATCTAAACAACTTTGTACCCTACCGTTTGCGGGATTTGCAATTTGTTTATTACTTATTTACATGTTAAAAAAAAATTTTCGAAGGTCTAAGTAACTCTGGGTGGTTACTGGTTAGATTATACTATACCATTGACTAAAGAGGATTTTTCAATCAACGACTATACTGCAAGGATTTGTTTCAATAAAGTTATTAGTTTACTACTAAGCTCTGCTTTGTTTCTTAATAATGAGTGTATTTTACCGCCAAATACGTTCTCACGCTGTCAAAATTTAACTACCTACGTTGATGTAGCTCTAGAGTAGATAGCGTAGAAATCCAAAAATGTACCAGATTGTGTGTAATGTTATACTCCTATGCAGCTATGAACAAGGCTAAGGTGCCGTTATTTACTACGGGGAAAGAAATCTAATTTTCAGCTTTAACTGTGACATAATAATATGTAAAACATTAACTTAGTTTTACATTTTAACTCCTCTCATTTCTGTACTTATAAAATCGTGACTTTTATTAAAATATTCCATGACCATAAATAAGTCTACTTCCGCCTTCCGGTAGATTTGAAGAGTCACCTTTAATAAAATTTGCTTCACACATGTTTCTTAAAACAAACAATTTATTATAAAATACAAAACCGCTTCTAAATGGCACAAAAGTGATGGATTGTGAGAATGAAAATGCGTTAAAATGTACAGTTGCAATACCGACGATTCACGGTTTCCCATTCGGTGACGTCACAACTCTCAGCGTCTGAATCGAGAAGCGCTCGTATTTAAAATGTAATAACTTGTGAACGGCTTATCGGATTGATTTGAAATTTTCAGGATTATTTAGTGTTTAAGGATTTTATATGTAAAACAATTTTGAGCCATATCCACGGTTCATTAAATGAGCCCATTTTTCTTTTCTAGATTCCTCGCTTAATGAAAATTTAAATCTGTTAACCAACCAACCTTTTTATAGAAATAATAATAAAACACAAACCGTTTGGTACAGTTACGGCGGAGTGCCTGATAAAATTGTTTCACTTTAAACAAAAAATACTCGCAGATAATAATTATATTCCACAATACACCAATTACGTGAGAAGGTTTTAAACTAAACTTTACAATTTTAATTACCGTTTAAATACAACGGTATTTTATTATTAATTTAGTCGCAATTAACCTGCGTTTACAGTAAACACTGTTTAAACTATAATTTAATTACGTAGATTGAAAGTTACCTGTAATCTAATTTTGTCCCATTCAAAGCAAATTTACTCAGTACACCAACTTGTTGGATCCGTCTAATCTTTCACTTCCCTATGATAGTATTCGTATATCTTGTTTTATGCTGTTTAAGGAAAGTAGTGTGGCTCTAAAGGGATCAAATCTAAAGATTTATGTTGCAGTTTTTCGTCACGATCTAAAATAAAAATAAAACAAAGTAAGGTCGTATTTATGTTGTGGAAGTTTCAAGACTACAAACATGAAAGGGAATATACGAAACAAAGTTGACAGAAACTTGTTGATGCGTTTATTATACATTTCTACTTTCTAGTAATATTGCCTAACCAAACAATTTGAATCTCAAGAGATCCTTAAATTGACAAAAGTTGTAGAATGTAAATGTTTTTACCGATACGTTTTTAACAATAAGGAAACTGGGAAGTATTTGTATTTGGAATCACTCGAAAATTTCTTTTTCCAAGATATTTTTGACATTTCTATAAATGAAGATTATTTTTATATGTATAAAGCAATCTATACTTCATTAAGATGCTCAATTGATCATGAAGACGGGAATTTTCTCATTAAAGAAAGTAGCGTTAACCATTCTTAAATTAAAACTTGTCTGCAAGTATTTCATGCTCGTGGTAGGTATCTGAAGACACCAAATGAAATTTTGCGTTGACAATATTATGCAAGATGAGTAAATTCGTTACGTTTTATCACGCATTTGTGTGTGTATTTATTAAAATGACACCGGAAGTGAACAGCAATCTTAATATTTTATAGGAGTCTTGGGGTCATTGACTATACTTTAACCCTTTTTAACAAAAAGGATAACTACTGTGAACACAAAGTAGCAAGGCCACTGAGGTGCGCAGACGACAAACAAGGACACCAAAGATAAAGACACATCTATACGCCTTTCCGTAAAATACCATTCAAAAGTTTAATATAAAAACAACGAAGAGATTAAATTTTAATCAACGATTAAATAGCAATGGAAGGCTGGTATTAAAGGCAAGAATATTATGATTGAATAGAGATTTACCAGACCTTTTAAATGAGGTATGACTGGATACCTTAAGCCATTTAAAAAAATTTATGGGAATCTCCAGTAGGGGAGGAATATGATTTTTAGTACATTAGTGCCAAAAAGTGTTCCCTTCAAGTTAAAAGTTGACGTGTTTCGACATTTCTTTCTAACACGGCGCATTTCAGGAATATTAAATATGGTTCTTTTTCAAATGAACACAGTGTATATCTGTTGCAGTATAACGTTTCACAAATCATTCCTTACCAAACTTATCTCAATAGCTGAAAGTATTATTTGGCCATAAAAAGTGTATCAACGATTAAAGCCTTTACAGGACTGTAACTCATCTTGGAGATCAGATAACACCATTCGTTCACGTATAGTTAGTAGAATATCGGCAAAAGATGTTGTTCAGTATTTTCCAGGTGCTCCTGGCTTTCGACTGGGGCTGGAGCTTTTTATAGCAATCCTCATGATATATTAGGTCTGCAACTTTGTAGATCGACAACTGAATAGATACGTTTTAGGACGGGGTGTCCCTATGCATCCTTCCTCTCTTGTGGACGAATTGAAATTGTTTTATCGTAACTGAATGATGGAACATTGTGAAAATGTTGGTATTTTTTCGCACGAAACCGACTAGTTGAATACAAATACCAAGCACCGTTAAAAAAATTTTTTAAAAAAACGTTGAAGGCTGTTGTTCTAAAAGAGCTTCTCTCAGAAATCCTTTAATTGAATCAGATCCGATGTTGTCTTTTCTGCAAGACTCATGAACAATGCCCTGCTGCTTTTTCCTGAAACTTTCAGCTTCATTCTGTTCACTGCATTCATCTGTACAGGGCTATCCAGATGATACCTGCGGCTACTTGTAGGTATACTTTCTGGGCACTGTAAACTTAACAAGCACATGCACCGCATGGGATTGGTAGATTCACCATCCTGTAGAGGATGCTACACAGAGGACGAGACGGCGCAACACATACTGTATGAATGTCCCATACTTGTCAAATTTAGACGATCCATGTTGGGAGAATCCTGGCCAGACATGGCTAAGATTAGAGCCGCTTCCACGTCCAGCATCCTAAGGTTTATCTCACGTGTGGGATGTCTTGAGTGACGTTGCAGGGTCAAACGACTTTAATCAAGATGCTTCTTTTTTTTTTTATAACAGTAAGTACCCGAAAGTACTGAAAAGCCAGCCCCATCAACGGCAAAACTGACTGTTAATGACAATAAAAAGATTAATTAGGCATTCCACTCCTCGTTTTTGATTAACGTAGGGGAATCCTAAAAAATCCGAAGGGAGCAATCACCTTGTTGTTACCTCTACCCCTTTTTGAGCCTCTGACTCCACCATGAACTTTCAGTATAAACGTTATATTCCCCCCCCCCCCCCCAAATCATTGGGATACTCAACATACAGAGTGTCCCATTTTATACAACGCCCTTATTATTGATTTTAGAAACAAATTTTAAAATGATACAAGTTCCGAAAATATTCCGAATTGTATACTGTATTCGATCCCCTGTGCGTCATAAAACGGTAATGGTTTCCTATTCAATTTTAACTTTGTATAATAGACTCGTTCATTTGCCATTAATTCCATTACTTTGAATAATCTGGCATTACCGTTAATTTCAAATATTTTCGTAACCGAAAAAGATACCTTTCACATTTTGCTTTATCATGGGTCACCTTATTAGTCTTATGGTTAAAGAAGCGTGTGCAGCGTGTTTAAAATTCAGTGGGCTAAACTTATATTTTCCTAAAAAATCATGGTATTTTAAACCATCATGGTATTCAGAAATTAAATTTGTTCCTAAGGTTTGTTCCGATTAATATAGGCAGTAAAACATCTGATTAATTTAAAATAACGAAAGGAAAAGCGATTTTTTTAGAAAACAGTGAACGAAAGAAGCAGAAAAGGGGAAAGCTGTAGTAGATAAAGGAATGTCGTGAAGAATAATTAATAGAGAACGAAGGAAAGATTCTAAGGTATAAAAGCACTTTTGAAGATTTAGACTTTATTACCACATCGACCTCTACAGCAGAAATTTCTCGGTAGGAAAACCAGAAAATGTATCGAAGCACGCCACAGAAGCGAAAAAATGTTTTTGAATTCTGATGTAGTGTTCCAATACTGAAGTTAATCGTTTTTAGTGTCGTTTGTTTCTTTTTGTGTATATCGCCAGCAAGGGGTTGAATTGATTAATTTTAAACTTCAAACTGACTGAGTTTACCATGGTTTATCATCTTAACGATTTTACACTATTTTTTTAGTTATTGAAAAAAATGCCAATTACCCTGTAAATGATACATAACACAACCCCTATTCTCTGTTAAGGTTGAATTGTCCACAAATGTAATGCCATTGATTATATACTTCGTGTATATAATCAATGGCAATGCCTTTCAATCCAGCAAACGATTTTAAATGTAGTTGTACATTATTGTAATATTGATAGCAGTATATTTAATTATCGCTATTTATTTAATTTTGTCCAATTGTTTAATTATAAAATTTTTCTGTTATGCTTTTTTCTTTTCCTTTTATTTAATCTAAATAATAGCTTTGGATGGGGGACAATCGCCAGCAAATAACTGAGGGGACCGATATTCCGTTTTTATCAAGTTTAATTATTTTTTATGTGTAGAGAAGCTATATTTTGCTCATTTTTCATGGGAATATGTTTTCTCGTTGACACCTTCTTTATCTTTAATACCCATTCGTAAAGACGTGCTATTGTCGTTAAAAAGAGATAAAATTAATATAAACATTAATATTTATTCAAGTTTTATTCGATAGGCTTGAATATAATGTATGCACGGGAGCCATTTTTTACTAATTTGATTATATCACCGCACACTAATGCATTCGATGCACCTTCCATTAAAATAAAAAGAGTAATAACATGAAAGTTACTTAATTATGACCTGAAGCTATTCGACAACTAGAACTATTATTCTGGTCATCAAAAACAGATTCGCGAAAATCTATGCTTAATCAAGCACGTTGACCTATTTTCATGTTAATAATGAAGCCATTTATTAACTGTGCGCTTAAAACTCGCCACATAAACATGTTTTATGAACAAAAATAATAATAAATGTCCACCAACGTTTTGGTGGCTTTACAGAAATATCCATGTGTGAAATGCAAATGTAACGATTTTAAAACGACACAAATTAATCATTACTGATACAGCTGAAAGTAATATTGCGAAAAACGTCTTTCTTTTAGATTATTCGTTTAGACCAGAACACAGAATAATTTGCACGTAAAAGGGTTAAAAACAGTAGTAAAAAATTTAATTTAAGTCTACATTCAGATTATTCTTTTGTAGATAAAATGTTCTGTCGTAAAAAAGCTACCTATTAAAAAAAATTTTTTTAACGAGTTTTCTAATCTTATGCACTCTCATGCACTAAAAAAGTATAAAATAAAAATTTTTAAACAACAAGTTTTCTAATCTTACGCACAATTTTACGAAAGAAAGTGTTTGGCTAATGACTAATTCAGCCCGCGGATGTATCTAATTTAATACACTATTACTTTCCTATTATGGCCGAAACTAGTCACACTCTATATACAGTATGTCTGTAAAACTTGGCAACATATGGGAAACTTTTTTATTATTAATTTTACGAAAAAAAGTTATTCTTTATAAAAAGCGGTGCATGTTCTAAAATCTAAAATACAATCATCAAATATTAAATTTTTCCAGTCGTGTACGCGGTTTGTCAAAAAATATGAATTTTGTTCAAGATTAAAGTACCTTTATTTTTGACAATACATATCGAAAATTGTTATTAGAAAAAGTTTATGTAGTATGATATTCAACACCGCTAAGTAGAAAATATAACGTTGGATGTTGTATAATTTTATTCTCATGAAGGATAAGGATAAGGATAACCATTATAGCAAAGAAAAATATAACAAAATTGATTTTATATTCTAACCCTATTTGCAGGCATACCTCGAACACCTAGACCAGTTATTTTATGAAGAAAGGCACCTGTTACGAATAGTACGTCGAAATCTGAACCACCAAAAGCAACCGAGGTTACCTAATAAACATTCGTATTATTTCAACATTTTAAATATTTCGTACCAGCAGGTCCGGAAGCGGTATAATATCTAGTACCTTGTCAGATTCGCTAGTACTAATTTTTACCACTACACCTCCTAGATACAGAACGACCCATATGTTACCGTCAGTATCAATTGTTTGGCCATCGGGAAGTCCCGCGATTGGATGGTTATTGAAATTAAACCAGGGTTGACGATTACCTAAAAAATAATATATTAAGCACATTTTGAACGTTTGATGTTTTCTCCATACTGATTGACCTGTTGGAAGCATCAAAATCGTATCGATCTATTACTCTAGTCGTGGAATCAATATAATACATTTTTTTCATATCGTTACTCCAAGCAATTCCGTTTGATACGCCTATATTTGTTCTGTGAATTTTCAGATCTCCAATAGTAAAATCCATACTATATAAACTTCCTGTTTTTGGCCCAATTAATGGGACACCACCATAGATTGACATGGTTCCTTAAGGAGGTTTATGTTATTTCGTGTTTAGAGTAGTATTGATATACTTTACCTGCCCATAGATTACCAAGATGATCTGCTTTACCATCATTAAATCTATTATTTTGAAGGCCGGGACCATTGTCAACTACCGCGATTGTTTCTATACTTGTGGGTGTAGGACTAACACCATCCCACGTAAGAATAGCGATTTCTCGGTCTTGAGTAATAACATAACGATTCGAAGACCCGTTTACAGGAATAATCAATGACGGCGTTTTATCTGAAAAGAGTCTGAAGCTTAAGATTTATAAATCTTGGCAATGTGAAATAAGTTATTAATGTTATTTCATTCATTCTATAGTTAAATAAAAACATCAGGCATTATACTTGCCTACTGTTATGAAGGTATGTTGTTGAAGAGATGGTGTATATTTCTGAATCTCGTTCTTTACTACATTCGCCAAATATAAACTTTGTGTCTCATCATCCCAGTGAGGTGCTTCTCCAAAAAGGTCCACGTTCCCAATTGTTTCTATAACATATGCCATTGCAGTGTCTCCATGACTTTCTGCAAATGTAAGTTGACACTTTTTATTTGGTTTTTTTGTTAAGGTAATCTATAATATGTTACATAGTAAATAGTAAGCAATACTACGTACGTCACCACGATATAAATACTAAAGATAGGATGTTGCGCATGGTGGGCGGTCCACAAATATGACGCGTGACGTCACTTGTAGAGTAAATTACATTTGATGAATACTCATTTGATGTGTTTTTCGTCTGTACTGAGTTTATTTTTCGAGATACAAAAAATTTCATAAGATCAAATATGCTCCTTATGATGTCTTTTATATGTTGAAAATAATAGGGTAACTCAATCTCTCTCAGTTAACTTGAAAAATACTTGTATTAAGTAGCATAATTATATCTGATGGTGTTTGCGCCGCGACGACACAAAAACGGTGCTAGATAGAGGAAAATTGCATATGAACAAATTTGTAGAACACAAAATTTACTAAAGAAAAGTCCACGGTAGGGTGTCACGATCTTCGATAGTTAAAGAGTTACAGGCGTCCAAAATGATGCAAACGTTATTCGCGCAACTGTCCACACCGCTTTTTCCCAAACTAATGGAGATAATTACACCCTCCCGCGGACTTTTCTTTAGTAAATTTTGTGCTCTACAAATTTGTTCATATGCAATTTTCCTCTATCTAGCGCCGTTTTGGTGTCGTCGCGGCGCAAACACCATCAGATGTAATTATGATACTTTATAGGTACAAGTATTTTTCGGGTTAACTCAGAGAGATTGAGCTACCCTATTATTTTTAAGATATAAAAGACACAAAATGAATTTTATCTTAATTTTATCATATTTTTTTTATTGGTTCCCTACTTTACCTTTTTTTATTGGTGCCCTACGTTACCTTTTTTATTTCACGTTTTTAAACCACGCCTCGGTTTAAGTTATGTTCAATAAATAAATAAACGGTACATTTTTCCACTTTGTTATGATGTTCATGTTTGTGCAGATCAACAGGTAACCATTTTTTTAAATGTAAATTACCACAAGGTGTTAAAAAAATAGAGTGAAGTGCGAAATTGTCTTGAATCCATCAATGAAATCACTCAGATCTCCTAACGCTTTCTCCTCGAACGCTGCGAAAACCATTATATATTTTAGACAGAGAAAAAATGAACTGAATCACAGTCCGCGGGAGGGTGTAATTATCTCAATCCCAGTAGCTCAATCTGTCTGAGTTAACCCGAAAATACTTGTATAAAGTATCATAATTACATCTGATGGTGTTTGCGCCGCGACGACACAAAAACGGCGCTAGATAGAGGAAAATTGCATATGAACAAATTTGTAGAGCACAAAATTTACTAAACAAAAGTCCGCGGGAGGGTGTAATTATCTCCATTAGTTTGGGAAAAAGCAGTGTGGACAGTTGCGCGAATAAGGTTTGCATCATTTTGGACGCCTGTAACTCTTAAACTATCTAAGATCGTGACACCCTACCGCGGACTTTTCTTTAGTAAATTTTGTGCTCTACAAATTTGTTCATATGCAATTTTCCTCTATCTAGCCCGTTTTTGTGTCGTCGCGGCGCAAACACCATCAGATGTAATTATGATATTTTATACAAGTATTTTTCAGGTTAGATGAGAGAGATTGAGCTACCCTATTATTTTTAACATATAAAAGACATCATAAGGAGCATATTTGTTCTTATGAAATTTTTTGTATCTCGAAAAATAAACTCGGTACAGACGAAAAACACATCAAATGAGCATGTCGCAAATGTAATTCACTCTACAGGTGACGTCATGCGCACGGTCTGACGAAATTTGAACGTCGGAGCATCTGGCCCTGGTACGTCACCGTCTATTTTCAGGGTCAATAAGTATTATTCTCGAAAGGAGTCTATTACATTGTACGGCACGGAGAGTCGAGAATCCCATACATTGCGAAGTGAGTTACTTCCCCACCAACACTCTTTTTCTGCAATCTTTTTTTCCTAAATGTTTCCATCTGTATATAGGGTTTTTAATTGTTGCACTTCGCATATTTCAGCGTAAAAATAAATTAATTATGTTGAATTTTACAGTAAGTAGTTTAATTGAAATAATCCCGTTAACGCTTATAACTGCAAAATACACTCCCACCCAGTGTGTGAATCCTGACAATGGTTATACAAATGTAACGGAAAATACAAAAATATAATAATGCAAGAGCATTTGTATTAAAGACAAGAAAGTCGATAGTAATATCTGGTACCAAAGAACGTAAAAAATTGAATAATTTTAGGGAATCAGAGCAGCAACATGTTATTGCAACGAGTAACACCGACTAACATTGCATTGCATTTGTGTGAAAATTCAGTTTGATTCCAAAGAAAGCGACCTGAGGTGGTATAAATTTATATTTAATCGCTTTGGTAATTGCAAGTATAAATAAAAAAAAATGAAGAGAAAAAAACCGACACGGTAAGAAAGTGTTGCTAACCCCCTATGCAAAAAAATTGAAACAGAGAAATAGCGCTAAAAAATAATGTTAAAGGGGTCTTAATTTGAGAATGAATAATCATTTTGAACAGTCGCTGCGGAAGCAATATTTTACTGGGGGAGACATTTGACATACCTAATCATGTATTAACCGAGAGTGTGAAATAAAAAATTGAAATTTCAACTCAACAACTAACAAGGGTACGTCGATCTGATATTAATAATTTAATACTATACCTACTCTATATACATGAACATGCGAGTCCTTGCAAAGTGTTGATAAGTTTCGCAGTAATTTATTACTTGTCAGCGATATTGTCGAAGCCTTGGTCTTGCCTTTACATACGAATGTAGACAATTTAAGGCGTAGTAAGTTACGAAATGAGGTCTTCATCTAAATCACAAGAAAGGGGTGGTATGCTGAGTTTTCGGAAGTTAGGGAAAGTGCGAAATACCTTTTACGCCCAGCGATAGGCATTTACGAGGATTACTCTGTGACAGGAAATATTAGTTCAAGTTCAATACGTAGCCCCCCATTGCAACTACTTTGATGTTAGTACTTCTCATGGTTCCGGAAAGCTTTTGAAGATTATCCGGAACGGTTCCACTTTGCCACACTGCGAGGCAATTGCAACCACTACCAATACTGCTTCCACTCCGCTGTGGTTTCCGAACTCGTCTGACTGTGAATACAATGCAAGCTCTACCCCTCCACAAACATTTTTCATTTAGTCGACGTCCCCTTGGATGATGTCGAAAGACAGGGATGACGTGGAAGGGAATGTACGTATCCATTCTATTAACACTGATTTCCCTCAATAATTTGTAAACTGATAACATTGTAACCCTAAGTTTCCTTAAAGCAAAGCAAAAAATCGTGGAGGGAACAAATGCTATTTTGTCCTCTCCCCGGTTCCGCAGCCACTGATTTTGAAAGATTCGGCTGTGGCCGCATCCATGACTACTAAAATTTATGTTAAATAATGCAAACAGAAGCAAAGTATCATTGTTGATTGTTTTATATTATTCGCTTATTTATTACTTATTACGATAGTACATTTCTGCACATCTCTATTTACAACATATAATACGATATTAAATGATAGGCAACTTACCCAAAAATGTACTAATACAGACACAGTATAGAAGAATAAAAACCATTTCACTCGGTGTATACTTTTGAATAAGTATTAAAAATTCAACGAAACCTGTAGGTAAAATACAACGGCAAAAAGATTTATTTGCTTTACTGATAAAATGTATTCGTTATAATTTATTGATGTTGTCTACAAGTCGGTTCTGCTTGTGTTTGCCTTAATTTTATCTAAACTTATCTAAAGAACGAACTCGACTCTTCTCAATGTTTAAGAATTCGCAAAAAAGATTTTCTTATGAATAATGCTGATGCGGCCCTTTCGGTTTCTCAAACATTGTAAATTTTCACTGTAATTGGCATTAAAAGTTGCTGATTTGTTCACTTTCATGGTAATTAGTATAAATAGGCCATTTTTTGTAATTCAATGTTCTCCGATAGTGACAGGATCGTTGAAACGTATATTCTGAATATTTGTACTTGCTATGTTGTGTTCAACGACCACAAGTTTTCCAGCTCTTCTAGTCAGCATTCTAGATAAAGCTTAAAGTAATGAAAATGTTTTTGTGAAGACGAAGGGTAATCTGCATAAAATAACCGCTTAATGTTTGAGTTAAGAGATATTACCCAGTTTTCGTTTTACCAGTGGTGAGAGTAGATTGAGGAAACTCTCATTACTCAGTTTTTTACCACTACATTGATCATACATCCTGAATATATGAAGTTACACAGGATTGCCACTATCGTCACAAAATTAGTACATATTCTCTCGAAGTGGCAATGCCATGAAAATCTATCATAAGGAATATACATACAATCCATTACAAAAAGAATTCTAAGAAAGAATTTCATGGCTCCAATTCTAAATTATAAAATTAATTTGTTACATGTATGCACATCTAAATAAACACTTCGGTCGGTGTCTTCTAAAATAAATTTAGTGCTAAATCATGTAACCATATAAAAAATATTTAAATGGGGGACAAAAAATGCACGAAAGATAAACTATTTATTTATAACAATATTAGATACTACAATCAGTATATAATAATTGCGAATGACTGGTAAAAATCCTTCCTTACTGGTTAGTCACCTTAGAACATATAAGATATGGAAGGAGCGTAACCGTATACAGCTCTACTCAGCAAACAAGATAGTTGGAGAGGGGATACCGGCGCTAGAGTAGCTTTTAAGGTACAATCCGGAAAAAAATATTTGGGCGCTTAATTTAAATGTGTATTGTTGGATACACATAAATGTATTGTATGCTGCATGAGAAGTCATCAGAAAGACTGATTTTAACAAACAAGAGTAACACAATAAAAGGATTAAGTAATAAAACGCCCGTGAAAAAATGTCAGCTGTCAACTGTAATAATTTACTTTCAGCTGTGAATGTACACCTTAGAATTCTCAAATATGATTGGACAAATAATTTGCCGCGTCAAAAATTTCAAATACATTATTTTAGTTGACATATTTTCCGACTATCTTGTTTGCTGAGTGGAGCTGTATTTTATATCAAAAAAGTGTCTCCTAGAAATAGTAGTTTTGGACTACTATTACGGATTCAACCCCATGTTGTGAGTAATTTATCCACCGAATTATGGACTCAATGAATGTCTGCTAGAAGATTGACGGAGATATACTATTAATTTAGATCCATATAGGCGCAAAATTTTGGGGGCGCAAAATTGAGGATTTTTTGAATAAAAAACCGAAGAGTTTTTGGTTACAGCCAGAAGTGATTTACAGTTCAATAAATTTCTGATTGACGCTAATGAAGTAGCAAACGAAGTTGGAATAGAACCAGTTTTTGAGAAGGTTCGGACTCGATAAAAGAAGAAAACGTTTGATTACGAATCAACAGATGAATCTACAAATATTGCAGGTGACCCCTCAGAATGTTTCAAAATCCACTTTTATTTTTCTGCTTTAGACACTGCTGCTAATACGGTAAAAGAACGATTTTCCATGGATTCCATTTATGTTAGTAGCCCTTCGTATTTTGCTTACGTTGCCACTTTCCGTAGCTAGTGCTGAACGAAGTTTTTCAAAACTTAAGCTAATTAAAACGTACCTGCGTAGTACAATGTGCCAGGAAAGACTTGTGGGTCCGGCGACAATTTCTATTGACAGTGAGAGAACAAGACAGTTAGACTCAAAAGCCTTCATACAAGAATTTGTTAAGCAGAAAGCAGGAAAAGTACCATTAGGACTTTAATTTTTTAAGTGTTAAGAAAAACTATCTGTAATCTAACTCTAACTGTGAGTTTCTATTATTTCTAATTATTAATCTATAAGTTGTCAAAACAAAAGACAAATTATACATATGCATTTTACGTAAAATTGGCATTCGCTTTATTTAGATATCCCAGTCAACTATCAAAGGTTATAAAATCAAAGTCTTTGTTATAACAATTATTAGCAAAAACGTTTTTCCGAAGTTCCATACTCGACAGACCGCGAAGAAGGCACTTTAATGAGGGCGCAGAATTTGTTTTTGCCTAGGCGGCCAAAAACCCTAGAGTCGGCCCCGAGGAAGATGCATATAGATACAAGTCGTCCAAATCGTAATGCACATATGCTTAATTTTCTATCTCATAACATAATCAATGAAAATTCTTTATTCATTGCTCATAACAGTCATAACCTATCATAAATCTTGGGTCAATTATATTTCTATTTCTCTTGATCTTCTTGGGGACGTAAATTTAAACAGATTACTCCTTCCATACTATTATATGTTCTAAGTTAGTCACTAAAAGATCCACTAAGTGCGAGGGTGCGGAATACGCAGTATTTGATAGAAATAACTTGAATTTTAATAATGTTATCATGGATTATACACACTATGACATATTGCAATTATGAGGGACATTTTGCGAGACATTCTCTCTGCGGGTTTCTAAATTTCAAAACGGGACAATCCTGCCTAACGCGGGACGATTGGTCTCATTATCTTAGAGATTATTAAAAAATGAAATTAAAGTCATTAAAAGCTCATCATGAAGACATGTCAGAGCATTGTAAAGAGGAAGTTGTAATGACACCTTATGTAAACTTCACGGTACGTCTGTTCTTGCTGCTGGTATGTAAGCGTTGTAAGGTGTCTACATGTCTCCCAGCAGTTACGTGAGCCTGAGCGTGAGCACCCTATTAATGTTCAAAATGCATATTGTAAAAAATTGTCATTACCATTCATTTTCTTGCCGAGGTCTGGAACAAACATTTGTTCTTCTTACGAAATTCTGTATGTATCCATTGCATGCCTTGTGTAGGCTGGCTAAATTTTCAACCCAGTTACCTCCTACAAAGTAGATAATCTTGATTTTCGCACACATCCTCCGATAGGATGAAAATCAGTCCTACATTAACGATTACGTCATCGTGGTAGATAAGAGAATAAATGTGCTACATTTGCATGTTACGTTTATTTTCTTAAGTCCGGTCCAGACTTGCTATATAACTCTGCTATACACTGTGTCCAAGATAAGGAGGGCCACTATGGGGATTTCGGAAACGGTAAGAGATAGAGTTTTGGTTAAATGGGAGAAAAGTTGGGCAATTTTTAGTTTAGTAAAATGAAATTTTTAAACTGGCGACATTCCGAACCGTTCCGAGGTTATGCGACAAAAAGCGAATTTTCAGGATTTCGTTTTTGACAAATTGTTACTTTGTCGTTGATGTTAACTAAAAAGTAAAAGAACCTTCTACAGGTACTTTTTAACGTTCTTTAACATGGCACACAGCAAATTTGAATCCGACGTTTCGTTTTCGAGTAACCATCATCAACTTTATTTTTTTAAATACGGTCCTGATTTTTTTATGCATAATATTAGAAGAGCTTTTTATTCTGCATTCAAGCATGTATCACACTTTATGGTTTAATTTCGATTTTATACTTACTTTACGATTAGTGGAAAAAATCCTAAGTACGAACCTGTATCCCTCCTCAATAACATTCAAACTGAATTTTATTTATAAATGGACTTTTGCAAACTGTGTTTTCCTCATGAAATTAATGAAATGACACAGAATTTTCAATTTTGAACACAAATTTTATAACCAAGTACATAATTACAAACAATCAACAACACGTCATAAATCAACAGAAAACATTTGATGAAACGAACATTTAAACATGACACATACCAATATTTAAAAAAAATTATAATAAATGCTCGAAAAGTCCTCCTTCGTTCTCCAATCGTAAATAGCATCTTCTAACTGTAGAATCCAAAGCATAATTCTTTAACATTGCATGTGTTACAGTTTGGAATGCGTTAAGTACAAACTTTCGGAGTTCTTCTTCTATTCCAAAGATATCATTGTAAACATAATTTCTTATGTACCCCCAAGGAAAAAAATCCAGCGGTGTTATTTCGGAAGAACGAGCTGGTCAGGGTGCTTCAGAATTGGTGCTTAAAACTCTTTCAGCAAACCTACTTGAAAGGTAATCCTTAACCACCCGTGAATTGTGCGCAAGTGCACCATTCTGCTGAAACCAACAATTGCGTACTACGGCTTAGGGTAAAATATCAAGAGCATCTTCCAAAGTAGAATCTAGTAAATTTAAGTACAATAGTAAAATAAGTATAAAATCGCAATTAAACCATAAAGTGTGATACATGCTTGAATTCAGAATGAAAATCTCTTCTAATATTATGCTTAAACAAATCAGGGCCGTATTTAAAAAAACAAAGTTGATGATGGTTGCTCGAAAACGAAACGTCGGATTCCAATTTGCTGTATGCCATGTTAAAGAACGTTAAAAGGTACCTGTAGAAGGTTCTTTTACTTTTTAGTTAACATCAACGACAAAGTAACAATTTGTCAAAAACGAAATCCTGAAAATTCACTTTTTGTCGCATAACTTCGGAATGGTTCGGAATTTCGTCAGTTTAAAAATTTCATTTTACTAAACTCAAAATTGCCCAACTTTTCTCCCATTTAACCGAAACTCTATCTCTTACCGTTTCCGAAATCCCCATAGTGGCCCTCCTTATCTTGGACACAGTGTATATACATGTTGCAGAAATGTAAGCGAAATGTGGCAGATTTCCTTACTACCTATATACCTTGCCGGATGTTATTTGTCTCGAGTCGGTAAGATCAAAAGAAGTTATATAGCACTGCTATTATTACATGTCACAAACGCGTCCATACTTGGTATATTTCAATTTCAACAACTGATGTCATCAGTGTCGTGCATAATTATTTAGTCCAGTGACCAGTGAACTACTAGGTACGTATTTGAAGTGGAATGTAGAAAATACTTGCAAATTAATGGAATTGTACAGGAGAAAATGTGGAGCAGGCAGCACGTCATACAGCACTTCATATAAAAATAAACATAACAAACATGATGCTTGGAAGCGATGCAAAAAGAAAAAGTGGAAAAGAATTTAAGATCCTTAATCGGATAATTGCAAAAGGAGTAAAAAAGATTAGACGAAGTTTACGAACCGAAATAGTTCGCATTTAAAATTTTGTCGTTTATCAAGGACAGAAATAAACCTAAGAAATTACTGAAGTCGATATTCCGATTTTTAAGACCAATTAGACTCAGCAAAGTGATCGAAATCCGAATTGAACACGCACAGCCTAGTTTTTAAGGCTTCCTCTGTAGGCCATTCCGCAATCGATGGAACCAACATCATCTCGTTTGAGATCTTGTAATAGATGAGCCCCATTATATTGACTTCTTGATCTTACTGTAGGCTGAACCCAAAACCTCTTTTTCGCGGTACGTTGGTAAATAAAATTACGCACGCCGCTGCTTCAAGGAGTTGGTCTTCTGGGCTTCAAAGGTCCATCTTGACTAACATTTAAGTGTGGCCGAAACCATGTTTATAGCAACAGCTATGTAGCAAAGTTATATAGTGATGTTAATCAGTCTGGACCCAGCTTTACACAAGCATTGTAAAACAAATATTGTTTCAACTTTTCCAGGTAATTTCCCTTATCATCACTCTTATTTCAACAGCATAAAGTAAATAACTGTCATACAGAATATGGCAACGATAAAACCATGTTAAAACATAAATTTGAAGGTCATGGATAGCAAAAATCCACAAAGGGTTCAGTTACCTACATGATAGCGACTTGAATTTTTTTCCTAATCTCTACAATTTTGATAACAAAAATAACGAATGTTGTAACTTTAGCCGCAGGAAAACAACTACACACCAGGAGAAACTCCTGCTTTGAAAATGGATAAAAAGCTGCAAAAGGTACGCTTTAAAATAAATATAACAAATGGGAGAAGACAGATAATTTCACATATTTGAGTGTTCTATAAAATAATAACTGTGAAATAAAAGGTGAAATTGGTTGCAGTATAGCTAATAGCATAATAGGTATATGTGTTCAAAATATCTTCCATTTACTGCTAAGCACTGTTGAGCTCTTCTAGGTACACTATCAGTGGCTCTAATAAGTAACTACTTCTTGAAAGGGAAGAACACATGTAACATTGGTAACTAGATTTTAAATGTCGACTTTTCAATGTTTCTTGTTAACAGTGAATTTCAAATTTAATAACTTTAGTCGAATATTACTTAAAAGGGGTGGCAATAATAAAATAATTTTTCCTATAAAACTTTCTTCTTTTTTAACAATCATTCAAAAAATACCTTTTTGGACTTATGGTGCCATTTAAAATTTTGGAGTTGGGGGCCTTCTGGAGGAATGCTGACTTGTCCGAGAAATAATGATATCACCATTTGATTCTTTATTATGGCTTTTATAATCACTTTTTTTACCCCACCTCTCTACGACTCACCGTTCTTTAAATAAAAGACTGACACGGGTGGTCTCATTCACCCTGTATAATGATTTTGATTGTGCTTCCTTCTTTATCTTTAGATAAAATTAAGGCAAACAGATCCAACTTGTAGACAACATCAATAAATTATAATGAATACTTATTGTTATTATATTTTATCGGTAAAACAAATAAATCTTTTTTCGTTATATTTTTATGCCTTAAATACTGACTCCGTTACTTTTTTTTAATATTCAAAAGTATACTTACACCAAATGAAATGGTTTTTATACTTTTATACTGTATCTGCATTAGCACATGTTGGGGTAAGTCGCCTATCATTTAATGTCGTATTATAAATTGTTGTACAAAGAGATATGGCGAAAAAGTATACTATCGCAATAATCAATAATGTATTAGCATTAGTAGATATAAATTTTAGTAGTCATGGACGCCGAATCCTCCAAATTGAGAATTTTTTGCGTTATTCCACTGTTTCAAGTTTTTGGATAGGTGATTAGCAACACTCTCTTACCCTGGGTTTTGTGCCCTTCATCATTTTTTTTATTTATACTTGCAATTATCAAAGCGATCTAATTTAAATTTATACCACCTCAAGCCGATTTCTTTGGAATCAAACTTAATTTTCACACCAATGTAGGTGTTACTCGTTATAGTAACATGTCGATCCTCTGCAATCACATACCGAATTATCATTTAGGCAAGGTTAATTGTGTTTCTGCCATTCAATGTATGACTGCTGTATAGTCAAGTCACTAAATAGCTATTTAAGATATGAGTGTTAAAAGTACTGTTTTATTTTGTGAGTGAAAAGTTTGCGAAACGAGCGAAGCGAGTGGAGCAATTTCACGAACAAAATAAAAGTTACTTTTAACACAAATATTATACAACGATGTCTCATAAGGTAGCAGTGCATTTATAGCAGACTGCAATAATAGCTATTTATGTATCAAGTACGCAAAATGATGTTTTAGCGGATGAGTCGTGTTTGTCGGACGAGGCGTTAGCGAAAACTTTCGACGAATCCGCTAGAGCATTTTGCGTACGTGATGCATACAATATTTTTTTGCAGGAATTCTCTAAACTATCAAATTAATTTCATAAACATTTATTTTGACGCGTACAGAACAGTTGTAAACGTCATAATATTTAGGTTTAACATAGTTGCTATGGTAATAACAGATAAATACGTTTTAGCGTACTAGTACTATGTATTTTGCGGACTATTTAGAGTCCGCAAAACATCCATTTTAGAGAAAGAATGAAAACAAAAATATTACATAATTTGTTACTTATTTTTTGCTCATTTGTACCGGTAAAAAAATGTTTGTACCATCACAGATTACATTTTGTCTGTGGTACCATCAAAGATTTTCAAAAAAACGGCACACTGCTGACATAAGTTTAAACTGGCAGTCCGCGTGATAGCGCCTCAACGACAATAATAGTTATGCGAATGAAACATCAATTATAATTTGTTACTTAACCTGTAGCTTAAAAAAATATATGCATTTTTTCTTTAAATGCGTTTAAAAAACGGTAGAAACGTAGAATCTTCCGCTCTACAACTTTTATGCTGAAAATTTTTCGATATAACTTACCGTTTTTTAAATAATAGTGAAAGAGCAAAATACACAGGAATTTCCACACTTTTTTATCAATTCTTCACCTTTCCCGGATGTTTTTTTTCCTGCAAATTTGGATTTAGTACCGGGGTACTACCTAAATCTAAATATCTGGTTTGCAGGGGTAATTAAAAATTTCGATTTCAGCCGTTCGTTGACTGGACTATAACGTTTTTAACGAAATGAAATTGAATTTTGAAATCATGTCCTTGGTATGTGAAAATTTCAAAATGTTGCAAAAAATTAAAACTTTAGCTTTAGCGGAAGTTAAAGAAAAAAATATTTTCTGGTCATGAGATTGTTCGGTAAGCTAAAACTGACAGACGATGAAAGAATCTCATTGAAATCTTGCTTAATTTACGAAAAATAGCACTTTTAGAATTTAGACAATTTCGAAAAACGCCATTTCCTAGCTAAGTGAAAATCACTCGGTATATCTGATAGGGGCTAAATAGGTTTTCAGACTAGCACAAATTATTGCCGTAAAAAGATTTTTTTAAAAATCAAAAATAAAAAAAAATCCATTTGGTGCGGACTTTTTGGCGAACACTGTATATTTTATTACTTGAATTTAAAAAAGGATAACAAATAATTGATCTTATTTACTTATACAACCTCCATTTAACTCCAAATACTTAACTAAACGTCTAGGTACACCCGAAACCACGTCAACACCATAATGTTCGGTGACGGTGGTCCAGGCCTGTACAACTGAGCGAATCAAATCTTGTTCATTTCGTGGAGCTGCTCGTTCCACTTCAATCTTCATTAGTCCCCATATGTTTTCAATGGGACTAAGATCTGGTGAAGCTGCTGGCCATGGAGTTGTTACCAAATGGTGTTCTTCCATCCAAGCTTGAGTATAGGCAGACGTATGGCATCTTATTATCCTGCTGAAAACGCCACCCCTCTGGATATAAATCATGAGCCGTTTCAAGAAGAAAACCATTTAAAATATCACAATATTTTGCACTATTAACAGTGCTATCAACTATACACAGAGATGTAGCCCCACGCTTAGATATTGCTCCCAAACCATTATTTTAGTGGGAAATTTTGAAACTTGAACGGTAAAATCCACCAAGCTGGAAACAACTTTCGTCAGATGCAAAAACATTATTAAAATTGCCTTCTCGAAAACGTTGACAAAAATCCATTCTTCGTTGTCTTTGTGGAGGTGTCATTGCAGGGATTTTTTTGGCTTCCTTGATGTGTAGCCTTGCCTTTTCAGTGACATGTGGACGGTTTCTGGACACAGTTTTAATCTTCGCTGACTTCCAAATCTGTTAGCCAATTTGCGAAACCCTAGGCGCGGATTGTGTCGTCCTAATGTCACTAAAGCGTTTAAATTGTTTACGCGAATCTTACGCGGTCTTCCCGAAACTGGCCCATGCTTCATTTCTCTGCCATTTTTTATCCTCTTTATTGTCTCATATAGGTACCTACTGCACTTTTTCCGAGTTCAGTCAATTGCACTAATTTTTTAACGTTTCGAACATCTTTTCTATACAAATATTCCACCAATTTTCTTTTTTTACTTGCAGCATTATTTCACAAATCTTAAGCCGGTTTACAATCAACAATATTTGACAGATGGTGTTGTCATGCAATTTTGGTCATAGCCTACAATCGGCACAACCTACGTGACGGATTACTGTTGTCTTAGTGTTACAGAAAAAAAAATATATTAAAATTAGGAAAAATATAAAATTCCGTACACTTTCTAGACTTACCTACTATAGTTTATCCTCTAATTTGCTTATTTAATAAATTTGTGAGAATCAACAGTATACACTTTTCTACTTTTAGATAATTTCCTTCATGTTTCAAATAAATCAGTATGTAAAATTTATTTCCTAATAATATCAACTTTTCATCAATTGTTAATTCTGCAGAATTCGTTTATTCATTTGATATTTCGCTTTCAAAGCGTGCGTTGGCGTATGTACCTCAACAGTGTACATCGCTCTTGACCTGCTGATTATATGATTACACAAAATTCATACCGGTGGCAGCATTATACGGATACGAATTTGTGGACAGCGGGGAAAGGAAAAATAAAAAGTGAGAAAGCAATAGGGTACGCAATTTTACATTACAGTTTCGCCTCTTTTTACTTTTCACTCAACGGTATTACTTACCATTTACTATGTAACATATTCAATAAATTTATTTTGTTTAAAAATTAAAAAATTTTTACAAAAGAAACCCTGTAAAGCAAACAGTATGTACAATAATTAACATATCTTAACACAAAATATACTTTACAAGCAAAAAACCCACCCCCATTCCCTTAACATATGTGTATATCTGTGACCTCCTTTCCCCAATACTCTTCCCTTTGTCCTACTATCTTTGCCATCCTTTTTCTTCTCTCTACTACATCCTCCATCCACCCTCAAATTTCTTCAGATAGTTCCTGAGATCTTCCCCCTTATTTTTTACACCAGCCACATTCCAGAACATGATTTTCCTTCTCTTACATCTTTCCTTTCTCTCTTTATTCCCCCGCCCTATGTAACATATTATAAATTACCTTAACAAAAACCAAATAAAAATATTCAATTTACATTTGCAGAAAATCATGGAGGCACTGCAATGGCATATGTTATAGAAACAATTAACGCACTGGGCAGGTTTAATCTTGCAGAAGGACCTCACTGGGACAATGAGACACAAAGTCTATTTTTGGTGGATATACTAAAAAAAACTATTCACAAATATACACCATCTCTTCAAAAACATACCTTCATAACAGTAGGCAAGTATAATTCTTGATGTTTTCATTTAACTAGGTATAGAATTAATGAAATCATATTAAAAACTTATTTCACATTGCCAAGATTTATAAATCTTAAGCTTCGGCCTCTTTTCAGATAAAGCACCGTCATTGATTATTCCTGTAAACGGGTCTTCGAATCGCTATGTTATTACTCAAGACCGACAAATCGCTATTCTTACGTGGGATGGTGTTAGTTCTACACCCACAAGTATAAAAACAATCGCGGTAGTTGACAATGGTCCGGGCCTTCAAAATAATAGATTTAATGATGGTAAAGCAGATCATCTTGGCAATCTATGGGCAGGTAAAATAAATCAATACTACTCTAACACAAAATAACATAAACATCATTAAGGAACCATGTCAAACTTTGGTGCTTTCCCATTTGGGCCAGTCACCGGAAGTTTATTTAGTATGGATTCCCGCAAAAACCTGAAAACTCACAGAACAAATATAGCCGTATCAAACGGAATTGCTTGGAGTAACGATATGAAGAAAATGTATTATATCGATTCCAAGAGTAGAGTAATAGATCAATACGATTTTGATGCTTCCAGCAGGTCAATTAGTATGCAGCAAACATTAAACATTCATAATGTGTTTAATATATGATTTTTTTAGGTAATCGTCAACCCTGGTTTAATTTCAATAAACATCTAATCCCGGGACTTCCAGATGGCCAAACAATTGATACTGACGGTAACCTATGGGTCGCTGTGTATCTAGGAAGTATAGTGGTAAAAATTAGTACTAGTGTATCTGAAAAAGTACTAGACGTTATAAAGCTTCCGCACCTGGAGGTACGTAAGGATTTAAAATGTTCAAATAATACGAATGTTTATTAGATAACCTCGGTTGCTTTTGGTGGTTCAAATTTCGACGAACTATACGTAACAAGTGCTGGTCCTGGCCATATTTATAAAATAACTGGTCTAGGTGTTCGAGGTATGCCTGCAAATAGGGTTAGAATATAAAATCAATTTTGTTATACATATTTTTCTTTGCTATAATGGTTATATTGGTTATGACACTTTATGAGAATAAAATTATACAGCATCCAACGTTATATTTTCTACTTAGCCATGTTGTATGTCATACTGTACATTAATAGTTATTAAAACGTGAGAAAACTTCAAAATATCCCCCAATTTAAAGGATTATGGCCTGTTATTCCCTAATTTGCGACTACCAATACTACCATAGACACCGCTGTTGGGGATACTACAGTTAACAGCATGATAAAATACATAAAAATACATATTATACCATTCAAAAGATCAGAATTAAATATAGTTAGATTTTCAAGATTTCAGCTAGGCATTTCAAGTCTAAAACCGCGTAGAGACCAAAATCAGCTTTCACGAACAGTTCGCGACAGGTTTGCGAACTGTACGCCAACAGTTCGCAAGCTCAGCGTCCACGCCACTGTTTTATAACTCGAGTTCGTCATGCTTTTTATTATTTTAAAACATGGAAACAAAGTCGACGTCAATAAGCGAGGAAAAGACATTATTGCATGTATTTTGAAATTCATAACGTCACTTCATTGTCACACAGAGGGGGGCCGGGACACTACGCCGAATGCCCACAACTCCGACACGATTTTTTTATGGCCCATATCGCCGACTAGGGACACTACGCCGACGGACACTACGCCGACTGTACCCACATCGTCGACAAGTGTATAAGGGACACAACGCCGACCATGCCCACATCGCCGACGGACGCTACGTCGACAGTACCCACATCGTCGACAAGTATACAAGGGACACTTCGCCGAATTTTTATTTTAATTGCAGAATGCAAAATGCAAAACTTAAACGTAGATTGCCACTAAAGCGCCTAGGTTATTTGCAGGTTTAGTATATTTTTTTTCAATAGTCAAGTGCAGTTTAAAAATAATGATATTACGTTAGGTAATGTTTTAACGTTCAAACCATATCCAACCTTTTTAATTCAAAATTTGAAAAAAATCTATAAATACATAATTCCATTGTAAAGAGATTTACGAATTTCTAAACTTATCAAAACAACAAACATTGTCCTAATTTCTACTTTGACAGTAATACTTCTTTATCTGCTACTCCAAATCGACTCTGCAATTAAAATTGCCGGCATTGTGTCCACAGAGAAAAATTCGGCGAATTGTTCCTTGTACACTTGTATACTTGTCGACGATGTGGGTACTGTCGACGTAGCGTCCGTCGGCGATGTGGGCATGGTCGGCGTTGTGTCCCTTATACACTTGTCGACGATGTGTGCACTGTCGGCGTAGTGTCCGTCGGCGTAGTGTCCCTAGTCGGCGATATGGACCATCAAAAAAGCGTGTCGGCGTTGTGGGCATTCGGCGTAGTGTCATATGCCCCACAGAGGTAACACCACGCTTCTTCTTGAATAACATTAAACCAGAATTAACAACGGTCAGTTCACTTGCCTCAATCTCATTCATCAACAACGTCCACACTAGACCTGCTGTTTAACACGTGTTCGCTAACAGCTCCTTTGAAGTTACGCCTAAAGTAGCAAACTTTGGCCGAACTCTCCAACCGACACGAGCTGATGGAGATCTTTAGTACTCCCAGACAAGAATACTGTTTGTTTTCAAACAAACGTTTACAATTAAGGGTACGGTAAAATAATACTCCCAATATTTTGGCTCCCTTTTTAATTTATATTTTTCTGGCGTGCAGCTACTAGATCAATTATTGTCAAACAATTCTACTCTATTTTATGATTCTAGTAGGCAAAGAAATCACTTGTTTCAACCCTACGACTTCATAAATTAATAAAATCCGCATTAGATGGAGTCACTTCCAATAAGTAGGTATATGTTAAAATCTCCAAGGAAGAACTACAGGTGTAATCTATTTTATTTTAAATATCCTCTTTCGGATTAAACGCCCCTAAATGTAAGACAAGGTAAAACGTTTATGGTAACCTTTTCTTCCTTATTACGCATACCTAACCGTTCATTCATCCCACTTTACCACATCACACTTCATGACGGAGCACGCAAAATATGTTTGTCAATGTATAAGATAAAGACAGAATAGCATAAATACGTTCACGACGTGACTCGAGTATGAGAAGAAAACACTTTTCAATAACTATATTACACTAAGAGCTAATATATGTACATGGATTGATTCTTCAAACACTTCAAACACCAAAAAGTCATTTTTTTCAAATTATATATTTTATATATTTTTACATATTTGGAAAGCGATTTAATTTACGCATCGATAAACTATAGGTATCCCTATACCTATCTTTAGCGGTTTTGTAGTTATTAACACTTTTTATCTAATATTGATTAAAACTGCACTCAAAACCTATGCACATTTGAAAGTAGGCTGTGAGTATGCGAAAATAAAATACGGTAATGAACGTCTAACAGGGTTGAGTGCAAGAACAGGTCTCTACTTTTTTTGTAGACACCTGAACTCCCTTCTTTTGAGAGCAAGTGTGCAGTTTTAACGTATTTTGAACAATCTTATGTAATTTAATAGTTTGCTCTCAATAAAAGGTATTATTATTATTATACTTCGGTTTTTATCGATACTTAGGCCAAGCCTGGTTAACTAACCGCACGGATCGAATTCAAGTAAGTATTATTATTATTATTATTACTATTATTAGTATGATTAGACAAACGAATGTTTATCTGGATGTCATGCTCATTAAAGCAAACAGGTGGTAAACAGTAAACAATTTTATAAAATGGAAGCAGTTAACGCATATTCCAATACTGATATTTTGAATTTATTTTATATCCATTAAAGTCATTTTTATTTGTTTGTTGTATAAATAAGATCATTAAATTCGTTTTGTAAAAGTAATTGTTTTTCCTGTTGTCATACTCACAGCCTGCTTTCAAATGTGCATAGGTTTAAGTGCAGTTTTAATCAATATTAGATAAAAAGTGTTAATAACTACAAAACCGCTAAAGATAGGTATAGGGATACCTATAGTTTATCGATGCGTAAATTAAATAGCTTTCCAAATATGTAAAAATATACGGGGTGTTCCATTTGAAAAAAATGACTTTTTGGTGTTTGAAGTTTTTTAACTTTGCCACTAATTTTGAACGCCCTGTATAATCTGTGATAGGTTTGCAAATGCATTTTGTGAACCCTTATGGTTTTACTTCGTGTTTGTAAAGTATGAATGTTTTGCGTTCAAAGAAGAGCAAAAGGTGGGCTATTAAACATCCCTCCGCAAAGCGCAAATTTTTCAAAAAAATTATAATATCTCAAAAACAGTTGAAGATAGGTATAGGATAATCTAATACATTGTTACGCAGAATCGATTGTATAATCCAAAAATGCAATAATATACAGGGGGTTCCATTTAAAATAAGAAGATGAATGGCGACTTCCGGTCCTTCCGGAAGTTGTACAACATCGACAATATTTTAGAACAAAAGAAGGCTATGGGTTATCCTTAACCTGAAAGTTTCAAATTCATAACTAATAAGGGACCCCAGAAACTTCTAATGAACGGGTTCCGTGGTATACCCTGTATTTCTTCGGTTTTAACATTGAATAAACACTCAACGGTTTTATCTTAGACCAAAATATGCAGTTTCCATTTGTCATTTGCGCGTGGTTTTTCCTCGATTTTTTAGGTTAATATATATTAATTATTTCGCTAGTATTGACATAAATTATTAATTCGTATTGTTGAAGACTAAAAAGGATAAAATAATTTTTTTTAAAAACAACTTTTTCTAATTATACACACTTTCTCATGCACTAAAAAGTATAAAATAATTTTTAATACGCTAAAAAGAATAAAACCATTTTTTTTCTTATTGCTATAAACAATATTTTTTAACAATTTTGCGAAAGAAAGTGTGTGGCCAATGACTAATTCAGCCCGCGGATTTACTTTCCTATTATGAGTAGGTATTCAGAATAATAACGATATGTTATCAATATTATGGTCAACCCCTATATCTGCATTAAGGGCCACACACTTTCTTTCGTAAAATTGTTAAACAAATTATTTATTTCAATAAGAAAAAACATTATTTCATCCTTTTTAGTGTATTAAAAATTATTTTATTCTTTTTAGTGCATGAGAAAATGTGTAATATTAAAAAACGTTGTTTTTTAACAAATTTTATTATCTTATACTTATCTTAAAAGTTGCTTAAAACAAATAGTTGTAACATGTTAACTGTATTTCTTTAAACAGCGACTGACTTAACACAAAAATAAACAAATGACGCAATCGCAAGAAAAATTGTAAAAATCTGGTATAGATTGAAACAACTCAAATAAAATTTGAAAATAGAAAGAAAGTTGAAAATTAAAACGCCAATCAGTAAGCAATTGAAAAATGATAACAATTTTCAGGTCGTTATGTGCCTCTAATAGGCTGTGAAGCATTTCGTTTGTTGGATGTTTTAAGAATTTGTACGTGTTTTAAAGTCATGTTCTCTATCTTTTGACATTTAAAAAATTCTGTGTCATTATTGGTGGCTTATTTCTCCCAGCGTTGGCGTTGTATTTGGAAAACATTCGTTTTTTTTTAGCTATTTTTTTCTATTTAAGAAAACGTCGAAAAGAACCTTATGGTAAATACTTGATTTCATTATTGAGTATTTAGTCTATGACTAAATTAGAAACTTTTTAGCGAATAAATACCTACCTAGAGGAGCAGACTATGAGGCGCCGTTTGTACCATAACTATTTTTTACATATATACATACATATATTAAATAAGGTGAATATATTAAAAATTAAAAAAAAATAATATATAATATCCGAATGTAGAAATATATCCAGTAGTTAGAGTACAGATATACAGGGTGATTCACCACTATTCCCTCGGTCTCTTGTGCCTAAAGGGTACAAGATATCAGCTTCATTTTTTGGTGACATATGTAAATTGATAACGACTATTTTTTAAAATTATTTTCACTTATACAGGATGCTTCACAAAATTGTAATATATCAAAGTTATGTTTTTTTAAATGCAACCCCCTATATTTTATTACATTTTTAGATTATACGTTAAAAACTAAGGTAACTTTATTAAACGTTCCCTATACCTATCGCTTACCAATTTTGAGAAAATTGTGATTTTAAGAAAAATATTCAATTTAAACAACCCCTAATAACACCGAAACCACTTACTTTTACTAATGCAAATTTATATCGATTTATCTTGACCTTTAAGGCTTTTATTTGCACTACGTAGGATTTCGATTTTTTGTACAGGGTGTTTAGAAAAAGGATTCATATTTTATATTTTTCAAACATCAAAAACTCACTTAACTTAAATGGAACACCCTGTATGTTTTTATTCTATGTTGAATAACTTGTCATTTTCTATCAAAAACTATGAGTAATTGATATGTCTAAAATCAACGATTAAAAAGTTATTAAGAGTTTTCTCTAAAATTTGTATGGAAATGGTTTTGTTTGCATTCTAGTAGGCCATGATTGTTTTTATTGTAGTTGATAATTAGATATGTGATCAAAACTTAATTAAAAATGAAATTAAAGCAATGGAAAAAATACTGTAGTAAATGCCATTTTTTCCTATGCATAACCGCCGCACTCGTTTTCATGAGATCTTTTAACGTTATGGTGTTATAGTAGCAAACGCATCCTTTATTCTAATCTTCATGCCATCAGCGGTAGTAGGTGGAGTGTTGTAAACTAAATTTTTAATGATAATAATAATAATAATAATATCTAAACAAACTTCATCAAGAAGACTCGAAAAAGTGTTGTTCTAAAATCCGTAAAAATTTTACTCCGTTCAAGTTTCCATCAAAAAATCAAAATTCTCCCAAATACATTGAGGCTCCACCGGTTTTGGCGATCAACAGTGCGATACAGGTGACGATTTAGTAATGAAAGTTATGTCAGTTTACCAAGCCATTATGTTGTGGAAAGTGGATTCGTCGGTAAATAAAACATATTTAAAGAATTCATCTTCTTCTCCAACTTTTTCGAGACTCCATAAACAAAAATTCGACCTTCGTTGAAAGCCTCGTCCATATAAATTCTGGTGAAGTTGAATGTGATAAGGATGGTATTTATGTTTTTTTTCAAAAATATTTAGATAGACAATTCCTCAATAAATGGATTGGAAGGAGGGGTCCACAACACTCCACCTACCACTGCTGATGGCATAAAGATTACAATAAAGGATGCGTTTACTACTATAACACCAGATATCCTGAGAAACGTTAGATCTTTTGAAAATCGAGTGCGGTTGTGCATAGAAGAAAATGGTCATCAAATTGAGCATTTACTATACCATTATTTTCCATAAATGATTACTTCTTGTTATTAATTTCATTTTTAATTAAGTTATGATCCCATATCTAATTATCAACTACAATTAAAAAAATCATGGCCTACTAGAATGCAAACGAAACCATTTCCATACAAATTTTAGAGAAAAATCTTAATAACTTTTTAATCGTTGATTTTAGGCATATCAATTACTCATAGTTTTTGATAGAAAATGAAAAGTTATTCAACATAGAATAAAAACATACAGGGTGTTCCATTTAAGTTAAGCGAGTTTTTGATGTTTGAAAAATATAAAATATGAATCCTTTTCTAAACACCCTGTACAAAATATAGAAATCCTACGTAGTGCAAATAAAAGCCTTAAAGGTCAAGATAAATCGATATAAATTTGCATTAGTAAAAGTAAGTGGTTTCGGTGTTATTAGGGGTTGTTTAAATTGAATATTTTTCTTAAAATCACAATTTTCTCAAAATTGGTAAGCGATAGGTATAGGGAACGTTTAATGAAGTTACCTTAGTTTTTAACGTATAATCTAAAAATGTAATAAAATACAGGGGGTTGCATTTAAAAAAACATAACTTTGATATATTACAATTTTGTGAAGCATCCTGTATAAGTGAAAATAATTTTTAAAAATAGTCGTTATCAATTTACATATTTCACTAAAAAATGAAGCTGATATCTTGTAAACTTTAGACATAAGAGACCGAGGGAATAGTGGTGAATCACCCTGTATATAACATTTGAACTTTCAACGTGGACCACTGATGGCGCTCTTCGGGAAATTATGTTACAGTGACTTTATTACAAACAGTGACGACAAACGGCGATTATCCGCCATTAAGAGGCAAAATTGTGGGCGGGTTTATATGAACTAAACGGTGGTATCCTAGCAACGTTCTAAATCAAAATAAAAATCACACGCTGATCAAAGGTACAGTGACTTTATTTTAGAACAGTGACGACAATAGAGCGTAAGTCCCGCCTCCGCGCCATGTTGCGACTAAATTCAAACAGTATTAGTAAATAGCCCAGTAAAATAAGACCAAATTTAACGATTTGGATGAAATAATGGTTACAGCTTTGCAAATTTGGGAACAGGCTTGATTTGTGCTCCCTTTGAAGTATTCAAAAGTCCCCACCCGTACCCCCCCTCCGAGATAAATGGAGGGGGCGAAAAAGTGTCAAAAAACAGATTTTCGTAAATAACTGAAAAAGTATCAATTTTATCAAAAACAAAAAAGTTAAGAAAATTGTAGCTGACAAAATTCCGCACATTTTCGTTTTTTATTTTTGTCTCTACGACCAATAGGAGCCGAGATAGATTTGTTTTAAAATGTCGACTGTTTTGCGGCGAAACGGTAACATGTGCGCGCATCGCTCGTATTTCGCTTATATCTCGAGAATAGCCATTCGTAACGCAAAATGCTTCAAATAAAAGTTGTAGAGAATTTAATTACGAATAATTTTCTTTTTTAAACATTTCCATACGATTAATATTGACAGAGATATAATCATTTAAACCTTTTTCTAAGACACAATCGCTGCTCGTTTTGCATAATAAAATCAATAATTAAGTCGAAAACTATTGATTGTATATGTACTTAGTGCATATAATAAAAGTTGTAGAGAATTAAATTTTGAATCTATATGAATACACGAAATATCATTGTGGTAATTTATATAAGGCGATAGAGGAAGAAATAATGAAAAATTCTCCTCATTTTCCAGCGTTTCTTTGCAAATAGTTATGTTTTAACTACTTGTAGACAGTAAAGTGCCTTATTAGTTTTTTAAAGATATAATGGACCTGTAAAATAAGCGCAGGCAGAAGTTCGTACGACAAACAGTTCGCTAGTTACAGCTCTTTAAAGATATACCTACTCAAAAATTGACATTTTATTAAGAATCCCGATTTTCGCTAAAAAATGGCCGTTAAATTTTTGTTAAAAATTGGTTTTATCCTATTTTCAGTACTTTATATATATATACAAAGGCAATACAATACAATAAATCGTTCGTAAGTTGCACTTTGTAAAAATACATCTTTGAAAACTATACATATATTTTCACAGAATTTAACTAAAATGTATATTTGTATTAAGTTTTTCTTAAATATCTTCGTTTCCATTTATTTTACGACAAACTTTTATATAAACTAATTGAAAGCTTACAAAATTTGCTATGAAAAACACTGGCGCGTATGTTTTTCTATAAACAGCGGCGAGAAACTGACGATTGAAGATGCAGGTAATGTTTAATTTTTACAGAAATTGTATCTATATAATTGTATATGATAAGTATTTAAACATTGTTTGTATTTTCTTCTGGAGTTTCTCCGTGTTGGTTTTTATGTAGAAAATGCCTACGTTTCGATTCCATCTATGGAATCTTTATCAAGACTTTTTTATCAATTCTGAAGTTTTCAAATTTAATTTAAGGTCTGTGGAATCGAAACGTAGGCATTTTCTACATAAAAACCAACACGGAGAAACTCCAGAAGAAAATACAAACAATATATATCTACATCCGTGGAAACCTTAACGAAAATATTTAAGCATTGTGTATATACATACAGTTCCTAATTTTAAGTTAAATGAATAAAATGGAGTAGGTAGGCGGGAAATAAAAAAACAGCAGATACTTAATTTTTATTATAAAATCTAAGTTAAACTTAAAAACGTCCAAACAGGTGATAAAACATAAACACCGTTCAATATCCTAGCACTTAAAACCACATTATATTGTGTAGATTTTAACAATTTACACAAAAACTAAACCGACACTATAAGAATGTAATGCAAACTATTCAAATATTAGTCGCAACATGGCTGCCAGGATCACAACCAATAAAAAATGAGACACCCATTGTCATCACTGTTCTGTATAAAGTCACTGTAATCAAAGGTAAACACAGTCAGGCCGCCATTAAGATGCAAAATATACCACGGCCAATCAAAATCGATACCACGCTTGTCGTCACTGTTTGTAATACAGTCACTGTAAATTATGTTTGAACACTGCGCAATGACATCAACTGTTTATGTAATATATATTGATGCTGCTAATGTGCAAAAGCACTTACATTCGTCCTAGAACTCCTAGATATAAATAAAAGTAGGTACATAATAAAATACAATACAATCAAAACAAGTAAGAAATATAAATATATAAGTGTGTAAAATATGTAAAAAAATTAAGTTATAAACTTAGTGGATTTAGAGTAGGTATTCATAGAACTCCTTGAAAGAGTAAAAGGCATTATTGCTTAAAACGGTTTTCACAATTTTCTTGAATTTGGCAATTGGCAAATACCTGACATTGGTGGGAATACAATTAAACAAATATTGCGCTTGCCATATAGCACCATTTTGCGATGTTGTCAATCGACAATAATTGACCCTTACATTAACCTTGCTTCTAGTGTTATAGTCATGATTATCACAGACTTGCATGAAATTGTTAATGTTACTTTTTACATAACAAACCGCTTGCAATATAAATAATGAAGGAAAAGTTACGATATTCAAATCCTTGAACGCTCTCCGACAATCCTCTCTGTAACACAAAGCGTGTATCACACGCACGGCCTTTCTAATACCTCAATACCTGCATGCTTTTAGTAAGCGACGCGACGTAAGGTTACATTTTTATTTTAATTATAAACGGGGGTACACGCGATTCGCGCGTTTTGCGTGCTTTGGGGGGAGGGGGTATCTGTGATTGTAGGTTGTAATAGCTTTTGTTTTAAAATATCACACCTTGTTGAGCTGGCTTAGTTGCTTGAAAAAAGAAAAAAAAATTACATTTTTGTACCTTTTCAGATTTTTGACCCTGTAGGTATCTGTAATTTAGCAAGTTATTAAAGTAACTAAAATAAAGGATTACATTTAGACCAGTGCAGTTAGGTTTAAAAACAGCCCAAAAAGAGAAAAATTAATAACAGCACGGCGCTAGGTGGAAATGATAGCAAAAAGTATGTAGAATTCGGAAAGAAAAAATGCAACACGATCAGAGGGGGGCAGGGGAAATGGGAGGGGGTTTTAGTGGGTACACACGGTTTTTAATTATTTACAGCGAAACTAAGCCTCGTATCGAAAAACTTTAAATGGAAAAGTTGTAGGTATTAAAAAGTTCTACAACCTTTGTATACAACATTTTTTACATAACCTCAAAATTTCCTGGAAAATAGAAAAAACCGCGTTTTTCGTTTTGAATTTTTTTCTCCGGTGAAAATGAATATTTTTTCACCATGTTTGGTGGAAACATACCTTTTTATCTCCTAAATAAGCTGGAATTTTTTCAAATAAAAATATTAATTTTTACGTCCTACATTGCTCGAAAACTGAAAAAAGTACCTCAATTTCAGTCAAAAAGTCTGGTGTCAAAACTCAATTTTTTTGGCAATTTCCGTATCGTTTTTTATTTGTCGAAATGTGTACTTTTAGATGGTTTAATGAAAAATTGGCATCACTATAGAAAATTTTGCCGAAAAATGCGAAAAACTGAAAAGACGTGATTTTCCAACAGAATTTTTGTAATTTTCCGTTATATGTAATTATTTATTACAATTTACAGTAAAAATGCTTGAAAATTATAACATTTATTGTTATATCAATAAATAAAGCAATTGCAAACCCTTAAAGTATGGAAAGTTGCAAAAAAACATGAAAATATAATTATTTATCCGAATATTATTGTAAGGTTTTACGTGGTTTCACAAAGAAGGAATGGTTACTGCAATATTTTTCCATCTAAAAAAGTAGATTTATTAAAACATTGTTTTATAAAAATTTACATTGAAAATGTCCAGCTTGGTTGAAGCAGACTTACTCCCCCTTCCCCTTGCAGGATTAGGGGTTCAGCCTCGTCAGTATGTACATCGTTTTGAGTCAGTTTTGGTCTCTTTGATGGTAGTTCTTCATCGCCGGATTCGTAAAAACTGTTACTTACTCCCCCTTCCCCTTGAAGGATTAGGGGTTTTGCTTCGTCAGTACATCGTTGTGGGTCAGTTTTGGCCTCTTTGATGGTAGTTCTTCGTAATTGCAGCATTTTTCAGAACTATCACAGTTAGTGCATACTTAAATGTGTACATTTCAACATGTGCTTCTTACAGCCACATTGTTGCATTCACTTTCACAGATTCTGACAGTTTTTACGAATCCGGTGATGAAGAACTACCATCAAAGAGGCCAAAACTGACTCAAAACGATGTACTGACGAGGCTGAACCACGAATCCTGCAAGGGGAAGGGGGAGTAAGTCTGCTTCAACCAAGCTGGACATTTTCAATGTAAATTTTTATAAAACAATGTTTTAATAAATCTACTTTTTTAGATGGAAAAATATTGCAGTAACCATTCCTTCTTTGTGAAACCACGTAAAACCTTACAATAATATTCGGATAAATAATTATATTTTCATGTTTTTTTGCAACTTTCCATACTTTAAGGGTTTGCAATTGCTTTATTTATTGATATAACAATAAATGTTATAATTTTCAAGGATTTTTACTGTAAATAAAATTGTAATAAATAATTACATATAACGGAAAATTACAAAAATTCTGTTTGAAAATCACGTCTTTTCAGTTTTTCGCATTTTTGGGCAAATTTTTCTATAGTGATGCCAATTTTTCATTAAACCATCTAAAAGTACACATTTCAACAAATAAAAAACGATACGGAAATTGCCAAAAAAATTGAGTTTTGACACCAGACTTTTTGACTGAAATTGAGGTACTTTTTTCAGTTTTCGAGCAATGTAGGACGTAAAAATTAATATTTTTATTTGAAAAAATTCCAGCTTATTTAGGAGATAAAAAGGTATGTTTCCACCAAACATGGTGAAAAAATATTCATTTTCACCGGAGAAAAAAATTCAAAACGAAAAACGCGGTTTTTTCTATTTTCCAGGAAATTTTGAGGTTATGTAAAAAATGTTTGATACAAAGGTTGTAGAACTTTTTAATACCTACAACTTTTCCATTTAAAGTTTTTCGATACGAGGCTTAGTTTCGCTGTAAATAATTAAAAACCGTGTGTACCATCTAAAACCCCCTCCCATTTCCCCCGCCCCCCTCTGATCGTGTTGCATTTTTTCTTTCCGAATTCTACATACTTTTTGCTATCATTTCCACCTAGCGCCGTGCTGTTATTAATTTTTTTCTCTAAAAATATTATCTGCACTGGTCTAATTTACTTACATTTGACGTAAAAATCACAAAAATGGGTTGATATTTGGTACAGATATACGAATTCGTTCCTACCTACTTATAGTAAATTTTTACCAATTATTAAAAAAAATGTAAAATGCAAACTTTTTGGAATAGATTTGAGACCAAAAATACATAATGGCCCTTTCACAATGTTAATTACGTCTTTGCACATAGTCTTTGCCCAAAAATTAACGAAAATATAACAAATTTCGTGTGAACTTCATAAGGATAGTTTAGAATGAATTTTGAATGTAAAAGAACTCAATTTGGACACTGGCAACTTTTTGGGAATACTAATGGCCTTAGGGAGAACGTTTTAACATTCATCTTTAAGTATAGTAAAACTAAAAATACCATAAAACATAAAATGTACAAATAGAAGCTGGTCTAACGTTGCATAACATCTGTTTTACAGAAAGACCTTCTCTACCTTAAACAGTTTCAAATTTTTGTTTATTTCACTAACTAAAGACCACCATTTACACGTATATGTACAGCAGTAAATATGGATTTTACTTCATCTTAATTACAATATAAGTTGTATATTTAGAAGTATAGTCAAAGTATAGGTATTCTCTTTGGTGTAGTGTAACGTAACAATACACTTGCCACCTACTTTCATCAATAGATATTAAGTTAAATATGTAGACAAAAACATTTTTCTCGGTGAAAACATTCGACTATATATGTTACCTACGACATCGTTCATCGTTCAAAATCTCTAAATTCGAAATAAGCACACAAACATGTACATTTCGAAAGTTACCGAAAGAAGGTATCGGGACACATAAATTAGTCTACGATGAATGCTGTTACTACTTTTTACATCATTTTAACCATGAAAATGTTAACGCGAGGCATAATAGAATCATTTTTCATCATTTAAATAACTTTTCAACTTGAAATAATTAAATTTCCATGTTATCGAGAAAAAGTTTCCGATAGGTACTTGTCATTTTGAAAATTTTCGCGAAAATACTTTCTGCCATTGTTTTAATGTTCGAAATGGGTTAAGGACCTCGGACAGACAAACTGCATGTTTACACAAAATTTTCACCCAAAAATAAGCACAAATAGCGAATTCTATTTTACACGTAATCTCCATAAGGAAACTTTGAACGTATTTTCTAAGTAAAGAAAATATATTTAGACACAAATACCACTTGAATAAGATGACGGACTTTTATACTAAAATGTTTAAAACTTACTTTGAAAAAAATTAGTGCAGATATTTACGTGGTTTGCGGGGGTATCTATAATTGTAGCATTAATTTGTAGGTTATAAATTTATAATAGCTTTGGTTTTAAAATATCACATCCGCATTCGTCAGGATTCGGCGACTGTCGGAAAAGTGCACAGCAACACAAACATATACACACGTCTCGGTTATTATACCGTGTGACAAGTTTCAAAGCGGGACATAGCCGAATAGCATGGGAAATCACATATTTGCAGTTTGCTGCTCACCAATTATATCTACAAGCACGGTAATGATGTCTATCGAAAGAGCATTATTTTCTGAGCCTGTTTATGCCAAATATTTTACCTATTTACTAATTCACTACTTTTTTAATTAGGAAAATATAATTTTCAAAAGTTAAAAATATGAGTAGCCATGACATGTCAAATTCAAATAATTTTGAATATTCGGTATCTGTTCTGAACCTGCGGATAACATGTTCAAACAACCCTTTTTTTGTGTTTTAAAGTGCGCATCAAAAGGACAAATGAAAAACGTCGTCAGAAAGGTATTTGCAGACGGTTTCGGAGGTGCAATAACCCTGCAGACGGAGTTGAAGGTGCAGTATTTTTATGATTTTAACTTGTTAACCTTGTAATCAGCAAAGCCCCAGAGATGATCTCAAATACTTACTTTGAGAGAGCAATCCTTCATTCATTCTCCCTATTTCTTGTGTTTTATTTATGTTTGCCTAATCGATCCTTATAAGAACAGCACACACACACACACACATCTCGAGCAATTCGTTCACAACGTAGAGTCCTACCACTTGATCACGTGCCTTGGAGTTTCAGTTAGTTGGCGGGTTCGAGTTCCGCAGTCGTTCTCTATTGCACCTGGGTACGCTATAGTATGATAACGTGAACAAGCAAAATTATTGTTATTGGTTATTGGGGAAAACATCAAACTTCATGAACAGTTACTACTAAAGTTACTATTTGAGCAGCAATATCTTCCAGTGGCACAATAGATCCATACCACAACGGACAAACAGTTGCTGCATATTCTGACAGGTACGTTCCAAAATCCGTCGGTGTTTTTGCTCTGTCCTACAACAATTTAATGATTTTAACGACCAGTGGTGATTCCGACAAGAATTGCAACGGGTCCAATACAACATTAGGTGCTTACGAAAATGGTTCCTCTATAAACTGATATCAAGAAGACGCGACATCAGTTGGTCCTCAATAACATTTCTTTTTGTGGATGTACCTTACTTTACAATGACGCCATAACAAATTTCCTCTGTTTGATCTAGGAAGAGATTGGCCAACATTTAGACCACTCGTAAAGTTAATTGAGAAATGTGATGTAACTGAGGAAAGTGCAAGATTGTCTGAAACACCTTGCGTATCCCAGCAAACACATTTATATATAAAATACATATAAATTATATAAGAGCTTTTTAGATTTATATAAAACTGGAAGAAAAATAAGAGATATTTAATGTCAGGATGTCAACGATTTTCAAAATAATATATATGTCTATTAGATGTAAATTCTTTATATCTGTAGTACATGAATTTATATACGTTTTATGTATATTTTATCTAATATTCACATAAAAAATATTAGTTGTAAAAGCGTTGCGATGACCAAATGGCAGCTACTCGAGCATAATGTAATTATTACCAATGTAAAAAATTATTTAAGCAGTTTCATACAAAAAAATGGAAAAAACCATTTATACGTGCAACTGTACTTTTAATTAACTTAATTCTTGCACGAACCCGTTTTTACCTGAACTGAAAGCCGACAGTTTATTATGATATTACATATATACTTGCTTGAAAAATTTCCCTTAAACGGATTCGAACCGTTGCGGGTGGGCGTACCAAATTCCGAAATCCGACATGTGTTTTCTTTGGATTTAATTTATTTTATATTATTTATTTTCTATATAAATTAGACGCATTTTAGTCGATACGGATCTAATATTAAAGGTACGTGAACTACAATTTTTGGCGTTATAGAAAACACGCGCGTGCGATTAATTATGCGGCACAAATAGAAACGGACTTTTATTTTCGACAATATAATATATGTAATGATAATTTATAATTATATTTACAGAGGGCATACATAAAAAATATGTAATACTTCTTACATATAAGATTTTACATACAACGTACATAAATCTAATCATATAAATATGACAGCACATAAATTTCATGGGTAATATGTAATAATCTATATGTATATATTATATGAATTTCTGTATACAGAATATCCGTAAGTTTATATACTATTATGTAAAATATACGTAATCTGTTACATACGGTTTATATAACTTTATTAAAGAACACTTACATACTTGATATATAAAAAAGCATATGTAGGGGTATTTACTTCAATCTTATATATGTTGTATGTATATTTTATATGTGTGTTTGCTGGGGTGGAATGTAAATTTTCAAGTAATTTTGAATATTTAGACCTGTATTATATTCTAGCCTTTTTTACTTAGATGTGGTAGAGACGATCTATCTTATAATCAGATGTTTAGATTAAAGTGAAAAAAATAAGGTAGCAGAAGTTACGAAATACAAAATATGGAAGCGTGTGTACAAACATTTAAAACGTAATTAAAACAATAGCATGGCATTGAATTACATCAACGAAGATAAACATTTAAAAGTAAGTAACTAAAATTATCGTCTGTTTAAATACAAAATAATTATGACACCTCATTGTGAACGCGAAAAATTAACAACTAAATGGCTTTCCAAAGAGAACCATACATTATTATCTGGAATTAATTCCCTTCTTTATTGCCGTTCAAATAAAGCTAACACAAACACAACCGTCGCGCAACGTTGACAAGTTCATAACACAGGCTGGCCCACCGATAACGAAACAAACTCAATAGCTCTCACTGAAGTAATTTTTGGAAGATTAATCCCTCAAGTGATAGCCAATCAGGTGAGGCAGTATCTCATCAACAAGACTGACTTGGGTGCAACAAATCTATGTGTTTTTTAACTAAAACTCATACGCATATACATATTTCTGATTTTTCAAATTTAAAAATTCGAATTCTGTGTAATTTACAAAAACGCATATTAATCATTATCAATCGTTATCGCTTGTTACATTAAGCAATCTCATAATCTTCTTGGCAATCTTACAATCTGAAGAGGCAAGCCCCTACAAGTTATATTACATATTAATTACACATATACCTGCGATATTTAACAATTATTCTATCATTCTATCATTGAATAAATACATTCAATGATTCTATAGAAAATAGAACATCACATAAAAAAACAAGAAAAAAATATTGCTTGTGAGTTTATTGTCTTACTAAACTGAAATTTGAAACTTGTACGGTTTTTTGCCGATTTCCTATTACCGCCAACCTTCTTTTTCTGACGAAAGGTTTCCACACCTCTTCGTTGGTTCTTGTTGAACAGCGATCACATTCTAAGTGTGCTTGGCGTGCAAAGCGACCTTACCTATATACCTATTTATGTAAGACATAGTAATACCTGCCTCCATTGTAGTAAAATTCCGAAAAGTATTTTCTCTAAAAATTATTTTGGTACTTTGTTTCCCTGGACCATCCTATATATTTTGTCAGCAAAGCAAATAAAGCTTTTTGCGTTATATTTTTATGCTTTAAATACAAGTTTCGTTTATTTTTTTTAATTCACTAGTACAAAAGCTTATAAAATGGTTGTTTCACGTTTGTACTACATCTATGTTAGTATAGTTTTAGGCTCAGTGTTGGGTAAGTAACATACCATTTCGATTCCCATTTAAATTACTTCGTCGTCTTTTGTAAATTTATATAAAAGTTGCATTTTGAGGATACGTTCTTTCTCTTGAGTAATTGTTACACACACCAGCACTAGCACAGCACATAATTCACAGTAGTAAATTATAACACTAAATTGGGTCTTTCATACAATTGTATATTCAAAGCTTGGGTCAAAGTCAAATGTAATAATCGTAGGCAGCATATTAACATATTCCAGTAACCATCAACTCACTTGCGTCTGTCCTGCACAGCAAAGCTTTTCGAAATAAAGTTGAGTATGCGGTTGCCAAGTTATTAATTATTTTATCAAAATTTTGTACAATTCAAGGTCGGACTATAACTAAGTTATTCTTCAAAAAAGGAAAAATTTAATTAATGAATAATAGTTATGGAAACTCCTCGTATTATAATTGTAGTGTTTTCCCCAATTCGGGGACCTTCAAAGGAGGTGTCAAGTGGATTACTTAATGCAGACTCGAGTTCTTCAATAAATGTACGCGGCAATACATTTATTGAAGAACTTGAGTCTGCATTAAGTAATCCACTTTGACACCTCCTTTGAAGGTCCCCGAATTGGGGAAAACACTACAATTAATGAATAATATTAGTCTAATGTCGTGTTACTCTACAAAAAAAAAACTAAGTGATTAATTTTATACCGAGTGTTTAAAATGAGAATTCAAAATTTATGAACTTTAAATAGAATTTATACGAATATTTTAAATGTAACACCCTGTATTTTTATTTACCATCAGATTCTCCACAAAAAGCCCTATTCAACGGTGTGTTATTTCCTGGTATTATTTTTTGTACTTTTGTTAATATTTACGATTTTTAGAATGTCACGTAAGAAAAATTTGGTAAAAGTAATTTTGGTTTAATTATTATTACAAAATACAGTTTAAGTAGTTGGTATCAACGCAAACGAACAAAACTCAAGCCCTGTAACTATCTTAATTTCTAAATATATAATTTAAAAAAACAAAGTAACGAAGAATGAAAAAGATAGGTAGAGGTACATCGTACATGCATAATCATAATAGCGATTCTTTGAATTTGGGCTTATTACAAAGGCAAAGGTTGAAAAACACCTTTTTCGTGAGAATGAAGGATAATAAGTTTCAACTTTGCATAGATGTTTTTTTAAACCACTTATCGTCTATTGCTATTCAGTCACAGCTAGCCCCTGGCAAGCCTTTGAAACAGCGATGCGGTCGGTGCGCATCGGCGTTTCACACAAAAAATCGTATCTCATAAACCATTACCAATAGTGAAAATTTCTTTTCACCAAAAACTTTCCCGCTCATTTGGGCATATTTCGTCTCGATTAATCATATATCTATCTTCAACCGTTCAAAAACTTTCTCGATGGTGAAATGCTCACATCAAGCTTTAGTACCGTCCCTCCTTTTAAATGCTCTGACAAATTCTATATAAAAAAAATAACCTTTTGTATATACTGTTAAAATCTACAATGATTAGGCGTTTGAATGGTGAAAGAATTTTGAAAAAATATTAATAAATGGCGTCACAATCGCGAGTTAAACACAAAAAATAGTTTTTTTACGATAACTCAAGATAATCGGAAAATATTTTTTTATTCGTTTTTGCAATCACGAATTTAATGGAGCCCTCCAGATTTGAATCCATAAGATCATTCTCCACACATTTTTTAAAAAGTATATCTTCGAGTGCACAGTACATGATCGAATTTCCTACCATTCTAGAAATGATAAAAGTATGGCAACATTGCAAATAATTATATGCGCCAATTTCGATCATAACTTGAATGCCAAATATTAACAAAATCGGACTTTTAAGAACGGAGATATTAGACCGTTCCGGTTCTTTTTACTAACCCTGTATATTATTGTATATAATGGTACGATATTGCGCTCTTATTCATTTCTTAGCTTCCTTCTCTTTTTGAGACTTGTGGATTGTACAAAATTTCGTAGCACCCAATAAATTAACATTTGTGTGCTTCTAATTAACAGTATCTCCTTAGTATTAATCCCGCTCCAAGTGCTATTCAAATCACTTCGTCTGAGATGTTGGCATTTCTGGTATTGTTACGGTTGCTTAGATATCGCATTTATCGACGTTCCTAACATTTTCTACTTTGGGGAGAATTATATTGCAAAGTTTTGAATAATTTGCGTAAGCTCGTCACAGGTCTCGATGGAAGTGTAAGTTTTAACCACTAATGTTAATAATATTATTCCATTCAACACGGCTTCTATAAAATCCTCATTTTTGGTTTATAATATTGATGTAATCACTGCTAGATTGCGTTTTGCTAGAATTGGCAATATAATTATTCAAGCCTTAATAAGTACCTACGCATTACTTTTTTTGTATTGTCTAGTAGAGTAAAATTTATAAGAGAACTACATGACGTCATACAATTTTCGATACAAAAATCGTTCAAAACAAGCAAACACAATAATAATCACAAAAACTTTGTACGCGCGAAAACAAACTAAATTTGTCAAAGTATTGTACTTCCCTACAATTTTAAAAATGAGATCGTCGAACGAAAATATTGGTGTCTGCACATTATGACGTCATGTAGTTCTCATACAAATTTTACTCCACAGCTCACTTCCCTCGTTATTTCTGTAATTTCGTATAGATAGTATCTAATCTTATCTAAATATATGTACTACGTCGTGTAGTTAAAAGTTACTGAAGTTAAATACAACAGTAAAAACCATGAGTTTTACAGAAAACTACGGCAGCATTACAGAGGCACTAGTTATAGAAGCAGTTGAAGAATTGGGCGGTTTTACGTTTGGAGAAGGACCTCATTGGGATGATAAGACACAAAGTTTATTTTTCGTGGACCTTGTTGGTAAATCTATTCACAAATTTGTGCCATCTGTTAGACGACATTCCCGTATAAAATTTGGCAAGTATTATTACAACTTATTATATCCAAGTCAACAAAATATGTAATGTTAAAAAATACACGTCAGTCCCACTATAAGATTTAAGTAATTTATAAATATGTACGTATTCTCTTTTCAGATGAAGTACCGTCTATCATTATTCCCTTAAGCGGTTGTTCAGATCGTTTTCTTATTACTTTAAACCGAAGAATCGCCATCCTTACGTGGGATGGTATTAATTCTACACCCACAAGTATAGAAACAGTCGCTGTAGTTGACCAGGAACCAGGCCTTGAAAGTAATAGAATTAATGATGGTAAAGCAGATCATCTTGGTAATCTGTGGGCAGGTGAATGAAGAAATCTATAGAACTATAACATGAAATAAAACGTACCCTTTTCAGGCACCATGGGGGCAGATGCATTTCCAACGGGACCAATAACTGGTAGATTGTTCAGTATGAATTCTACTAAAGACGTTAGATACTATAGATCAAACATAGGGGTGTCAAACGGAATAGCTTGGAGTAAAGATTTGAAGAAAATGTATTATATTGATTCCATTACTAGAGTAATAGATCAATACGATTTTGATGCTTCCAACAGAATGATCAGTAGATATATAGTAAATTTAAAAATTCGTTAACATATTTACGTTATTTATTTTTAGGTAATCGTCAAATTTTGTTTAGCCTGGAAATGCATCAAATCCCGGGAGTTCCCGATGGTCAAACAATTGATACTGATGATAATTTATGGGTCGCTGTGTTCGATGGAAGTAGAGTGATAAAAATTAGTACTGATATACCTGAAACATTACTATATACTGTATATCTTCCAGCTCAGTTTGTAAGTAAAAGGATTGACATTTTCAGATAATGAAAATGTTTATTAGATAGCGTCGGTTGCTTTTGGTGGACCAAACTTGGATGAATTGTACGTAACAGGTGCTGATAAGGATATGAATGGGAAAGTTTATAAAGTAACAGGTTTAGGTGTTCGAGGTTTACCTGCAAATAGGATTAAAATATAGAATCAATTTTGTTTACTGTAATATTATCATAATGAAAACTCAGTAGAGAAAAATGCGGCTGGCTGCTAAACCACAAATGCTACATTATACTTTGGCACATTTTTCCCTACTGCGTCATCCCAACAAAAGTAAAATGTAATTCGTAATTAGAGGTAAATGTATATTACGGAATGACTTCTTATGTAACATACATCTACCAGTCCAATTTTATATTGAAATACATAGGTATTTTTACTGAGTATTCATTTAAAAATGTGTTCAAATCCCTATTTTCGTGACTTTTAAAATACATAAACCCTCCTTTAAATGTAAATATCGAGTATAAAACGAAATTGAAATTTCAATAGGGTTCATAACGATGTGAAACTTTGAAATGCAATTTTATGGACTAAAAGTACGTAAATCAGACACAAGCAGGATAATATTAAATTTCTCTCCATGACGACGCATACCACATTCGCACTTTATACTTTAGCTGGGTATAAGCAGTATAAGTAATACAATATGAAGTCGAAATTAAAAAATTCGTAGGTACTTTAAATAAAAAACAAAAAGATTTTATGCAAACTGCAAGTATACATACGAAATAAAAGAATATGAAAAGAACAAATTCGCGCTCAGTATTCACATCGCATTATCTTACGAAGATGCTTGCATTATTCCACTCATATTTACACACTAAAATTGTACCTATATGAAAAACCTCAAGTTCTAGATTTCGTTTAAAATCGCAAGGAAGGCGACTTCTATGTGCACCGTTCAGAGATTGCTTTTTTTCCTCTAATTTGTAATAACATAACAGCCTCACTTAAAACATTGTTTATTAATTCCATAGACTGGCCATAAGTGCCATGGAACATAATCCGGGGATATACCCAAAGCATCGTAAAAAGTTGTTTGATATTGCTCCCGTTAAGCCACACACATGCAATTTTTCCTCAAGGCAAACTGTGCAGTCGAAGCCTTGAGGATTTCCTCTAAATGCAGTTCGTGACTGGTATAAAGTAATGACATCTACCATAGATGATGCTTTGGCGGTAATTGGTTGGCTTATGATGAAAAAGTGTGCTAAAACGCGTGAAAAAAGCACATTAAGAGAAGCCTCTGGGCGAAGGAATGGGTTTTTCGTAAAGATTGTCACAACTATTTGAGAATGGACGAGCAAAAGCTATTTAAATTTATTATCATTGGTCGCTCCTTTGATTAAGAAAAAAGGTACAGTGATGCGACAAGCCATTTCCCATCCTTTTTATTCCTGAATTCCTTTATTTGTTTGCCAAAGGTAAGGATCACTTTCGAATATTTTAATGACGACTTCCACAAATTGACGGTTCATATTTTTTTAACAATCGCGCACGGTGGGCAGCTGAAAACTGATAAATTAACCTATGATACTTCCACACACACCGAGTATGACCTGTTCAGTGTTCAGGCTGGTCTGCGCAGTTATTCACAATGGTTTTTCGAATGGTATTTGGTGGACAGTTCACGGGGAGCCTCAAGGTCTTCACCACACACGTTGAGGAAAATCTCAAGACTTGGACTGCGCAGTCTAAACCTTGAGGTACAGATAAAAATAATACATCTGTGCTTGAGGACAAACTGTATGTGTGTGGCTACCTTTAAATGCTTTCATTCAGTAAAAAAATCATGTCGTTACAGCTTAGGTGTGTTTACGTTTACAAACAATGAATAAGCGATTTCATCCTACCTCAAAATTTTATTTAGACTTTTTGAAGAAACTCATGCCTGTTACATTTCGAATTTAGACTAATGATACGTGAAAGTTTGATTTGATAATAATTGATATTATCTCGTATTTGTTTCATGAATTAAGTACCTATACCATTTTTACATAAGTAATCCTTGACCTGATCACTTCTTAAAATCTTTATTTTATTACTTCTAACACTTTACGGAAATCTGAACATTTTTCAAAACATCATCTATGTATATACTACAGAAAATAACACTACTAATCGGAGTAAAAATGCAACGCCTCTGACTTTAGAAGCTTATATCTCAGTAATTAGCAATCATAATTTAATGAAATAAAGTGCACTTAAAAGACCATTTATTTCTACAAAAAGGTGTAAAGTTTTAGATTTTTACAATATATCGTTAATTTTCTGTATCAGTGTATGTGCGAAAAAGCGCTAATTATGACTCAAATCGCACAAGCGCTCCACTTTAAAAATTAATTACGGCTATATTATTGAAACTGGGTGGTAGATACATATATATATTTGAAAAATGTACACTTATTTGTCAATGTGAGATGCTTTTCAGGCAAATTGGTTTATTAGTCTGAAAGCTATAATGAAAAAAAGATCATCTTGTGTAACTCAGTACCTGAACGTTCGATATTAATAATATTGACAGTAACATAACAAGGTTAAAGCAATTATATTGTGGTATAACACGATTTACAAAAATAATGTCATTATACATCGTTTTTTTTTAAAGAAATTTTGAAAAAAGGATGCATACTCCGGTTTGGCGGGGTGAAGCGCAGCGCGCGGGGCAGCTGTTGTCGTACACTATTGCTATAAAGCACATGGTTTTGTACAATGCAAAAGAATAATCACATTGTTGTGGGTTGCCGCGCGCTGCTTACGATGTAGTAGATTACCTCTCGCGGGAATAGTGCGTCTTTCTTTCGCGATAAACATAACATTGACTTTGAATTACAAGAAAACAAATTTTGTGTTCAATAAAGCAATAATCCAACTCGATTTGAGTAATACAAATTTAGCATTTAAAACAAGAATTTTTTCTTTAATTTGCAAAATAGCACATTTTCGGTTAGGGCTTATAAAACCAGTTAATTATACGAATAATCAATATTTATTGGCTGTCGACTTTTCAGAAGTATGTGTGCTACAACATTTGTAAATTTGAATTTGGTAACAATTTATGAAACAATAACAATTTTATGAAAAGTTAAAACTGACCGTCGCGTCAGCCAGGAAAATACTAAATACAGCGTTTTTATTGCTGTTAATTACAATAAAAGTTAAACAAGTGATTCTACCATTTTGATTTTTACACATGTTAATGATATATAAATGACTAATGTACTGCCCAAAAATGAAGAAATTTCACTCCTCAGTTTTTTCGTTATGACCACTTAAAGTCAGAGGCCTTGCATTTTTACTCCGATAGTAGTAGTGTGTAATAATAATACGAAGACTCATAGCTAGAGACGAAAGAGACCCGATCTGTATGCACTTTTTGATAGGTTACAGATGTTCAGAGATTATGTAATTATCCAAATTTGTCCCTATAGATACGTATTCTAAAATTTTATTTTGCATAGTTTTACATATTTTGGGCAAAAAACGCTATACTGCATATTTGATGAATTATAATACTTGAATGCATATTTTATACTTTTTCTCTAAATTTTGAAGAAATTGTTTGCAACTGCAGCGATAAAATGGTTGCTCAGATTTATAAATAGGTCGGAATAAATAACCGTTTCTAAGCCTGGCTTGAAAAGAAATTATTTGCAACTGCAGCGATAAAATTGTTGCTGAGATTTATAAACCCCCCCATTTTTATGTTAGTTGCTTTTTGCCATTCTAACGACTTTTGCGTGCAGTGATAATTGGAAATGTATTGCGCAATGGCGAAGATCAATTGCTCTCAAAGAGTAAAATTGCGGACTTGGGTACAAACTTTCAATAAAACGCAAGAAGTGTTTAACACTGACGAAAAAGTAGTTTTTTGTCAGTCTTGCAGCAAAAAAATAGTTTGTGACCGTAAATCGCAACTGGACCAACATGTGAAAACAGGTATTTAGTAATTTTTGTTCTAAATATTAGTTTACCATTTCAATACAAAGTAAAACTCACGAATATAACGTTCAAGATAAATTCAATTCTTTTATATTAATTAATTAATGCAATTCGTGTGTGTTTTCTTTCAATGTACTTTTTTAAAACGTAATTTTTTTCACTTTACACTATTTTGGGTTAATATGCACTTGATAAAACGAGTAATTTAACGTTCTTGGTTTAGGACGTTTAGGTGCACGTTTTTACTGCATATTTTCTGCATATTTTAAGGTTTTTTATTGCATATTTTATGGCATATTTCAACAGTTTTTACTGCATATAAATCCGGTCTCTACTCATAGACTCCCCTTTGTGAGATTCCGAACTTACCCAAGATGACTAGTAGTGTGTATTGTTTCCGTTGGTTCATTTCTTTCTTACAGTAGAATCTTGGTCGGAGAAAACATACCATTCAGGTAGCATTTTTATTTTTGAACACTTTGTATTCTTATGTTTTAGCCCTAAAACAATTAGGGGGGTAGAAAATTGCATAGACAAGATTTTACATGTAAAATGCTATTACCTATTATTATTATTGATTGTATCTTTACGTACAATAGATTTTACAACCCCTAAATACTAAATATTTACTGCAAAATGATTTTATATTTATAGTGACATCGATGTTATACTGCAAAATTTAGACTGGTTTCCGAATGTCACCACATCTAGAGCAAGTAGTAAACAGCAGTACTCTCGAGCTCATACGAGTTAAAACGTGTGCTGGACTGGAACAAAAGGCAATGAGAAAGCCGATGCATTAGCCCGACTCGCATCAAACAAGTGCTTACAGTACTAACTGTAAAGAACGTAATAACTCAAGACACAATCCCAGTACAAGGCTAGGTCAGACTTAATGTTACACTGTCATCATGCGAGAGAGGCCTTCAGAGAATCATCGCGCAACCTGGTGCGTTCCTGCGCAAGGGTATCAAAAAAGACCCAGCGCTTACTTATGGACATACTTTCTGGGCACTGTAATCATTGTCTTGTAGAGAATCCTATACAAACGATAAGGCAGTGCACCACATACTTTGTGAATATCTCGTACTTGTCCAACAACTGAGAAGATCTATGTTGGGGGAATCCTGGCTGGACATGGCTGCAATTAGAATCACTTCCCGTGCAACATCCTCAGATTTATCTCACATATGGGATATGGCCTCATAATACAATTTGTATTATGATATGACCTGGGGGTAGCGATGCGGGGTCAGGCGACTCAAATCGCAAAGACTCCGAATATGAGGGCTACGTGCTCGTGGACTATGTGCAACCTCCTATCGTAATCCATAATTCGGACCTATTGACTACTTCTAAAACATTTTTTGTGGCAGTAAATAATTTAATTGACTCGTTTAGTATATGAAATAAAATTCAAAAATTGGAAATCAATTGAAAGGTGGGATGTTAAGTATGTATAACATGTTTTGTTTTTAGATTTATGAATAAGCAATCACTGTATAAAAAACTGTATTTTTTCAGTATTAACTGTACCTTGAAATTTTCTTTCTAATTAAAATGTAAGGTAAGGGTTATAATTCCCAACTAAATAAACAAGTAATAAAGCAAACAAGTATATGTGAACCGATGACAGAAACACGGATTAAATTTAGTCTCGGTCTGAGAAACGTTTTAGATTTATCCATTGATTTAGCTTAGGTTTACATTCAAAACAAAATTGTACCGTTTTCCAATAAACTTCATCAATATCAAACAAAATAGAAGAACACGAACAAATGTCACTCCAACCAGTGTATTTTCCCTTAACATTTGTTATCGCTCTCCAATACAGCCAATTTCTCATAAACTAGATGAAAACCACTGTATAGTTTAAGTTACGGACTAGTGATAACGGAGCAGCTATACCTACCCTTCTGAGGATTAATAATCTCAGTTCGCGCTGAAGCGAAACATGAGAAGGTGCATAAACTATATAGATCAACACTATCGGCAATAAAAGGATAATCTATTACCATAAATATGTCTAATATACACATTACCGCTACAACATGAGCATTATTAGTGCATTTTCATGTAATGAATAGACGCACTATATTAGGTTTATTGTTGGGTTTTACCGGCTATTAACTGCAGGGTGATGTTTCAAGCCGGTCACTTTCATTTCGTAAGAATATTATTTAACGCTGCAATATTTATCGATCGATGAATGTGAAGAAAGGATGCTATCGAAGCACTAAAAAATGTATATTTCTATATAGCCAATAAAATTGTACAAAGGCGTGGATACACTAACCGCATTTTTTTGTAAAAATGTACCCAAGCAATAACACTATCCGTTTTAATTCCCAAAAGTTTCTATAATAATTAATTAATCACGAAATGTGGTCTTTAAAACAACGAAAAAATTTTGGATCCAAAGGTTGTAATTTTATAAATCACGTTAGGAGACAAAGAGGTGTAGCAGTTAGAGCTTTCATTTCAAAACGATTCCCAACTATGCAAAACCATCAAATTTCCAACGAGACAGTGTAAAGTGTTGTTTTCTCAACCACCTTTAGGCGTAGATACCAAATTTAATCAAAGAAGTAGATCGTAGAATTTTTGGAAATGTAGATGAAATATGTTGAAAAATTGAAATATCTCAACATTAATATTTAGTATTTAGGAAATTTTAAATTTTTGTTCTTTTTCAAATATAAATAAAAGTTCTGGCCATCCTTTGGCTACAATTTTCAAATTTTGATTAAGTTAAACGGTTTTTGAGCTACGCCCTAAAAAGTAAAAACTTGGAGAATTGCTATACTGGCCGCCATTTTGAATTTAACAACAATTAATGAAAGACAGTGTTTTACTTGTGACCATGTCTACTAACTTCACCAAGGGAAATTAGTTTGGGTTAAAATTTGAATGTTTGCTCCCAAAATAACGTCCTTAGGTTGGGTCTCTTTGGGGCGATTTTGATGAGGAGCTTGTTTTACCGATGAAGTTTTTTTATAGGCCTTTCATAAAAATCGGCCCACAGACAAACATTTTTCAAAGATGGTGGTTTTGGACTCAGGAGGACCCAAAATGTTTGAGATTCATCAAAATCTCCAGTTCGATTTTTTTTCGATTACATTACTTTCCCTATGTGTACACGTGTACGGGAAAGTATAAATTCAAACAACAGAAAAGACTCAAGTGTAGTTAGGTGTGTTTGATTTTCAAACACATTTTATTTCAAATTAGATAGATATTAGATAGGTTTTTCATGTAATAATAAGTATTTGTTTAGTAACCTTATTTGCCTCTTTCCACTTCCCACAGTTAGGGAGTCTAAATTTTGTCTTTGTAAACTTAGAGTTTTGGTCATTTTTAGATTAAGTATTTATTTTTATGGAACATACAATGATATATTCAAACAGCAATATTCTTCAATTCGCAGTTATTTTGTTCGTAGGAACGGAGAATAGAATAATATACAGGGCTCTCCATTTAAAAAAATATCTTTAATACTTTTTCCTTTTTGAGAAAATTTCCAATTTAAAATGAGGTATCTTATCTCACATTCAAACATAAATTGAGGCATCTCTTAATTTCACTGTCTTGCGTTGTGTCTATTATCCAGCACTAGAAACCTATACCTCATCGCACCATATCTCTGAACTGTCAAAGTTTACGTTGTTTTAAAGATGCGCTTTACTCTGAACCAGTCCATCTTTTGCTTCAATAAACCCTACACGACGTTAAAAGGATTGAAAAAACGCAAAAAAAATCAATTGGTCTTGGACGAAAAAATGCTCTATAATTAAACAAATTACTATAATATTAATGTACAGAGTATTCCATTAAAAAAAATACATCTCAGAAGTAAAATATTACGATTAAACAAATGCGATTTTAAAATTTCAATCAAGAAAGCACATTCACGGCCCTTTTACTTTTGTAATAAATGTGTAGTAGATGAAATAGAGGGAGTGTTAGAAAACTGAAGATTTTTGTAGCTCAAAAACGAAGAAATCATGAAATTGGACACACTGTGCGGCATGTACAAATTTCGTTGTCTACTTTTTTTAAATGGAAATAGCATGACTAACATGTTTATCATAAGACGTCTTTTGATTTTCAGTTATAACCAAATAAGCCTAATTTCTTATAAGATCCTAAAGCCTAGGAATAAAAAGTCTTGGGTAATTTAAGAATCAGAATTTATTAATTTCTTTACGTAGTATGAAACGACATATATGTGTTTATCTACTATTCATATATAAAGTTCAACATTACGACACTCAAATGAGTATCGTAATGAACTATTTTACCGCACTCATTTATGAAGGTGACAGATGACAGATATGCCTACTAAATTATTTCTAATTTTTTACAAATTTCTTTCGATTAACAATATTTTATGAATAGTAGATAAAACGTTGTACGATATTCGTATCGTAACATCATTTTACGATACTCGACGGCTTATTAAACTCGGCCTGCGGCCTCGTTTACTAAACCGCCGTCTCGTATCGTAAAATGATAGGTACGTTACGACACTTGTATCGTAAATAACTATTTTTGGTTTAATCGTACCATCACATAGAAAGCTGTAAATAGTGTACATTTAAAAATAATGTAAAACTCTACTTGTTAACTATAATACAGCTTCTCATTCCCGAGGCGATATTCAAACATAAACGAAACTTTGAAAGTTTAATGGTTTTTAAATTCCTACTTTAAGTACATACCGACGTATATCATATACTTCTTTACCAGTTGTTAATGCAATTTAAAGTAACAATCAAGAGTTATCTTTATGTGCAGAACATGTAATTGATGTAATTCTAAATATGGATGCACAATACGATGTGCGTTATAATTGTGACGTACAGTTGTACCATTATCAAAGTTGTAGGTACTTGGTTCAAACGGGAATTAAATTTAAAAATCTCTCTGTTTGTATTTTAAGTTTCAAATTTGAAATTTCTATCTTTAAAATGATATAGACAATTTATTTGTTTCTTGCACGAAAACTAATAAACATAATGTGCAGTGCAGGTTCCTAAAGATCAAGTTAAGGAACTTTATTGAACAGAATAAGATCGAACTTAAATCTATCGTATCACCAGTAGTATTTTGTGGAACTTATGGTGCTATTGAAATGGTAAAACTAATGACTATACTGTTTCCATCCAACGATCTCTTTCACTTTAATGAGAACTCAGGTGACACAATTTTACTACTACTAGTCAGAATGTGGACTAAACTTAGAACAAACTGTTACTGTAAGGTTACGATGGAAAAATTAATGGTGTGCACGGATATGGCATTTCTGAATAAGGTATATTTCCGTTTTGGCAATTTTATTGATTGGTAATAAGTACAACAAATCAATCTGGTGGGCCGAAAATTCATATAGGGCTTCTTTAAATACAAATAGGTAGACAACTTCCGAAAAAGCTGACAAGAATAAGAGGATCGATTGAATGGCTAGCACGATCTCCAAATTTAACTACCTGAATTTCTTTCTGTGGGGTACAATGTGTGATACTCCAATTAGAAAGCTCAGTAAGATTGGCTATAATGCATCATGAGTACTCACCCGTATTCCAGTACTCAGAAAGGGGTGTAGAATCGATTGGAAATAAAACACACAACCTACCCCTTCACTAAACGTTTACTTGTAATGATAAAAAAAATTTTAACGTCAGTGAAGGTTGTGTGTTTTTTCCCAATTGGCGGAACAATCTAAAGACAATCGTGATGTGACACAAAAAGTACAAACTTGTCCAAACGTTGTGTTGCCGAGAAAAATCCATGAAGCCACTGTCACAATATGTTGCGTAATAAAGTCTTTATATCGCGGCTATTTTGGTAAAAAATGTTATAACAAGAGTTGTGGTCAATAAAAGCTTATTTCAAGACATATTTTCCTTTAAAATCTCCATATAAGTAAGGGGCACATGGCATTTTATTATAAAACAAAAGAACTGATTTTATTGCATGCTATTAAACAATGAAACGACACGCATGGGATCAATGAGAAAATTCTTCCCGAGAGCTGAGTGATGCCATTTGACTTGTTTCCAATAAAAGGCTGTTATCTAAATCACAACTGAGACGTATCGATCTCATTGAAAATGTGAATAATTTTTCAAATAAACACAAAAAAAGATAGCATGATTTATGGTGTTCATTTTATTTGCATCTACATGTCCTATGTAGGTACTACATCAACCAAGGTGATTGATTCATCTGCAGCATTACCATTTGTTAAATTGATCTTCTACGTATGTTATGTAAAAATAAATTTATATTCCTACCATTGCGTAAAAAAATCGTACGAATTCAAAAGTATGCTTATCGTTCATCATAATGAATAATGTAGATTTCACAAACTAATTTATTACCGATGAAATTATTTATTTATTATCGTAGTGTAATTTATTCTACTCAGATCATTTCATTCTCTTAGTTAGCAAACCGTAACCATTTAACCAATTACGAACCCCGTCCCGTCTCAATTGGCCCACCAATATTTTTTCTTTTTGAGTGAAATTATGCTGATTCACGGTAAATTTGATTTGAGTGTTTATTTTTATTATCATTTGTTACAAATGATAATAAAAATAAATGCATGGGTTGGATTTACCGTGAATCAGCATAATTTCACTCAAAAAGAAAAAATATTGGTGGGCCAATTGAGACGGGACGGGGCTCTATATTCAATATGCAAAATGGAGCAATCTGAATCACAGCAGTGGCGTTCACTTTGATATTGTTAATGGCATTTCCAGTGATGCAAACCCTTACCCCTCCCTTACCAAAAAACCTTGTTTTAGATTTTTCTCTTTTTTTACGCTGTTTTAAAAATTGGTCAAATTTTAAGCATTTTCAGGATTCTTAGATTGTTTCCGCATTGTAAGAATATCAAAATGTCTTTGGTTTTTCCTAACTGACCCTACCGTATCACTTACGCGAGCAAATTAAGTGCAAAGTATTCCTACGGTATAGGATGTGATCTACTAAAAATGCCACAAATACGAGTAAGTTTATTGTCATTTTTCTGTACCTTTATAATCTCATAAAAATTTAAATCTGCTAGAAGACCTACCGAAGCAATAAATGGGGTTTCAATTGAATTAATGGCAGTTATTCCAAATGAGAGTTTTTTTTTGGGCAAGATTTCTTAGTCGAATTTTCCTTGGGAGCCTGTATTTGGGACCTGATCACAACGGCCACTGATCATAACGGCCACCTAGGTTATTGTTATTTAATTACAGCCACTTTGATCACATACGGCTTCTAATACTATTTGATCATAACGGCCACCTTGTTCACGTTATGATCAAATAATATAAGTGGCCGTTTTGATCAAGGTGGCCGTTATAAAATAGCAAAAACCGGGGTGGCCGTTATGATCAGTGGCCGTTGTGATATAGACCCCTGTATTTTTAAGGGTGACTTTTGCTTGGGGCGAGTTTCTGTTGTTTATTCAATACCTAGCATTATGCTTTCCAATACTTAATTATTCACATTTTTATCGATAATGGAAATTTTCATATTGCAGGCCAGATTTAACATACATATTTAATGTGTATCACGTATACGGTAAACTTTGACAGATCGTGTTAATATTCGATGTAACAGGTATTTGCTATCTTTAAAAAGTGTTATTTAGTAGCATCATTAAAATGGTTTTTATTTTTATTTTTTTTTAATAATACGATTCCAATTTTATTCAATCCACAATATTTCCTTAGACACGAAAAGAACGATTTGGCTTCAGATCAATATGGTGCTTCCCCACATTTTCATCATGGAGTTTGAGTAAATGTTCACCACATGCGATTACGTGCTAGGAATTGTTTATCAATCACATATCTCCAATACCACCAGATGCGAATAATATAAAAAAGGATTTAGGAACATACCCATAAATATCGTAAAATGTTGAAGGTTTTAAAAAAAAGTATACGTTTGTGTTTTGATGCATACGGTCGTCATTTTGAACGCATGTCATAAACAAACTAATAAGTATCTAATATTGTTAATTAAACTTTTAAGATTTTCTAACTTATTCGAAGTTCGTTAAACTTATCAAAGTTATTACGTTCAGGCTAAAATATGATTTGTTGCATTTTTCCATGAAAACATGAAAAGTTAGGTATAGGAAACTATGCAATGGACAATCAAATTTTACTTCTGGGAGTTTTATTTAAATTAATCGAGTTACCACCTTCAAAATCAAAACTTACAATAATTTTTGAGAGAAGTAATCTTTGATTGAGTTAATGAAACCTATTTTGTCCGTGCAAACGTAATAGTATACCTAGCCACAGGACTTGCAATTTAAAAAAATTCAACTTGATACGTTTTCTTTTTTTGTGGGGCATACGGTTCATTATGAAAAGAATTTTAAAATGAATCACCTTGTGTCGAATAACATAAATAACACTGTATCATTACTTCAATTAATTTAACGGTGTTCTGCCCCACTCAAATCATTACTACAATATGTTACTTATGACTTATGATTTAGTGCATGAAGCCTTTGTTTTCTGAACGGAAATATATCATAAGTGAAAACAATCACTGTTTCGAACGCTCCCGGAAACATCGAAACCAACATTTTCTTGAAACTTATTAGTTGCATTCCATTACATTGTTAAATGACAACAAAATATTGTAACCAGGCCTAATGAATATAGGTACACCATTTAATAACCTACTTCCACTTTCTTTTGGGACTAATTTCACCTTCATTTTGATTATTTCCATATCAACATAGTTTTATATAATACTGAAATACATTCTATGAAGTAACACGTTACTCTTCGTATTTCTTTTTATACTTAAGTTTGTGGAGCACTTTCACTTTTATTTTTTTTTTATTTTTCTCAAATCCTTTACAAACTTTGTAACTTTGCTACTTAGTTTATACTCGTTTTTTTATAGTCATTATAACTGACAACTTTTATGGGTTTTTTTAAATTGTATTACCGCGCATATATTTAATAATTTGGATAGTTGGGTCAATCACTCAACTGTTGGTGTTATTACACGCAATAAAATTACATTTTAATTTATATTATAGAAAAAAATATTATTTTAAGTAAACTGCAACAACTTTATGATGTGCGATCAACTAACACTATCGCACATCAACATGTCGAAGTTTACTGATTTTTAGTTAGTGCAGAATTCACTTCATGATGTACCTAGTAGCAGCGCTCACTGAAACGTGGTCACAACCATCTGTATCTGTATGTGATATGTAATTGGGTATAATGTAATAAGGATTCATCGGGAAGGCAGAGGCGGAGGCATTTGTATTTAACTATTTATATACGGGAAAACTACAATGCCAAACTTATTAAAACGGAACTTCTGGATCATATTGCGGACCTGTGGGTGAGAATTAATTTCAATAAAAAGGAAATTGTTGTAGGAGCTATTTCAGAGCGCTAGAAACGTCATTGGCCGATATATTCACTGAGTCCGACCATTTATTTTGCCTTGGCGATTTTAATATCAAACTACTCACTAGATTATTCCAATTATCCAGCTAAGTATTAACTTGTATTCTATACTAAACTTGTCATAGTATATTACGTAACAAGAGTTGTAAGTAACCCATTACGCACGAAATGAAAAGTTTGAGCACGAAGGCGCGCAGCGGCGAGTGCTTAAATTTCATGAGTGCGTAATGGGCTTACAACTCGTGTAACGTACTATACTTTTTCTACGTAGGAGAAAATGTTCGGGTACAATAATATTTTGTTAAAGAAATTGACAATATAAATGATATGACATTTATTTCCATAGCATGCTACTTAAAGAAATTGCATATTGTGCATCCCTTAGGTTAGATAGTTAGGTGCATCCCTCTTTTAATGCAAAATATATCTCGCAAATGCTAATAGTTTTTATGTTTTTCAATTGACTAAATTTGTGTAAATAGACCAAATAAAGTCTTACGTAGATAAAAATTTGATTGCAATTTGATTAAACCAAGAAGTTTAAGTTTTCTTCTCAAAACGCAGGTGTGTTATGAGATCTCATTACGTGCATGTTATTGTTAAATGTCATTTACAAGGAATGTTGACAGTGCGATTTTTGACGTTCACAGACATGGGCGTAGAAAAAATCTGTTAACAGCGTGTGTGATAACATGGACGTTGCAAATCAATATGCTAACAGTAGCTGCAGACCCCCTTTTTGAGCACTACACAATTGATTTCAAATAACTTGAGGGGGGGGGGGGTCATCCATCGATGTCGATGACCATATATTAATGAGCTTCATCATTAAAATTACATAATTTTGTAGCTACATTGTAATTAAAGGTTCATATTACTATTTGACAATCGCTAAGAGACCTAATTTGCAAATTTGCCCTTTAATTTCACCTATGTGTAAACTAGTTTGAACCAACTGTGTTTCGAATAAAACAAGGGTCTAAACTGCATTAATAGAAGGCGGGATTAAAACTTTCGGAGCAAAAAAAAGAAGGACGGGTTGCTCCAATACCAAAAAGTTCCCGTGTATGTAACCATAAAGATTTATGTATGACCTATTCCAATATTACCTGTACTGTCAAAGGTGTTAGAGAAGCATTCCAATTATGAATGTTTATAAATACACGTAACATACTTCCTGATTCCCAATTAGGGTTTCGTGTGGGATGCACCTGCTTTATGTCATATAGTTGGTGTTGGTAACATTATTGCTGAAAATGATCCATAACTACCTCAGCGATAGATGCCATGCCAGAGAGTAATTTTGAATGGAGTGGAATCTGAACTAATGGCTGTGTCAAAAGACGTGCCGCAAGGGTCCACTTTAGGTCTATTACTGTATACGGTATACACCTTTAATCTATTATCTGTCTTGAAACATTTGTAACGCCCTTGCGTTAATTTCCTAATTTATATTTGAAATATTCCTAATTTTCCTTCTTTACATTACTAGTTTGTATTCTTTTAAAAATTGCTACAATGTAGAGAGCATCTGCTCTCATGACGCATTATCTTACTCCTATGTAATCTAAACCTTCTGAAGTCTCCTTGTTCGCTACAAAGTATGACTGAAATTCTTTTGTCCGCTACTATGTTGCACTGTAGATCTATTCATTTCTTTGTCCTTTGTACTAATTTGCTTATGTAGAACCTGCTGATTTACTGCCTTTAGGGTCAAGAGCCCCCTTTTCTCTATTCATTTCTTCAGTTAGCTACTCGCTTCGCTTCAATTCACATCGCTTCATTTTCTGTACGATAAGATTTGCATTTACTAAAACTCGAGTTATTATCGGATTTTGTGCTCATCTATCAAAAATTTAGTGAACGTCTTAACTGATGCTTTTAAGAAGTCACTGAAATCCGTATTTTTACGTATATTTGTACATTAAAGAAAAGTGTACGTGAGTTCCTTAAGACGCTGGATTACTTATTACCAGGTTTGTACTGAATTTTCTGCTCAATGTAGTTACCTAATTTCGCTTTCCCTTTTAGCGGTTTTACACCCGTAAAAGCTACCTATAAATCTTCTACCATTTTCCTGCTTTCTGTGAAATTCCGACTTCGACGACCGACCGACCGACGCTTCGTGGGAAATCAACCATTTCTTCAATCCCCGATCGCCGCTCCGAAAATTCAGTGAATTCCATCTTTACTATATCTACCGTCGCTAAGTGAAAAACCAATTTCAGTTTTTCCCCTTTGTTACTTATTTTGAACTTTTTGTACTTTAATTTTACTTACTCAGTTATTTTTCTACTATTTTATTTAAAAGATTCTGCTTAAACGTTAACGAGTTTACCATTTAAAATTTGCTATATTTGCTATTGCTGTAACGTAACTTTACCTTATTATTTCGTTTGAACTTTCTAAATTAATATAGTTTATTTGCTAATTTAATTTTCTACTTGCTAAATATTAATTTGTTATATAATTACCTTTAAATTCTCTTGAATTAACTTAACTATTTAAATTTGAACCTAATCTATATTTGGTATCCGATTTTTTGAATCACAGGATAGTACTCGTGTAATTATTCATTTCGGCTCGCTGCCAGCGACCCTTGTTTTTAGTTTGTTTAAGGACTTGGAAAAACTGTACACAGGAGTTCCATCATCCGACTCAACTTTAAAAAGAAAGGTAGGATTTTCAATTTAACCACCGATTACTGTCTATTGCATTTTTAAAGTCGCATCCCTATATCTCAATTTGTTTGTTAATTTAACGTCATTTTACTTACAATTTTTGATTGACTTAAAGGTAGTTTAGACCCACGTATTTTGTGCTACAAAATTGAATATTTAATTTATCAAAGTCATATTAATAATCATTCTTGAATTTATAAAAACTGTTCTTTTTTTTGTAACATATTTTATTTGAATTATTCATTATAATCACCTTAAATTTATTTACTTCTCTATTTATTGCTGAAACTACCCCGTTCTCTTTCAGAATTGACATCGTTACTATTATAACTGTTAATACCTTCGTAATTCGGAATAGCAGCCCTATTTTCTCTAAGAATTACGTGGTGCCCTTTTCTTTACTTATTTTTCCCTATTTTACTAGCCCTATTCTAATTCTTTTCGCTCATTATCTCTAACCTGCGACCACCTGTCTACTAGCACTGAGCTATTGCGGCCATCGCTCCATTTAATTTCGTTACGACCCAATTCTTGTCGTAACACATTGTACTTAAGTATCATCTTTATACTGACGACACTCAACTGTATTATTCTTCTTCCATTAACGATTTGAATTCCTCTGTGGTAAATATCAATGAAAGTATATATTTAAAGCATCGCATGATAATGCATTAGCAATAAATACAGCAAAATCGTATTTCATCGTGTTTAGTAAAGATCGTCTCTACAGAAAAATTACTTTAGACACAGAGATCTATTGTTTATTCCAATGTCTAATTTGTCCTTGTCAAACTTTCGCTTTCGTATACAGTACCTACTTGTAAATTTTGGAACAACTAACAACTTTATTAATACAAAGTTATTATCTCTGTCTGCCACTGCCTTTAAAAGAAGGATGAAACATCATATAATTAATGAGCGAATTTGGATTTGATTTTTGATAATTGTTGAATATCATTGCAAAATATAATCGTTGCAGTGCATTTAACTTTTTTAAATTGCGTTGTTGTCTTCTTTGTACTCAATAATGTTAGCGTTAGTAAAATAATGTTCTTGTAATTACCTACTCTAACTTGCAGAAATTCATGTAGGTATGTAAGTAAAGGAGGTTCAAGGGCAAAAGATAAAACTATGGGTGCCCATTGATTATGCTGCAGTATAATCAATAAAGCGATTTTGCTAGATAAATTTGCGTTACGATGATGAAAAAAGTTATATTTCCATCAATGAATATCACGATGAAATATGAAAAGTAAATTGTTTTTAAAAGTTTCTAATACGTTTTCATGAGAAAAAGTTTTCAAATGTCGTGAACAGGCAACAAACAAAATATTATTGAAAGAGAAAAAGAAACATGTAGGTAATCAAACACATTTTTTGTTTACTTTGACTTTCGCAGTTCTTTATGTACTTTTTAAAATTCAATCCCCAATGTTTGTGACATAAGTTGCAAAGAAGAAAATGAACCGAATATTCACTTACTCAGAAAGTAGGACAGCTACCGTCAACATCGACAAGAAGGGGGCAATACATACTATCTCGGAACGGAGCGAGCGATTCGCCAAAGGAAAAGGGCAACAAACAGTAGAATCCTAATGAACAGAGGACGGCTGCTGACGAAGTGTTCAATACAATTAAAATATGTTTCATGCCATCAATAAAATATAAATTGTATGTGATACGTTGCTGGTGGAATGTAATATTTCCAGATCGGCTTAAAAGTTAAAGTATCGATATCTTTCTTTCTACTAACCTCCTCAACCTCAGTGTATTTTAGTATTTCTTTGAATCCAAAGTGCAGTTTCAAGTAAAAAAGCTAGACTGTTTTCATTAATTACGACATAAAATAGATCAAAAGGTATCTTTCAACCGTGTTTAAGGTGAAGAGAATTTGGAGAGACAGTTTGAAAAGAGAAGTTAACTCGCATCTCGTTTTAGAGTTTCATTAAAGCAGATAAACATACGTCGTTAATTGGAAAAAAAATGTTGCAAAGAAATTAAAGTGGGTGCATAAAATTGGTTCATTCAATACAAATTCAAAAGTTATAATAGAGATTTACTAAAAATAATAGCAGATTTGTGCAAATATGATTTCATGAACTATAAGCGGTGGACCATTTAAAATTTGCTTTTAATTTGGCTATAAAAAAACTAATGAATATTTTTTCAAGGTGAGGGTTTTATTTTAAAGTGTCAACATTGAAATTAAGAATGGTCACACAATTTCATTCATATAGGTAGCTAAGCTACCTCGGCTGGCCTTCCAGTACCCCATCCAATTCTGTTGACAACCCAATTTTTCAGAACATTTTCGATTGTATGGGCTCCTATTTCATCAATGGCATCTGTTTCAGGACCTCAATCGGCTCAATCGTGTCTGGATTAACGACTCCCCACAGAAAATAGTCCAACGACATCAAATCACATCAGTATTTCGGCTTATTATGCGATTTTCGAAGACAGTGCGCAAAAAATCAATTGTAACTTTGATTATTGTGTGGTATGAAAGAAAAATTCGTTGAGTATGGCACGGTAATGCTCAATATTGACTGTAACGGCGGCGCCTTACTGATTTTCGAAGGAAAATGATGCCGCCGAACCAAAATACTCACCAAACAGTCACTCGTTATGGATGCATTGGCTTCTCCAAAATGGTGTGTGAATCTTCTGTGCGACAATTTTGCTTATTGACGTAGCCGCCGAGGTGAAAATGAGCTTCATCGGAAAAGATGATTCGATAAAAATGCTCATCAATAAGGCGACCTTTAGCCCATTTGGCGAACCGAAAACGCATCGAATGGTCATGAGTATCATGACGCTTTAGTTCTTCCACTAATTGAAGTCCAATTCTTGAGAACGATTTTTTGCGAAATTTTTTTATCAATTTCTAACAGATAATAAGGCACAAACAACGTAATAAATACATGGTTATTAATTGTGACTGATAACTCTGTCAGGGTATGTCACCCGCTTGAAGAAATAAACTGACACCAATACTACATGGCTCGAACTATATTTTACTTACCTACATAAAAAAATATCTTATGAATCCATACTTCACTTTCTCAATATATAAAGAGTACCTATATAAGGCAATTCTTTTTGCTGCAATTGAACTGCATTTTAACTTTATAGTTTGCAAAACTTGTTTTATGCTTGGAAAACAGTAATACTCTGTTTCATAAAGCTTTAACAACAAAAGCTAAAAACTCTAAAAGCTAAACACCATAGTGTTTACTACCACTAACATATTATTACTGAAATATAAAATAAAGCCTTAAAATAATACCTATACAGAACGTTTACTTCACGTAAGTTGTGCAAATACTAAATAATCCCTTTAAACAAATTACCTACACGCTTTCCTATTATTGAAAGTTATATTTTATAAGCTTCCATTGTCTTCGCATTTTTTGAATTAACACTTCTGCACCGTGAAAATCTTATTCGATCTAGAAGGAATTGAAATTTTGTAGATGAATGGGAAGACAAACGCCAAGTGATCACACGATTTGACTCTTCTCGCCCTTTTTCATTGAGGATATTCCAAATCATTTATTTATAAAAACGCATGCACGTTATTCTACAAGAAGTACTTTGAGATCTTCAATAACTGTTTTATTGAACGACGATTCAGGTATATCCAAATCAGTACGTGCTTACATTTTGGCTCAGGGCGCATAGTTTGCAATACATTCTACGAAATGTCGCAGAGCGTAGGGAACTCTTATTTCCCTTCCTGACTAAGTCATTTACCAGTGCTGGGGAAAAAATTACCCCCGAGCGAATTGCTATTTATTTGTCCTGATTTGTGGGAAATCACAGCGTCACTGTCTTCAACTTTATTTTAAATTATAGTTCTTACGTGTCTGTGTTCAAAGTAAAAACCTCAGGTGTCACTATTATTTTGTAAATAACAAATTGACGTTGCAAGAAAGCTTCCATATCATTCAAATTTTTTGAATTTTTTCACAGTTATTAAATAGAGCGCACTTCATATTATAATGTTAGAAGTTGATTTCATTGACGTTAAGGGATGGTACTGTTAATGTCGCATTGGCCATAAAATAATCCCTTCGCGATTATAAATTTGATTGGTTTTGCGAATGTTATTTATTGTTAATCATCACTACGGCAATGATATCAAGGGTGCTGGAAAGCTTTCAAAATAGCGTCCTCCATAACAAACCACGATTTTCTGTCTGTAATAAATTCGTAAATAGGGAATTGAAACGCAAGATAATTCAAATTGGACAACGAAGAGAATTATTAACAATATAACGAAGTGATACAGAAAACTCGCCACATTAAATTTGGAACCGTAGGTAAATTATTAAAATTTTATAAGAGCGAACGGTACTTTGGCTTAATTAAATAAACAGAATATTTTACTGAAATATCGATAGACAAAGGGGATCCGACAGCTGGACTGGCTACTGAATCTTTCGAAATACTTCAGATACAAGAATAAAAAACATATGAATAATAACGAATTAAAGCAAGAAATTTAGAACAGAAGCTTAAGAAATCGACAGACAAGGTAAAAGCTTTTCAAAACCAGTTATTGAACCAACAAGAATGGATCAATTTCTGACCACAATTGATGAGCTGGAAAATAAAGTGCAGGTCAAAGAAGAATTACCTACTACGCAAACTGAAGAAAGAGAAAGAGAAACATCAAATATACAGATATACAAAGTGAAGAAAATAAAGACAAATAAAATATAAGAAAGAACATAATTCAAAGATCCATTCAAAACATTTGAAAGCAATTACAAATTTGAGGAAGAAGAATTTAATTCCTCTAAAATTGAGTCCATAATGCGGTGGATATTAATCACAAAATGGGATCGTACATAATTGTAGTAGGTAAATCACACAACCTTCTCCATAGTTCTTTAATGAAATAAATTTAAGTTAAATTGGCGTTTCACAAATCACCAAAGTAATCGTTGAATTGAAATTATATAAAGTTACACGACATGTTTCGACTTATAGTCATCCTCAGACTAAGAGTACAATATGTGAGCACTAAGTCTAAATTAGAATAACATACTTACTTATAAGGTAAATTTAAATTGTAGTAAGGTGAATGAAATGAGGGCGAGTGAAGAGGGAGTTAAATTGGACGAATTGAGCAGGTCAAACCGCCATCGCTAAAACCGACAACTAATTAAACCATGAAAAAAGGGGGGTCAACGTTACAAACCAATTTTATTGAAATCCAAGTAAAACGGGTTAAAGCATCGAACCATGCTGTAAAAAGGAAGGTTAGGAAATAAAACCTCTAAAAACAATACTTAATGGAACCAACAAACAATTACAAATTTAACAAAAGATCGACGGGGTATGTCGACGTCTCAAAAGAATTAAAATTTTTTTTCAGTCATTTTTTATACCCCAAGCTGTTGGCTAATAAACTTGACCTGCTGTGTCAATAGAACGTTTGGAAATGTTACTATTTACTCTACCACATGAAGATGTGATATAACGAAACGCTTTTCTCAGCAACCTTGGTATTATAAAGATTTAAATAATGCTCATATATCAAATACTCTTGGAATTCGCATGGTGGTTATTATTAACACTGCACCAAATTTTCATCGAAAAAGGATATTGGAAATAAGTTTCCCTAGTTTCATACGGATTTTCATGTGCCTATCAGGATAATTATTTCTTGTATTTGTAATAGTAACTGTCACTTTACTTGTAGGTAAAGAATTTATTTGTAAAGGTGTTGGAGTGAAAACAACGCAATTCAATGTTGAGGAAACTTTGTTCTTCAACACGTTGTTCGGCAGTAGCTTTTGGCTGTCTCTCTTAATTTCCAAAGGGATCAACATCAACAATTGAACCTTGGATTAACTTTTAAATGTTGAGAATAATAAATGAATTAGTAATACATATTTCATTAAATTTTGCTGTAATTTTGCTGCCGCTGCTTGTTCATAACTGGTTTCTCCAATCAGAAGTAATACTTCAACCTCACGTAAAGTGTTATGGACAACCAGGTTTCTTCTTGTCAATACTCTGTAGATTTCGGAGGCTTAAATTGTGTATTAATCGGTAATTTTCACAAAAAAATACAGTTTTTTTAAGTTAATGATTTCATAAAACCATTAAGTGAAAAGGAAACAACTAAATTACCTACACCGTAAAGTAGGTACCTACGCTGAGTGGTTAATGAGATTTCCGACGCTGATATTTTAAATTCAACTTTCCAATACTCAAATATCTAAAATATGTCGTCATATATTACGCAACTGAAATTCATTTGCATACTTTAGCAGTCCACATTTCAAATTAAACGTAGGTGCCTGCTTTTAAAATAAATACATACCTACCCTAAAACAAAACTATTTAATTGGCGGTATTAGTATAACCATTTTAACGAATTTCACTCAACGGTACAACACAGAATGCGTATAAATGTTAATCTACCGCATCTGTTTTTGTATAAAAATTAACCACTACGTTTTGTATTTTCATCAATATTAATTATAAAGACCACCGGATTTCAATAACGATATATTAAAATTCACTGTTTTTCAAGCTCTATGAAATGTATAATATTCGGTATGTGAGGGAAAACGAAATCTGTATTGATGGGGATATTATACCGTAAAGATATGAATATATTTTATTAAGGTTTATGTATGTATTGAAATTTACATAAAAGTCAATAAAAATTACTTCTGAAAAATGTATAATAAATATTTATTTAAGGCACTGTCTCATAATAGTAGGAGAGCTAGCGAACCATTTGACTTTCCCACAAAGCTAGAAACTGACCAATAGGTACTAGATTTTATCAAAGTTAACACAAAACGAAGTTGGAAATTGACACAAAAGGAAACTGACCAATACTGCATTTTATCAAACTAGGCTGATCATTCTGAAAATTTACACAACCCCATAATTTTTCATTCTGAACAACTTTTCTTAGTATCACTTTGGCACACTGTTAAGGGAAAAGGTAGTTTACCTAGAACTAAAATAGTTTTTGCCCAACTGTAAAGGCCTACTTGACTTTAAAAAATCGAAAGTGAACTAAAAATAAGTTTCAGACCAAGCAGGGCGGAATCCCAAAATATGAAATTCCAATTCAAAAGTTTTTGGTCCATCTCACCTATTTTGAACTCAATCCGGGAACATACTGTATACTCGTCTGGCAGATACCTGCAACCGCTAAAATATTCTGTCTGTTGTCTGTTGTCTCAAACAAAAAAAAGACCAAGGAATTAAACAAAAAAATAAGGCAGTCCCTGAAGTATGGGCCACCATTACAACTACTGTTCATAGATTATAAACGGGTCTTTGACTTAATAATTAATTCATGGATACATCTGAATAACTTTAAAAAACAAAGGCCTGCCATCAACAGTCAAACGAGAATGAAAGAAGACTGCATAGTGGCGCTGTTGTTCTTGATGATAGTACTGGATCTGACACTGCCTGGAACGATAACAGACGATACCATATAAAATCGTTTGAGTCTAACAGACTTATGAAATGACTTATATTACGATAACGACATTTGTCTAATATGATCTTCGTCACAACACATGCAACACAAACTGATGGATCTTATTGAACAATCTAGAAAAACCGGACTACTGTCGGCGCAAAAAGTATATATACTCGAGTTTGAAGCTGAATAGAAAAATAACCATTGGGCTGATTCGAATGAGCTTCGTATCAAATTAAAGCCTATTTATTTCTACGTTATTTAGAAGTAACAACTTTTTTAAAGGTGCACTTTAAGGGCCATTTCTACGGCCGAACGATGCAAAGTGCCCGTTTTCGGGGTTTGCGACACGCTAGCTAAGTTTAGAGTTACATAAAAACAAAACTACTCGCTCAAATGGAACAAAATTTTAGTATGTTGTAAATTCAACCTTTGTTAATATGATTGTAAAATGGTATTATCAAAATTTGATTTTTATAGACGCTACAGACGATATTGTAGCACATTACATTCTCGGGAATGGTAGGAGCATTAGACTTACACGAACGTCTTCGTTGTAATATGAATAATAAAATGAGACTCATTTAGAAACCAAAATTGTGTCACGTTTTTGGAAATCAATTTTAAATTAATTGAAGTTTTTACAGCGCCGCTCCGGCCACAAACAGCGAGCGTGTGGCGTGCCAGTTTATTAGATTGTTACGGTTCTCTCTCTAAGTGCCGGTGTATGCACGTATCTCTAATTTTATAATTTTCTTTGCTATAATCATTACTGAAATTCGGGTAACTTTCCTGTTTCATTTTCAAGGACAATTTTGTCTGGTAGTGTTGAAGTAAATGGTGACGACAATTTTGAACATATGGTTTCAATTACATTTAGGATGCATATTATTTTTTGTCAGGGAGGATAGAGGAGAGGGACCCAAACATCGTATTGCAGGGGGGCCATGAGATTTTCCGTTACGCCACTGATCTAATATATGAATTTCAGAAAAATATTTGTAATTGAATAAGTATAGAAGGGAAAAGTATTTCATTTCCTACGAACTATTAAATATACAAATCACGAATATTCAAATTGAAAAATAAGGTTTTAGTTAGAGAAGTAATTTCGGCGTTGAATATAAATTATTAATTATACACGTTTGTAACACGATATAATTTATAATAACTTAACATTTACAGCATACTTTAATGAAACTTATTGTAACAGTTACAAAAATCTGTATTTAATTATAATTATAAGCAAATTAACTTGTTGCAGTTTTCTTTCTGTTCCTTTTTCAATTGTAACAGGATATTACATAAAATTACATGCGAAAGGAAGCAGTACTTACTTTTTTCTTCAATTTCTATTCATCAAACGTAGGTACAACGAAGTTAAATTTTGTTCCTGTGTAAATACATAGGTATTGCTAAAGTCCATAACCCTAACCACTCGCTCGTATTATTTTAGGATCTACGAAATTTTCAAAGATAAATTTATTTTAATCTACTTTATGTTATATTCCTTAAAGAGTTAATGAATCGTAGTCATACGGCATATTTGACTAATCATGGTAAGGATCCCAGTCACTACCATGGATTTGTCTAAGTTCGGCGTTTGGGATGTCGTACCCCTAACTCTAACCCCCCCCCCCCCCCTTTTAAATGTTGCCAACCCGTTTATCATACGCTCATTTAAAAGTCAATTTTATAACGAAGATGATAAGATATTTTATTTTTTATTTTATAGGTCTATATTTAAGAGTGTATCCACGACCGATATATTTATCTTTTCGATCGGTACCACTGTTAGATAGCGGCACTGGCGTCTAAAAGCTAATTGCTTACAAAATTCAACTTAATAACCTTAGGGAACACAAATATCGATAAAAAGCTTTTCTTATAGTCGTAGCGGTACATCGAGAAAATCGCAAATGTCTGTCAAATTGTGCGGGAAGTGTGAAATTAGGTACACTTATTAATTAGATCAAAATAAACGATTTGACCCGCAGCACCCCTATTTTCAACCCTTAGTTTTCAAAAGTGCCCCGTATTTAGTTTTTTCCATCCCCTAACGATAACTCCTTTGTTTACAACTTTTAGAAAAAATTATATTAATAAAAGTTTTAGGAATTCTTATAAGGAACATTTTATATAAGAATAAAATTTTCACAAATATCAACCCTTATCGAGATATGTGGAAAAAACTGATTTTTGCAGTTTCATTACAAAATCGGTCATAGTGTTCTTGTTTATCGTTTCTCAGAAAAATTATTCAAATAAAAGATGTAGATATTAATATGATCAATATTTTAGATATATATAATATTTTCACAGAAAGCAACCCTTAACAAGTTATTTCGATATTTCTCAAAAGTAAGCAACCCTTAAGTATGAAATCGCTCGTATCTTTTTTATTTGTAACTTATGAGGAAAAACTTGTGAATAAATATTATAGAAAATTATCTTTTGGGCATTTTATGTTGATATGAAAATTTCTCAAAAGTCAAACCTTAACGAGATATATCGAAAAAACCAGAAACTGTCAATTTTCACATAAAATCGAGCATAACTTTTCTATATTTCACTACAGTGACATTATTGTTATATAATTCGGTAGGTATATGGATGTAGAAAATATAAGTAAGGGGTAATTTTTTTACAAAAACTCACCCTTAGCGAGATATTTTGACAAAAACAAACTTTCGGCACTTCTTAGAAAAGTTTTCGTAACTTTTTCAATTACGATGGTTAATATTATTTCTTCGCGGTTAATAATAGCCAATTACAGTACGTTTCATGAAATCATAGTGATTTTGCACCATATCACACTGGTGCGGGAATTTTCAACGTACAAAGTGTATGGTTTATTCGCTGTAATATAATTAAAAAGAAACAATCTAATTGTACCCAAAATGCAAACATAGGTCGATTTTGATATCAAGGAAGACATATTTTGATGTTATTTTCTTGGGGGTGGTTCTCACCTCCAGCGCTTCACAGGGGGTGACATTGAAATTTCGTCGCGGCGTATGGTTTCGCTCGGGTGTCGCATCTCCTTTTTAGTCTTCTATTTGGTTGTTCTCACTGAAATACGAATGAGATAATACTAACTTGCTGTTGAAGTGCTTACCTTTTATTTTCGCATGTAAAATGTCTAAAGGAGATGCGACACCCGAGCGAAACCATACGCCGCGACGCCCGCTACGTAACGAGCTCGCGCACTTAAGCCAAATGTGTTTAAATAAATATTTCAGTATTTTACTTAGCTACTGATAGAAATAAAGTGAAAAAAATGCAAAAATGATAAGGCCAAGGAATTAGCTTTCCAATGATGTATCACATGACCCGCCTTTTCCTATTTGAAATTTCAATGTCACCCCCTGTGAAGCGCTGGAGGTGAGAACCACCCCCAAGAAAATAACATCAAAATATGTCTTCCTTGATATCAAAATCGACCTATGTTTGCATTTTGGTTACAATTAGATTGTTTCTATTTAATTATATTACCGCGAATAAACCATACACTTTGTACGTTGAAAATTCCCGCACCAGTGTGATATGGTGCAAAATCACTATGATTTCATGAAACGCACTGTAATTGGCTATTATTAACCGCGAAGAAATAATATTAACCATCGTAATTGAAAAAGTTACGAAAACTTTTCTAAAAAGTGCCGAAAGTTTGTTTTTGTCAAAATATCTCGCTAAGGGTGAGTTTTTGTAAAAAAATTACCCCTTACTTATATTTTCTACATCCATATACCTACCGAATTATATAACAATAATGTCACTGTAGTGAAATATAGAAAAGTTATACTCGATTTTATGTGAAAATTGACAGTTTCTGGTTTTTTCGATATATCTCGTTAAGGGTTGACTTTTGAGAAAATTTCATACCGACATAAAATGCCCAAAAGATAATTTTCCATAATATTTGTTCACATGTTTTTCCTCATAAGTTACAAATAAAAAAGATACGAGCGATTTCATACTTAAGGGTTGCTTACTTTTGAGAAATATCGAAATAACTTGTTAAGGGTTGCTTTCTGTGAAAATATTATATATACCTAAAATATTGATCATATTAATATCTACATCTTTTATTTGAATAATTTTTCTGAGAAACGATAAACAAGAAAACTATGACCGATTTTGTAATGAAACTGTAAAAATCAGTTTTTTCCACATATCTCGATAAGGGTTGATATTTGTGAAAATTTTATTCTTATATAAAATGTTCCTTATAAGAATTCCTAAAACTTTTATTAATATAATTTTTTCTAAAAGTTGTAAACAAAGGAGTTATCGTTAGGGGATGGAAAAAACTAAATACGGGGCACTTTTGAAAACTAAGGGTTGAAAATAGGGGTGCTGCGGGTCAAATCGTTTATTTTGATCTAATTAATAAGTGTACCTAATTTCACACTTCCCGCACAATTTGACAGACATTTAGATGTACCGCTACGACTATTACTATTATAGGTAGGTATGCCACTCGCGTAAATCTTGCACTAATTCAAATTGCTTAATCATCATTATATAAACATTTAAGGTAGGTAACGCTTTGGACATTTTCAACCAATTTATCCGTTATTTATTAGAGATACCGGAAATTGAATTCTATGCACCACCATCGGAGAAATGTTCATCAAAATTTACCACAAGTACGCTTCATTAAAACGCGAGAAATATACAAGAGAGAAGATTTTTATTGAAATGTCAAAATGGGAAGTGCTATAGCCATGTTATGGAGATTCATACGATCCGTGCTGTACGCGGAAAAGCCGCAAAATTTTTAAGTTCAAGAATATACGGGTCACTGTTTAATAGGTGTTCTTCGTTCTTCGACTACATTGTTGATCGAAGGTGGAGGAAGTATGGACACAACAAGAAAATTTTTACTTTGGTAGGATTCGAACCCCTGCTTTATGAGGTCTCTGTCTCTGCGACTTGTTTATAGTCCTGGTAAACACGCCTTGGTTGAAACGAGTCAATCAAATTACGAATGAAATGGACAGATATCCAGACAGACAGATGAACGGCTTTATTATATTAGATGTTCTTTGTACCTTTGAAAGATGTCCTTTATTCTTTGTGGGTTCGATTGAATATGAAAAAAGTCTTACCCGCACTTTGGGGTGTGAGTAAGGTTGGTTGTTTTTTCGAATTCAATACTTCTTTGTTATTGGTAGTGTTGTGGGTAAATGAGCCACAACCAGGGCGAGGTCGTCTTAAAGCAATACCGACATTAGACTCTGTACTTGTATCAACTTGTGATTAAATTAAATGTATCTTTGTGTTATGTAATGTACTAATTATTTTGATTACACCACATAACAGGTAGGGCAACGGTTTCAAATCTCCTGTGGTTTGTGATTAACTCTTAATTCCCCGGTATCCAAAGAAATAAGTCGAAAGTGAAGCCAAAGTTAAATTAAAACTAAAAACGCGCAACTGAAATGAAAAATCATACAATTATATTGCTACTGATAAACTCATCTCAACAAGGGTTACCTATATGGCTCCCCCAAATAAAGTAAGTGGGCACCTAAAATTTTTGTAACAGCAACCAAACCGAATTAACACTTAGACGCAACCTGCAATAGCATCTGCTTAAAATTGTAAAAATATGTAGGAAAGACAACGACAACGATCAATTTTTATTTTAAACAAAAACTTCATTCGTGTAGATTGATAATATTATCTACCCCATTACCATTACTTATTTCTCCCCCATTCCCCATTAAACCTGCGTGTCTGCACGGATTATGGTACGCGAATAAAATTTGGTAATACTCGTATTTGTATAAAATAAAAGCTTCAATATGTATCTAACTAAAGCTACACGATACTGATTTATTGCAAATAACCATCACAGGTACTTATATTCTTGTGCAGTAGCCGAGTAGCCCAAACAAAAATGCTGTAATATTCAAAAAAGTCAAATTGCCCAAATTCAAGTGATATTACAATATCATTGAATCAAAATCAATTAATTTTTGACAAAGAAATATAATTAAGTACTATTTAATGGGATCAGTTGGGAATAGACCCTTAACATCTATACCTATGTTTTCGATCTGACTCTCCATGGGTAAGTAGGTAATACAGAAATACAGTAGGTAAACCAATAAATGAATTCACGTATGATTTTCTGAAATTTCTACTGTCTAATGCGTTTTCTTTTTCGAAATTGTTTGTTATTTATAGAAAAATTACCAAAAATAAGGCTATTCTGACTATTCTGAGAAAAAATACAATGAATCGACAGAATTTCAAATCAATGATTTAAACAATAGCAACGAATTTTACTTTCAATAAATTTCCGTACAGTAAATTTGTACGTCAATAGAGATGTAATTCAACACAAGGATAATCTCATCGAGTGGGAAAACAAACGTTTTTACTTCATACTTCAGCTAAATCAATATGATAAACGTGCTAAACTAACAACGTGACTGATTTAAAAGGTACACGAATACCGCGAACATACAAATCACAAATCTGTACTATACACAATTGAACATGATTATAGATTACGAATGAAAAAAAACTCAAAATAAGTATACAATGTACGACGAATTAATACAGTATCACAAGCAACTTTCAAGGTCGGATTTAAACGACCCAAGTTTCTTTAATTTAGTTAACAAAAGTTTTGAACTTTGAAACAATTTTTCAATCCAATAAAAATTACAAACTTTGTAACTATTTCATACTAAATACGATGACACTTAGTTACTTCTCTTCCTTTTTACGAAAAAAAAATGCGAACAACTTACCTTTATTGAGCATTAACGCGATCGTCATAGATGAATCCGTAAACAGTGAACCCTCCTGCGACGTTTGTTTAAAACTGAGCTTTCGCTGCCGCTCAAATTTCCAGTTTCCAAAAACTTGCGCCGACGCTTTTCACCATTTTGTCCGCGTGTTCGTTGACAATATTTATCAATAAGTGACAGTCGAAATTTAATTATTTACCGAACAAGATATGTTAGACCAATATGTTGAGCCAATATTAGGGGGAAACGTGTTAACAAGACAAATGAATACTTGAAAACTTGGGGAAAGTGGAAAAACTTCGGTGCGGATACTACGAAACTACGTTCATATAAAAACTTTTCGGTCTATTACATTTCAACAGTTAGGTAAAGTTAATATTCTAGTAGTGTGATTTCTGTTTTTGTCTTTGAACAAAAACCGAGTAGCTTCTGAAAAGAAATGACTCTTTAAACATTTAATAGACTTCCATTTAAAATACAACTGTCCTCTCGCAATATTCGTGAATGGAAATGGGGAGATACCTAATCGAGGATGTAACAGATGAGATTTTACTTAAGAGAACTCACTATAATTATAAAGTTTCTTTATGTTCGTCTGCGGATAGCCTTTAAATCTCTACAGTGTGTAGTTTTGCCTTCGTTAAATTAACTAGGTCGAGAAAAATACATTTGGTGCGCACTCAATAGAAAATGTATTTTATAGAAAACAATAAAGAAAAGTGCCACTTTTCTCCTTAACAACACTTTTCCTTTTACCAACCACATTATCAAAATAAATAAAATCACTTTGTTTTTAACTTTCTTTTACAGAGAAAATTAGAGTACATTGATATTTGAAAACACTGGAAAATGTTAAGTATTCATAAGTATTAACGTTCAGAGACGTAATTTCAAAAACTGTTAATGGCTAGGTACCTACTAAAATTACTTACTGTTGATAAATAAATTAGAAATCTCTTTCTATACTTACCCACACAACCGCAACGCTACTTGAGCAATGTTTTCAACGTTCGCTCAACTACTTACCAAGAGGCAGTTCTCCCGCAATATTTTTATGAATACTGTTGGAATTTATTTCTATTGGCTGGACTGTGCAGTTTCCATTTCTGTTGCACGCGAATAACGGTCCCAAACGTATTCAGCAATAAAATCACGAGATCTCTAAAGGTCCGCAACAAAAGTTTTAAACTTCGCTTAGTACAGAGGAACAAGGAAAAAAAAGCAAGGCCGTAAACTGCTTTAAGCAGACTTAGAGTCGCATTATGTACCACCATTGAATAAAGAAGTGGGAAAGAAGCGCAATACCTATACTCGTTTGCGTAGCTTACGATCATTCCGAGATTGAGATGGCGCGTGTTCCGACCCACAGTGCAAAAAAACGTTTCTGAAATGTTTTAGAAACGTATCTCTGAAACATGAAACATCTCCGAAACAGCGACAGAAACGTATCATACACATAACATAGATGTTTAATGTCCGCCTTCAGAAACCTAGATTTGAAACAACACAGAAACGTTACATCGAAACATTTTATATATGTTTCAAGAAACATATCGAAGAGTAATTTATTGAAATGTAGGAGAAATGTGTCCTTACAAATGTTTCATACGTGAATATTTGAAATGTCTCATATATGTTTCATTTGAAACATACCTGAGTATAAAAAAATTGATATGTGGTAGAAACTATGGTACCGAGAGCCCCAACTGCTCTGAGGGGCTCTTTTCCCAGTGTGCACGCCCTACAGGGCCCAATGTAGTCCGGTGGCTTGTTCTCCAGGGCCCCCAAAATTCTCTTAGTGTAGACTCGAAGGAGATCGGTGATGCTGAAAAATCGTTTTGCTTCAAGTGGGATTCGAACATCGGTCGCTTGTTTAGGAATTCAGAAAACAGCTACGCAAACTACCTGAGCTACAGACTCGCTGGCAAATAAGCCATTTAGATGTGCAATATTACCCATCTACTTATGATGAATAAATCTATTGTAATTTGAATTGTAATTTTGGATAAATATGTAAAACACTCACATTGAAACGTGTATTTTTAGTTTCTTATGATATGTTTCAAGTGATTAGGTTTCTAGTACAACGCTACTAAATACAAGTACCTAACATTAACTTTGAAAGATGACTTCAAACGAAACATCACATTTTTAATGAAGTTTCTAAAATGTTATACGTTATCACTAAAGTTGGGATAGTTAGACAAAACGAAAGTTTCAAAAAGGCAGGAAAAAGGCATAAAAAATAATTTAAAAAAAGAAAAAAAAAGACAAAAAAGGAGAAAAATGGCACAGAAAAGCGAAAACTGTCGAGATAAAATCAACACATACCTACATATTCAATTTAAGTATAGACAAAAAGTAATTACAGTTGATAAATGCTATCTGCTGGTATTCTTTTTCAATAAAGTTTTCTGGCTAATTAAAATACGCTTAACTCGGCATAATGACTAAATGATGCAATTTCAACAAAGACTGTATGTAGGTGCAGCTTGCAGGTAGAAATAATACAATGGGAAATATTTCAAAGTAAGGAAAATGACTCATCCGAGTTATTATTGTAAGAGGCTTAAATATTATAGACAAAGTTTGTATTCAGTTTGTATACCAAATTCCTTTCCCTTTCAAACAATTTGCTTTCTTAGAAATTACCCAGAAAAATATACCTATATAAAATCTAAAAATTAAAAAATACTTACTTACATTTCAAAAAACTTAAAAAAAATTACAGAAAAGGTACTAAATACTTACGCGAAAATATTAAAAAAAAGGTAAAAAGCGCAATAAAATTAACAGAAACCAAAAAAGGCAGAATAAAGTTTGCATCTAAAACGGATTTTAAATAGGGTCTGCCTTATGTTTGTCCATTTATAAAAAAAGGCATCCTAGCTTTAGTTATCACATTCCAAAAAATATATCACAGAGATATATTTTTGGATACATATCTAAAACGTTCACACCGAAACGTGTATGATGTGTTTCTTACGATATGTTTCAACTGATAAGGTTTCTGGTACAACACTACTAAACACAACTCCGTAACGTTAACTTTGAGATATGACTATTTTGTTTCAAACGAAACATCACATTTGTAATGTTTCTAAAATGTTATACGTTATCACATTCCAAAAAATACATCACAAAGATGTATTTTTGGATACATATCTAAAACGTTCGTGTTGTAATGTGTATGTTTTGTATTTTATGTAACATATCAATTGAAACGTTTATTAGACATTACCATTTATTCGCTTTCGACAGGAATGTACCAGTAATGTGTCTTAGATGTTTCTTAGGAATGTTTCATTTGTAACCCTTATGCAACATTTAGAAACGTTTCATGGATATACTGTGTTCAGTGGGGAGATGGGAGATTTCTCAAGTCAAGTCGCGTTCCGACCTTGATACAAACTCTATACTACCTTCACCGTTTGTTATGATGCGACAGCAGTCATTGAAGCCTTGATTTTGCGTTGTAGCTTACATAACGTAATTAATTGCATACTGCATACATCAACAATTACAGACTATTATACTACTTGAACTTTATGGTTAAATAATGCACTATTAAGATCTACGAAATTTATTAAGGATAATCACGTTTCAGGAATTTTTCCATTCAATGTCCAAAATATTAAAATTTATTACTGGTCATATAATTTAAGAGTTCATTACCTCGTCCCTTTGTACGTAAATAATCGTTGTATTTACTTATGCCGACACAGGGGGTTGGGCGTGCGAATCATCCACTAATAGAAATACCTACAAGTTGTTATAAAGTGCAAGTGCAGCACACATAGGTACCGAATACTTTTTACAATATACAGCGTGTCTCACGGTGACCACCCATTAGAATATTTCAGAAAATATTACGATTTGAATTTTGAAAATTTGGGTGATGGGGTTTTTGGGCGTGGCCTCCTCAAATAAAATAATGGCGTCTACGTAACACTTCCGGTTTTTCCGGAAATGACACCAACTTTGTTATTTTAAATATAACACCCTATATATTATTCCGATTTTGGATTCTACGTAAAATTTTAGGTGGACTTTCATCAAGTTTTCTTATTCCTAAAATTAACCGTTTCCGAGATATTTAATGTTTTTAATAAAAATTAAAATAAACACTTATCTATCTTAAAACCGTGTGAATTCTACAGCAAGAAAGATGATGGAACCATATTGATACGAGAGATAGCTGGACCCCTAAGCTTCCCATCCGTACTTTCAAAGTGGCTTAATTGCATACAGGGTGGTGGAAATTTAATGCCGAGTTTAGTTAACTTCAAATCATCATAAGTTGGTTTTTTCAAATGGAACACCCTATATGTTTCATCGTAGTCTGATGCAAAATTTCATTCTCTTTCGAACGGTACTATGGTTCCCTATACCCACTGAAATATAAGCAACCTGGAACGCTTACGCTTAACTTACAGCCGAGCCGACAGAAAGGGAATTAATGTAGGGTCATTCGGTCTCTGTCTTGCTGATTATGTTATTGTATCGTATAAGTAATTTTCCGACAAACGCGAAACTAAATATGTAGGGAGTCAATGAACCCTCCTATGTACGAATTGCATACAAGCGTTGTCGTTCAGTCAACGATACAAGGCTTTATGTCGCACTGCGACAGAAACCTTAATAGTTGCTTACTAACAATAAGTAATCAATTGAATTGCTTACCGTCAATTTTTAATTAACTCCATCGTCACTATGAAAGGCGGCAATTTTACTTTGTTTTTATTGTTTATTGATTGTAAAACAACAATATTTAACCATCGTATAACACGATTGTTTTTCAAAGTGTAGGACAAAAACTAATTTGATTAATCGTAAAACAATCAAAATGCTTCAACAGCTTAACTGTGAATGAGTACAACAAGGACAAAATGACCCTTCGTTATTGCTATCGCACGCTCGGTTTATTTCCTACAGGTTAAATGCACCGTGCGCGTTCCAGGTTGCTTATATTTCAGTGCCTATACCATACCTATCTCTTCTAGTTTTTGAGATATCTACTGTTTTTTTGTGCGGTCAACTAAGGTCATTCAATTTCTTGCGTTTGTTGTTTTCAATTTTTTAATAAATAGTATTCAATTTAACTGTCACTAGTGGTGTTAGACTGACAACTAATAACTGGTGGTTTGTTTTGAAGTCTTGCTAAGCCATTTTCGCAAGAAATTGAATGACCTTATTTGACTGCACAAAAAACAGTAGATATCTCAAAAACTAGAAGAGATAGGTATAGGGAACCATAGTACCGTTCGAAAGAGAATGAAATTTTGCATCAGACTACGACGAAACATACAGGGTGTTCCATTTGAAAAAACCAACTTATGATGATTTGAAGTTAACTAAACTCGGCATTAAATTTCCACCACCCTGTATGCAATTAAGCCACTGTGAAAGTACGGATGGGAAGCTTAGGGTCCAGCTATCTCTCGTATCAATATGGTTCCTTCATCTTTCTTGCTGTAGAATTCACACTGTTTTAAGCTAGATAGTGTTTTAATTTTTATTAAAAAAATTAAATATCTGGGAAACGGTTAATTTTAGGAATAAGAAAATTTGATGAAAGTCCACCTAAAATGTTATGTAGACACCATTATTTTATTTGAGGAGGCCACGCCTGAAAACCCCATTACCCAAATTTTCAAAATTCAAATCGTAATAGTTTCTGAAATATTCTAATGGGTGGTCACCGTGAGACACGCTGTATGTACATTTAAAATATTAATTTCTTGATACCCTAAAAGTTATAAATGACCTTCATACGTTTTATAATAGTTTGAGTTTTATTGTTTATTATTATGGTCCTATGTGAGTAATAACCCCCTTTACTTCACCTTGAACACCACCCCATATCTGCACCGTTGAAACACAGTTCGTCTTCACTTCAGTATCTAGTTAAAGCCCAAGGGAGATAACTAGAAATTCTACCGCGTTTTACAATCAGCTACTTCTTTTCAGATGTCGGTTTTGTTATTGTTTTCATTTATTTGTTTGGTAATGAATACCAAATCAGCAAATCTCATCATTGTCTTTATGTTGGTTGTTTTAATAACAGGTCAAATAAGGACGTCACTTTTTAAATTTCCTGTGAAAGATGTTCAAAGGGCTGCCGAATGGCAAAAAATTGTGGAAATTCGAACGTAATTTTAATGGATATATGATATATCCATTAATATATATCCGAGTTAAGAATTTTGTGTATCGATTATTATCATTTGCAATTATCTTTTAGCTTGTTTAGTTTAACATGTTGTTCATATTATCAATTATCGTGTTAATAATTTGGGCAATTTTGCATTAGATCATCCGCAGTCGTCGCTTTTGGCAGAAATAGTTTATCCTTTAACTTACTTATTCCACAAATTTGTGAGAATCAACAGTATACGTCTCCATTTGTAGAAATTTCCTTCATGTTTCAAATAAGTCATTGTGTAAAGTGTAAACTTTATTACCTACGTTTCATTAATTGTTAATTCGACAAATTTAGTTTATTCATTTGAACTTTCGCTATGCAATGCGTTTTAATTCATAAGTGTGCGTTGGCGTATGTACTTACCTATCGCAACAATACGATGTACCTTACCTACATCAACCTTGACCGGCTTATTATATACTTAGAAAAAATTCATACCGGGGGCAGCATTATACCGATACGAGTTTGTGGACGGTGGGGAAAGGAAAAATAAAAAAAGTGAGAAAAGAGTGAGAAAGCTATAGGATACGCAATTTTATATGATAGTGTCGCCTCTTCATATATCTTTCACTCAACGGTACCACCTTGTGTTCAATAAAATGTCGCAAAGTTGTGCTAAGCTGCTAAGTTACGAGGCTATATATCACTATGGTCATAATATACGAGGTGGCTGTTGCGACTTTATTGGCCGTTGTGATATAGACCCGTCACTTAACATAATGTTGCCACAAGGGCCATCGTGATCAGAGCGGCGTACGAAAATTGTTGATCACAACGGCCACTATAATGATATCGACCAACAGCCATCCTGATCAAGACGGCGATTAATGTTTGTTAAATTCGACAACAACCTACAATAATCACAACGGCCACTAGCTCTGTTGATCACATAGCCATTTCGATTACAACATCATTATTGCAATTCACTCTAGGTCACAATGTACGATGTAATCACTACAATTCACAAGACATTATATTTGAAAGAGAGTATAAATACTAAAATTATGAAGAACTTCAACTCCGACTTGATACGTAAATTTTTATTACCTTTCCAACGATATAAGTTTGTCGGCATCTATCTCCGGTGGATTTCTTGTAATTTCAAATTTTCTGGTTAATTTGCTGTATTTTTCAATTTTCAGTTTCTATTGGTATCTAGTAGGCCGTGAAAAATAAACCAACATCCAACTGCACCAAGAGCTCATAGAGACGAATTTTCAAAATAAAATTAATTTTTGCGATTGAATAGAAGAAAAGTTCAATCAAAATGAAGAATTTTTGGATAAGATCATCTTTACAGACAAGTGTACCTTTCACCGCAATGGATTTGTCAATCACCATCATTTTCATTATTTCTCATATGTTAACCGTCACTATTTATTTCCGAATTCATAGTCAAGAGGAATGGTCGATTATTGATGGGCAAGCATATTCGGCACTTCTGTTGTTGGTCCCTTTTTCTTCGAAGGTATTCTAAATTCCTCGAAAATTAATTAATTGGAGTCCTTGAGGAGGTACCGCTCGCTCAAATTAGCGACATGTATTTTCAGCAAGATGGAGCACCTCCACATCGCACACGTGTTGTAAGTGTATGGCCTAGTAATACATTTGGTACAAAGTGGATAGAAAGGGATAGATCAACACGATTGCCAGCAACATCTCCCGATATTACAAAAATAAGATCAAAAACGTTTTTGCAACTTTCAACCCAGACATGTTACATAGGGTTAAAAATACTTTTCGTCGAAGAATCCAAGCTTGCTTAGAACAAGGTGGTAGACATTTTGAATATTTATTAGAATAATAATTTTTTATTTTTATTTTATCTCATAATTTTGGTTCTTGTATTTATGTGTTTTCCTACTCAATAAATAATGTTTTATAATGAAATGTCAATAGGTATTATTATTATTATTATACATAATGTCAAAGTGAAGTTAAAGTGTAAGAATTGTTTTGTCTTTCATGGCCTACTAGATCTAATAGGACCTGAAACATGAAAAATACAATAAATTAATTAGAAAATGTGAAATTACAAGAAATCTACCGGAGATAGATGCCGACAAACTCATAGCGTTGGAAAGGTAATAAAATTTTACATTTGATGCCATAAAGAAAAATTGCCCGTGCCATTTGAAAAAATCAAGTTACCTTTGATTGAAATTTTGTAAATTGACGTGGTAATTTCTCCGAACACAAGAAGAATTCGAATTTGACCGTCCGGTCTACGCTACTACATTTCATGCTTAGTAACATCGCATAGTCACGGCCACAAATTACACACAGGTATACGTAGTTTGTGGTCACGGCATTCTAAGTTTTGAGCTCCCTGCGATATTCAATTTTTTTAAGACATCTACTTTTTGTAAAAATGACGAATTGCGGCTAAACGATTCGTTTTAAGTATTAGGTGTGATACATTGATGCCCGATTTTATAAAGCATAGTTAACTACGTGATCAGCTGACAATGTGGTTAAGTAATGCGATAGGCTAATACGATCAACGACCACACCTATGTAACCCGTATTAGCAAATCATGTTGCATTATTCAAACGTAATCACATCGTTAGCTGATCACGTATTTAAGTATGCTTTATAAAACCGGGTCAAAGTCCACTAGAATTGACCAAGGAATCCAAATATGCAATAATATATAGGGGGTTCCATTTAAAAAAATGCAACTTTATTGATATACATCACCCTGTATATGTATTGCGATTGAAGTGAAAATATTTTAGGTTTGTAGCCTTAAGGGTACCCGACCATATCCCAGCAACAAACTTTTGAAATGTTCGTTAATAAACCCACAATCTTCCATCCCCGTACTGTTGGCCCACCCTGTATGTGCTACGTATAACCAAAGACTATATAATTATCTTTGGTATAACGTAGCAATACTTTTTGATGATACTTAATAAAGCGATTTACCACCAAAAGTAACAACATCAGCAAATTTGAATTTATATCACTATATGACTGTAATGTGTTTAAAAAAGACATGTCAATATTCAAGGTTCGTGTAGAAGATGTTGAAGTTTTATTATTTTTCTAGTTTTTTTTTTAATAACTACATTTTTAAGATATCGGTTTGACATTTGGAACGCTTATTACTCTTTAGGAGATCAATATCTTGATTATGTTTCCGATATTGAATATCTACAGGAGTTCAATTTTCGTCTCATCGATAGCCGAACTTAAAAATTGTAGGAGTTATTTAAGAAAAACCAGAAAAATAATAAAACACACCGTGTATCTTTCACACGAACTGTTCCGGACCCATATTTGTAGGAACTTTATTTCTTAACATGACCTCAGGAGTCAACCCCTTGAATATTGACATGTCTTTTTTAAACGCCCTGTAAATATATACGATTGTTCCTTTCCTTGTCAAATTTTGTACTAAGTGTTAAACATAAAAGAAACGTTTTCTAAACGTAAAACAAAGCTGAAGTGTTTGAATTCCGGTCGCAGTCAACAGTGCCATTTCATAATGTTTACTCATCAAGCAAAAATATACGCTGTGGTATTATTTCATTTTTCTTGATTTTTTGTTTTTTGTTTCTTTTTATTGCATTATTAAAATATTTATAATAAAACTCATTTATGTTACATAAATTTCAATCGCTTAAATAATACCTACTTCGATTCGAAAAAAATAACGGTTACAATTTATTTACAATTACATTTATACTTTAAGTTATCCTTTAGAAGTTTAGAGGATGTGGAGCGAACATTGACGGTTTGGAATTATTGGTAATATAGTATTTTTGGAACTAGTTCGGAAGGTTATTCAATGAGTTACATTGTTAGTATTGCTCATTATCATTTGAATTTATTAGTTACATTCTCTACCCAGCCAGCAGTAGGTAGTTATTACCCTCCTGTTAGTCCTGTTAGTAGTCGACTGCTACTTACATGTACCTATTTAAAAAAATACTATCAAATTGGACAAGATATTTTTGATCCTTCTAATGTATCGACAATTTTTGAAATTCTTCTATTCACTATATTAACATAAATTGTATATAACTTGCGATGTGATTAATGATCAATATCTTAACAAGAATTCGCACAAGTTTCGATTCAATTACACTCCGGAACCGATATGTTTTGAAGAATATTTTGCCGGAGCGTGATCGAACTGGAGCTGACTTGTACACATAGTGTGAATACGTTTTTGTTTCAAATGTAGTATTCGCCTTCCGTTTTCCTCGCTAATAAGCTTGGATGCACCCACATTCTTCTTTTCGTCGTCTTGCGTTTCACTCTTTTCTTATTTGCAGCATCTTCATCAAGAAAAAGAGCTATAACAGCTAATTCTTCAATTGAAAAATCGAACAATATTGTCAGACAACTGCAAAACCTGTACTTTAATAAATGAAATAAAGTAAAATTGTATTGCCAATTAAATTCATCCGACTTGGACCATTTACAACTTCATACTGACTGAGGCTAGTGTAGTGATCGAACGCGAACCCATAGTGTAGATACAGTAAGATTTTACCGAACCGAGACTGTACCGAGAGCGAACCGTGACCGGCACTATAGTGTGAATCCAGCCTAAATGTCTCAAACACCCAAATCAAAACAACGAATGGGCGTTGTAATCATTAAGGCGAGTGGTCATTGCGGTTAAGTAGCCCGTTGTGATCATCGTCGGTTGTCGTCGAATTTAAGAAGCGTCGGTCGCGCCGTCGTGATGGTCATTGACGTTTCCCTAAACTACTACCATTCAGAAAACGACTGACTCAAAATTTCCTAAATCCAAATAACTATCCAGGAACCATTTGTTAAAAAATTTTATTTTCTTTTAATGTTCAAATTAAATATAAAAAATTTTCCCGAAAACGGTTCCCGCCTGAATTGTACCATTGGATATTTATTTTACGTGATTTTATGAAACATAACTAAGAAATGTTCTGACACCCTTCGGGTAGGGCGCTTTTCTGACAATATATTTACACGCATTTTTTGGCTTGTATTCACTTGAGGAGTAACACAGTGGAATTTAGGTACGTAATTAAAGAACACGTTGTAGAATTTCTATTATATTTCATAGAATCGTTGCGGAAGCAGCTCTTGAAATAACGTTGAGTTTATTACCTGCCAAATCCAGAAAAACACTTAAAAATCCCCCCCCCCCCCCGTGCCCCCGGGAAGAGTTACTAGTTTTATAATACAAGAAAATGCTGTGTCAAAGTATTGGGAAAAGATATATTCGGGAAAATACCGGGCTCATCAGTGCTTTAGACTCTCATCTGCTTCACACCTCGCGGTTTCCGGTCCGAATTTTTCCACTGTAAATCCAAACTTATAAATGAAACGTATGTCGCCAACAACATTTTATTTCACTCAAAAGCACCTAACTACATGCAGATTGTACCGTCGTCTCTCTGTCTCTGTATGTATTGTTTGATACATTGTACTTGTATAATGTAGAATGTCAGCAGTAACATCAGTGTAGGTATGGCAAGAGATGGGAAGATTCAATTTATTTTATCTGAACGTGACACTCGATTTCAGTTGAAGTAGGTAGGTACGTCAATTTGTATTTCAATTAATTCTTTGCAAACCTTATTTACATTTTTTTTCTAAAATATCGAATAATATTACTGAAAATTGAGAATTTCCTTAGCATAGATAGCAACTTGAAAAAGTTTGCCTCATTCTGTATCCACCTGTAGATAACCCATTCCAATTAGGTAGTATTTAGTGAATACGAAACCTCATAGTTTGTACATACATACATTGTATGGAAAAAATACATGTAACCAGGAATTAGCAAAACCCTGCGTAACAACTACTGATTACAACAAATAGCAATTGTACTACTATTTTCCCACTCATTTTTATAAAAATGAAATCAAATACCTATGTTAATTATCTACATAGTCGAAAGAAAAGGAAGAGATTGAACTTGACAGTTAATCTTGTACGTTTGATATATAAAAATTCAAGAATGCAAAAAGTTGTGTCCATTTCGTCTAAAATAAGTCAAAAATTGATACCCTTGCCGTTGAAATTTCTTTTTTCTAAGAGTTCTTTTTATTATTACATCAATTACAAATATACATTTGAAACTAAAATGTAAATGTAGGTACGTACTTTTGGCAGTGCATTGTACACATGTCACCAATAGCCATTACTTTTAACCGGTTATGATATCTAAATGTTTCGATGCCACGAACTTCACTTACAACTAAACTTATTCCACTTGGCAATAGAACAATTTACCAACGTGTTTAATAACAATTTAACTAATTCTATCACTATGTCAACGAGTTACAGCACTTACTTTTAATATCATTGTTATTGTGGGGTCGCTTAATTAGTAAATAAACCTATTACCTGTCCCTGAGATTTAACAATCTTTGTTCATAGCAGAACACTCAGTAGGTACTAGATACAATGCTAAAAATTGAAACTGAGAGAGTTGGCGTTACAAGCTAAAATTTGAGTGGAATTTCCGAAACCGTCAAAAATTGGAACACGCCAAAAATGCGAGTTTCATATAAGTACCTACATCATTTTGAAGAACACGAAGGCAGCATTATATTAATCATTTTGAAGAACACGAAGGCAGCATTATATTATATCACAGTTTTGCATGCTGGTTAAAATTTTTAAAATTGATCGACGAAAATCTGCATGGTTTAAAGATAAATTTTAGCGTTTGCTTATGACTTAGATAGCACGAGTATAAACTATTTTCCGAAATAAATAATCAATCATAAATCGGATCGCTTGTGTTAATATTTCGACCACCTCGAAAATTATTAAGACAATTAAGTGAAGAAGTAGGTAGGTACACATATTATACTTATACAAAGATAATATACCTATAGGCAGACTAATTTAATTATCTTACATTACCAACAAGTAATACCTAAATGTTACTGCGAGTGGTATCACATCTTTATTCAGTAGGTACACAGAGTTTAGAAACTTAGCGTTTAACGAAGACCTTATTTACTCGCACACTTAGTAGGTACTACATGTGTTCATCGCTACAGTGAAAGGGTCGCTAAAACCATAACATTGACTTGATCACTTGCACCAAATTTGGGCCGTTGTTCTCCCAAGTCATCCCGAAAGGAGGGACTCTGGAGGATGTTACTATACAGATTCGGGGACTTCAAAACATCACCAGTAAGTTATATCGCACCTCACCTATTTTACGTATTAAGGTAACATCTTGTCCCCTTTGGAGCGTAGGTATAAGGTATATTTATGCTGTAGTCGAACATAATTGCTCCACTCCAATCGTACCTTTAGCTAAGATTCGTATTCTTTACTCATTCTTGTACTGTTTTAATTTGTTTTTAGGAATATTAGCATTAAAAAACGGTAAGTTATATCGAAAAATTTTCAGTATAAAAGTTGTAGAGCGGAAGATTCTACGTTGGAATAAGTCATTATATGATAATTTCGGTACGGTATTTTCACCGTAACAACGAATTTCCCGAACTGTCGTCTTAAAAGCGTATTTCGACCGAGAATTCCAAAGCGGCAGCCGCGCTATTCTATCCTTTTCTATACGTTATACGACACTGTTTGCAGAAGCGAGAAAGAACCGTCGCATGGAAAAGGATAGAATGTTCAGTAGGGTAGCGCCGTTGCCGCTTTGGAGTAGTCAGTCGTAGCATGCTTTTAAGACGGCAATTTGGGAAATTCGTTACGTCAGAAATACCGTACCGAAATTATCATATAATGACTTATTCCAACGTAGAATCTTCCGCTCTACAACTTTTATACTGAAAATTTTTCGATATAACTTACCGTTTTTTAAATAATAGTGAAAGAAGCAAAATACACAGGAATTTCCACACTTTCTTATCAATTTTTCACTTTTCCCGGACGTTTTTTTTTTCCTGCAAATTTGGATTTAGTACCTGGGGTACTACCTAAATCTAAATATCTGGTTTGCAGGGGTTATTAAAAATTTCGATTTCAGCCATTCGTTGACTGGACTATATAAAAATGTTCTGATGTCATTTTTTTTTAAATGATCCAAAAAAAAAGTTATAACGACCAATAGAAAATTTTTCCTCAGATTTTCATCGATTTTCGCTTATAACTTTATTAATTTTGGTTCTACGACTAAAAATTACTGGACCAAAGTTGTAGATAATTTTATTTTCAACAAAAAATATTGAAAAATTTTTTATGTGAGACATATAGTTTGCCAGATAAACCGTAGAAACAATTTGTACCCCTTTTTCCAAGATGGTGACTGTGGGACAAGGGTTGCAACCCCAAAAACTTGGATTTAACCTTAAACTAACCCCTCCTTGATATCTAAAAAATAAAATTGCGTCCTCTGACAAATGTACGATAAGCCCAAAAAAATGTAACATTTTAATGGACTATTTCTCTCGTTATTTTCTAAATTTGAAATGGTATCAAACAATGTCATAAACGAAAAATATTTGCCATACATTTTCGCATGTGATAAGCGGTTCACCGTAAAACTAATTCCGATAGAATTCTCGCAATAAGAGTTCAACGCACCGGGCACCGCTAGGTACATACGCGGAAATGTATAATGAATCAATGCGCGCGCTATATTCTACACCACAGAAGGCGGAGTTGTTAGTTCGCGCGATAAGAAAATGTGCAACACGTATTTAGCAGAGTGTCGCTTCTGTTTCACTAGTGTTTGCAGCAACATTTTCTATCGCAGGAAGTAGATTTTCCAACGTTATAGGGTATATGGTGCCATAAATCTATTATTAGGAGAAAGTGGATAAGTGTATGCACACTGATGCATCTAATCATGAGGAATGAAAATCTGCATCTACATCTAAAATATCTACACAATCGTAGATTTGCAGCAACATTTTCTATCGCATGAAGTGGATTTTTCAACGTTTTTGGGTATATACATATACCTATCGGTGCCATATAAACCTATTATTGAGAGAAAGTGGATAAATTCTTCCCCACCGATGCATCTAAACATGAGGAATGAAAATCTGCATCTACATCTGAAATGTCCTTTTAGTTTTGATTGTGTAAATACGTGACGCGGGACATGTTAATAAGTTGTAAGAAACATGGATCGAATTAATGAATCTACAGGTCCTGTCACGACTGAAGGCGAGCGCGCCAATTTCTGTTCGATGCGCAGTAGTCTTTCTTACGCGGTTCCCGCGCTTACAGTGGCGTTTCGTGAATTCGTACTTGTTTCTAGGCTGTGGGTGAACTACTCGCCAATTAAACAAAAAGGTTTTTTTCGTTTTACTTGCAATTATTTATTCACATGGACATTAAAGTCGTAGTTACAATTGTCTGTAGTCATACCACTTAAGTTAAAAATATAAAATATTATCTATTTTTATACTCTAAGTTTAACGACTCCACTGAAGTAGCTTTTCAACTACATCGTGTTCTGTCGTAACGCCTTCGCGATGCGCCGGCTCCTCGCCTTCAGTCGTGACGGGACCTGTAGATCTTGTAACGATAACGATGTAGTTAATTGGCTGATGGAAAATCCGTTTAGTTGTTTAAACTAGGAATAGAAAATGTTACATAACTTCTATGAAACCTTGTCCTTATTTGATAACATTAAAAACTGTCGATAAAAGCCAAAATCGTGGTTTTAATAAAGAGTGCTATGACAGGTTTAATATTTTTTCGTTATTTTTATTATATTTAGGTACTTATTATTTTAATGAGTTTCTAAAAAGTTGTGTTCGTTCAAATAAGTATGTATAGTTTATTGACGAAGTAGAGGTGAGTTGAGCTGGCCTCTCCGAAAACTAAAGCCACGAGCCGCCACTGGATATAAATATGGTTGCTCGATAGATGAAGGGAAAAAGTACAAGTTGTGCCATCTAAAAAAAGTGACATTTTCCTGTCAGGTGAAAATGCAACATACTGTAGATATAAAGACAGTTTTAAAAGATGCGCAATTCAAATCAAAGCAACCATTATTTGAAACTTGTTTCTGTATCTTTAACCCGCATTGATTTATGGACACTGACCTGTATCATAAAACAGGTCAGTGTTTATGGACCGATTACGGAGTAGTGGGACACCCTGTATACTGGTCGGTTGCCGGATACGTATCCACAGCCTACTTATGACGTATCCAGTATCCGTCACTTTTTAGTACAATAATATGATATATTCTGTGGTCGTATCTACTGCCATAAGTGCCATATAACCTTAGATCATATATACTCCGAACAAACAAAATCTTATATGTCTACTGCCTCAACTGCCTGTGCATGTATCTTAACATCAACATCTGATTGTTATTATTACGATGAGCAAAAATTCGTACTAATTATTAATTAATAACAATATAAAGATGTAATACTTTTTAACAAATATGTATTATTTTATTATAATTTACTGCCTTTCATTAACATTGATCAACGCTAAAGTTGCTGGTGAAAATTCGTCTTTCAATCCCTTAGGCCCTTTAGTTCAATGTTCATTTCTATCATGGGAATTTATTGACTGTGAAGAACCAATTGACCATAAAGGAAATCTTACTGCAAGGGAAGAGTTAGGTTATGGATGCCTTTCGTTCGGAGGGATGTGGTACGAATTTGTAGAAAAAACGAAAGTGCCTTGTACAGTTTTAGATAAAATAGAGTGTTACGGCAATAAAACATTTCTAAAAGGAGGTGTACCGTGCATTAAATATTCTCAACAATTTTTTGCTACCACTTTGTTGTACAGTATTTTGTTAGGTTTTCTCGGTATGGATCGTTTTTGTTTGGGCCAAACCGGTACGGCAGTAGGAAAACTTTTAACTTTAGGAGGCCTAGGTATTTGGTGGATTGTTGATATTGTGTTACTCATTACTAATAATTTAACTCCAGAAGACGACAGCAATTGGAATATTTATGTATAAAATTGTTAACCTAAGTTTCATAAGTAAATAAACACTGGTCTTAATTCATAATGAAACTTTGTTTATATAAACTTTTTGTAATATATAAGAAATTCCTTCCAAACATGTTAGTTACGATCTCATTATTATATTCAGATAACATTTATAAAAGCGGAGTTAGCAATACAACAGAGTAGATATAAATATTTCCAGATAATGTAGTAGTCTCGCTCTGATCACTACTCCACTGCTTCATTAGAAGAGAGAAAGGTAATGTTCTTATCTGAATGCCAACTATCCAAGTCCAATGTGCAATATTAACTTGTTTTAACAAACATTACTATAGGTGTTTTCTTTTTGCATCGCCACAGGGTTAGGTAAAGTTACAATCATCACGTGATTAAAGTGCCTTACGTCATGTAGACATTTCTACCTCGGGTTAATATAAAACTTAAATAAAGCTTTTAAAACGAATAGGGTTATTGAGAACTGAATCAAATTATTTTTATACAACGAATGGTGTGTTATTGACAGAGCTGACTTAGGTCTACCACAACGTGCAAAAAGAAAGCGCCTATTATAAACAATTACTGTAGTTAAGAGTACAATCATAAATTTCTAAGAGGAATAATACTATGTATTACAAAATTTAGTTCGAAAAAACGTTTTGTAAAATTTACAATGAAATAATACTAAATTAGTCAATAGGAATAGTACAAATTGACAAAAGATTAATATTTTATGATTTAATTAATATTTGCCACATAAAATACAAAAGTTAAGGTCTAATTTTAAGCTGAATTTGAATTTGGACCACGTCTACGACCAAAAGTGGTAACAACATTGATGAACCTTCTGTTGTACTGAATTCGTCTTTTAGCTCTACCAGTCTTCTTCTTTTTCTTCTCTTGCTTTTCCACTTTTGGTGTTTGTCCTTTTACTTTTCCTGTAGGTATAGAAAATATTAGATGTTTGTAAATAAAAAAAAATTGAAGCAAAAATGTTTGAAACTTCCTACAGTAGCTAGATTGGAGGTAAATCTAGCTACCTCAAACAGTTCAGTTATAGTATAGCAAGCCTTAAGGAAGATCTTTTGTTATAAACACAAGAGACCTGCTGTTTGCTTGCAGGATAAATTTTTAATCAAACGAGAATTACCTGCACGAGCCAATGATCCATGGACTTTACCACCGAGAAGCCCAACACTCAATTCAACATCTGCAGACTCGTATAACGATACTATAGAGTCCTCAGAAATTGGGTTTCCTTCGGAATATAACTTAACATCTTCAGGACTTAGCTCCTCCAATGCTGCAATCCTGTTCTGTAAAAAAAACTCGTTACCACAAAAACGATTACCACAATGACAGTGCACTAACCTTGATTTGCGAAAACGTTTCTGTGCCCTGGCATTCCAAGACATGCACTGATTGACCACGAATGTGTAACTGCATTTTTAAATTACTGAAAAAAAATGAAATTATTGCACCATATTTTTGACAGTGAACACGTGTTGCTAATGGTTAAGATAAGTTTCTGTGAAATAATTTTAATTTCAATAACTTGTTAGATACTATATCCTATAAACTGATTACTATAAAATGAATTTCTAATAAGCGAAAGAAGTATAATTGGTTAATTTAATTAATTATTACCTCCTTATTCTCTGGAGATTTGACAGAAGAATTTCTGACGGGTCTATTGTAGTGGGGGATATATTTTACAGTGCGCCCAACAGAAACTTACGACGAAAAACTTTAAAAACAATTTTTATTGTACAAAGTGATTCGAAATATCGATTGTTTCCCACAGCGTGCGGAGCATGAGCCGGCGCATCACAACATAATTTATGTATATGCGATATTTCAAGCATGTTAAGTGATTAAGAAAAATAAAAATAAATATGTGATGCGATGCGATGCTAATATTTTATTCTTATAGTAACAAGGCACATTTCGTTGTAAAAGTTAGAAAGAGATGAAAAAATTGAAGAATGTCACTCTGCACTGTAAAATTAACTTGTTACTTATGTAATATTAGGTGTTTTCTTTTTGCATCGCCACAGGGTTAGGTAAAGTCACAATCATCACGTAATTGAAGTGCCTTGCGTCATGTAGGCATTTCTGCCTCAGGTTAATATAAAACTTAAATAAAGCTTTTAAAACGAATAGGGTTATTGAGAACTGAGTCAAGTTATTTTTATAAAACGAATGGTGTGTTATTGACAGAGCTGACTTAAGTCTACCACAACGTGCAAAAAGAAAACACCTAATAGATGTTTTCTTTTTGCATCGCCACAGGGTTAGATAGTCACAATCATCATGTGATTGAAATGCCTTGCGTCAAGTAAACATTTCTGCCTCAGGTTAATATAAAACTTAAATAAAGCTTTTAAAACGAATAGGGTTATTGAGAACTGAGTCAAATTATTTTTATAAAACGAATGGTGTGTTATTGACAGAACTGACTTAGGTCAAAGTATTACTTTGCTTAGGCCCACCACAACGTGCAAAAAGAAAACGCCTATTGTCACATGCACTTAATACAACTACTAATAGGTATCCTATTAAATAATTGATAAGATCCATATTAATGAATTTTTTTGATTACTTTTCGAAATGGGGCAAATGGTCGTTAGATTTATCCTATTAATCACTGGTAAAGGGGAGGTGTTATATTAATTATACTTATTAAATGTAAATGTAAAATGTTGTTAAAGACTGTGTAGTGTTTCAAATACATCAGGTAACCAAATAAGTTCGTACGGTTTTTTATGAACAAATAATAATTCATTATTACTCTCGCGAAGTAACCACCATCACAATTAATGACCTTTTACCAACATAACGCCGATTATTGTATGCTTCTCTTGAAAAATTCTACGGATTTTGAATTAAAAAATTGACGGACAGCATTTTAACATCAAATCTTGTTGTGGCGACCACATGATCCCGGTACAAAGTCGCTTACGTACTACTGAAGAGCAACGATTGATTCCCATTGCCCGACCAATGACAACGCGTCGACAACGGCCAGAATCCTTTATAAGCGAACGCTGTTACCTACCAGTCCGTCTACATCAACCCGTCAGCCTGCATTCCAGAACCAGTCTACCCTCTGGCGACCGACCAACCTACCTACTACCTGTACCTCCATTATTAACCGCTTTCCACGCCGTTAAAACTTGTACATAATTTGTAAATAGAAATGTTAGTTGCTTTCACAACTTCCAAAACTTTGCTTATTTGGCACAATCACCAAATAGCTGGTGGTGATCCGATTCAACCGCCAAACCTATAACTACACCATAACTACTTCCACAAAATTTAACAAACAATGAAAGTAGGTAAATGCTGTTTTAACACTTTATTATGTTACAAGCATTTTCTCTACATTGCAACAGATTATAAAATTTTGTAAATATTGTGACGTAAATTATCTGTTTCCACGCATCACATTGTTCTAATTTTACATAATTCTTAACAATAGCCAGTGGTGGATTGTCGAATAGGGCGAAGGCCGAGGACTATGGCGCCAAATTTTGGACGGTGTAGTAAAACAACAAACTATTGTTTATATTAGGCTATTATGTATCGCGAAATTGCTTTTAAGCTGTTTTGTAAGAATTTTCTGGTTTAAACAGAATTAACAGAAAGAGTGTGTTACATAAAAGGGTTTTATATAATAAGTTAACAATTATAAATTTTAACGTGTGTGTTTATTTAAGTACAGTGTGTTCTAGGCGGCATACGAAGTTCGCCTACAGGTAGCAAAACCTTAAATCCGTCTCTGACAATTGCAACCTAATTATATAATTACAATCATTACTGATTTGTGCAGTAAATCCTAATTTAACCAGCAATTAAAAATATTGCTAAAGATAATGGAGTTATATGATTCCCAATCAATCAAGTACTTACTAATAGTAGCTGACAACTCCACTATATTAAAAAGTAACACCAAGCAAAGTAAATAATGTTCAATATATGAATATACAACATTGTTATCATCCATTGAAGACTTCTTTTGCTTTCACTGTACCCAGTAATTTTCATTCTTCTCAAAGTGGCCAATCTAATCACTAAAAATCAATAAACAAAATGCATTGCTATTACCACAGATAAAATACACCTGTGCTATTACATTACCTACATAGGTATTTAAATACAAACTCAAATCAAACTTACCTTCTCTTTTACGAAATAGAGTCACTTATTAACAACATATTATTGATATTCAGAGATATCTATGTATGTGTTAAAAAACTGTGTTACTAATGTTTAAATATTTTGCTTCAACATAGTATAATTGAATAATTGTTAATACAAAAGTACTAATTGCACTTCCTAACATGCTCACGACATTAAATTCAAATATAATTCAATGTAATGAATTTTATGTACAAATGTACCCTTACCATAATAAATATGCATACATGTCAATGTTCATAGCAAGAGGTAGGTACTATCCAGGTACTCTTAAAAAATTAAATTTAATCATTTAAATCGAAAGCAATCACATAATTTAATTTATTGTCCACTCCGCAATATTAAAATCTTTGCTGAAAATTTTGCTGCTGTTGTTGATTGTTATTATTGTACATCATCTGCTGCTGATGGAATTCTTGTTGTTGCGAAGTAATCGGAACAACTTGCGCATTAACCTGTCCGGGATGTGGGCCAACTAATCTAGGCCTTTTGGTAGGATTTCCATGGTTGTCATTATTGTTGGGTTGTGCCTGTTGTTGCTGCTGTTGAGATTGTTGCTGTTGTTGAGGCTGCTGCTGTTGCGGTTGTGTTTGACGCTTATTTTCGGTTTTTTCTTCTTGATCGTCATCTGTTAAAAATTCCCTTTTTGGATATGGAATAGGACAACCTGCAATATTCCAAATTAAGAAAATACAATCACTAAGTATTTAAGATTACCTGCAAAAACATCTTGAGTAGGCAAAGGATCCTCCGTAAAATAAGCATCTTGCATGGCTTGTTCAGATGTAATTCGTTTATTAGGATCCATCAGCAATAAACGTTGTAACAAATGAAATGCTTTACTATCTGGCTTAATCTTATGTCGATCCATATATTTGATTAGTGAACAACTTGCATAACTGAAATCCATTAGACAATACACTTTGTTAACTTTTTTCTAATCTTACTTTGATTTTTTAAAGTCTTTTAACAGAGTTGGATGTTCCGGCATTTTTCTAATATCCTCCCAATCTTTTTCATGAGGAAATCCCATTACATTGAAAATACGATCCAATTGATCATGATGATAAGGATTACTAGTTTTAATGTCCTCTTGTCGACAATGAAAAATTGGTTCTGATGTAAGTAACTCAGCGAATATGCATCCAATTGCCCAAATATCTGAACAAAAAAACATTTGATATTGCTTATACAATGTACTTATAATCTTGCAATTGCACTGTAATTACAGATGGGTAGTTTTTGTAGAACGCACTTGCCTATTAGTCGAGGAAATAAAGCACTAAAATAAGCCAAACCTACCAAATTTTTGTAGTAAGACGGATTGAGATGGGGTTTTTTGCATTCGCTTCCTAAATTTAATAGGAAACTTTGTACCTACTTTTCATCATGTTTTTTTTCGAAATTGCATTTGTGCAGTCGAAAATGCATCCTGAAAAATGCAATTTTATAGAAAAAATTCATAACTTCGTTATAAACTTCTAGAATCGACTCAATTCGGGTCCAAGGGGGTTTTCGAGATCGCTGATCCCGAATATGACCTTCAAATTGCCTCACCGCCCACCTGGAGCTCAGCATGGCGGAGCAACGTCATCTCCGAAGCTTTTTCTGAAATTCACTCTCAAATGATTCTAGACATCTCATACGAAGTTTGTTTGGGTTTCTGATTCCAAATCAGGCATCGGCAACAGTCCCCCGCGTACCTGTTGCCCCACATCCGGGCATCAACGTCATCCTCTGAAGTTTCACTGAAGATTCAAGACTATAGGGAACCGAAAATTGTTTCCGGGGGTTTTTGGGTAGCTTAAGTCGAATGTGGCACCAGATACCTGCTTGCTAACGGACACCCGGTGCTTCACACCGCGGCGACATCAACGTCATCCTCTGAAGTTTCACTAAAATTTCAAGCCTAGTGAACCGAAAATAATTTTAAACTAAATATTTTATAATATTAACTTCATACATTGGGATGATAATGTTATTAAACAAAACTTACATTTTTTTATATACCGGGTGAATGAGACCACCCGTATCAGTCTTTTATTTAAAGAACGGTGAGTCGTAGAGAGGTGGGGTAATAAAAGTGATTATAAAAGCCATAGTAAAGAATCGAATGGTGATATCATTATTTCTCGGACAAGTTAGCATTCCTCCAGAAGGCCTCCAACTCCAAAATTTTAAATGGCACCATAAGTCGAAAAAGGTATTGTTTGAAAGATTGTTAAAAAAGAAGAAAGTTTTATAGGAAAAATTATTTTATTACTGCCACCCCTTTTAAGTAATATTCGACTAAAGTTATTAAATTTGAAATTCACTGTTAACAAGAAAAATTGAAAAGTCGACTTTTAAAATCTAGTTACCAATGTTACATATTGTGTTCTTCCCTTTCAACAAGTACTTATTAGAGCCACTGATAGTGTACCTAGAAGAGCTCAACAGTGCTTAGCAGTAAATGGAAGATATTTTGAACACATGTAACATTGCTAACTAGATTTTAAAAATCGACTTTTCAATGTTTCTTGTTAACAGTGAATTTCAAATTAATAACTTTAGTCGAATAAGTATTACTTAAAAGGGGTGGCAGTAATAAAATAATTTTTCCCATAAAACTTTCTTCTTTTTTAACAATCTTTCAAATAATACCTTTTTCGACTTATGGTGCCATTTAAAATTTTGGAGTTGGAGGCCTTCTGGAGGAATGCTGACTTTTCCGAGAAATAATGATATCACCATTCGATTCTTTATTATGGCTTTTATAATCACTTTTGTACCCCACCTCTCTACGACTCACCGTTCTTTAAATAAAAGACTGATACGGGTGGTCCCATTCACCCGGTATATCTCAATTTTATTTCACAAAATGAAAATGTCCACATCTATTCAAATGTTCCATTATAAGTTTTACCTCATGATTTCCTGATATGATGAAACAAGCATTAGAATGAAAGCATTTGAGCGAAAAGTTCAAGCGAAACTCCAGAGGATGACGTTGATGCCGCCGCGGTGTGGTGCACCAGGTATCCGTTAGAAACTATCCGGGACCAGATTCGATCTGAGCGACCCAAAAAACCCGGAAACAATTTTCGGTTCCCTATAGGCTTGAAACTTCAATGAAACTCAAGAAGATGACGTTGATGCTCGGATGCGGGGCACCAGGTACGCGGGGGACGGTTTCCAATGCCTAATTTGGAATCAGCAACCCTAAAAACCCTTGGATGAGATGTCTAGAATCATTTGAGCGTGAATTTCAGAAAAAGCTTCGGAGATGACGTTGCTCAGCCATCCTGAGCTCCAGGTGGGCGGTGAGGCAATTTGGAGGTCATATTCGGGATCAGCGACCTCGAAAACCCCCTTGCACCCGAATTGAGTCGATTCTAGAAGCTTATAACGAAGTTATGAATTTTTTCTATAAAATTACATTTTTCAGGATGCATTTTCGACTGCACAAATGCAATTTCGAAAAAAAACATGACGAAAAGTAGGTACAAAGTTTCCTATTAAATTTAGGAAGCGAATGCAACAAACCTCATCTCAATCCGTCTTACTACAAAAATTTGGTATGTTCAGTGCTTTATTTCCTCGACTATATGGGTACATTTTACTTACTATAGTAATTACAGGTATATTGCCAAACTTGCTATTTAATACAGTCTCCCAAGTTCGATGCTCAGCATTGGTATCTTTGAAGGCTCGGTAAGAGATACCAAGTCGATTAAATGGAAGCATTTATGGAAATCTTTATCTCATCTGCTTAGAGCTTGTTTTTCCATTAAAATGCATAATGGAAAAATTGAAAATTGGTATTTTCTTCAAAGTTAAATAATTTCCATTATTATTGTGAGCAAAAATTTGTAGAAAATTTTACTTTCTGCAAGACATTTTGAAAAAATATCTAGCACAATTATCCAGATAGCACATAATTCCAATCAAAGGCACCTTTATTTGAAACTTTTTTCTGTATATTCAATCCACATTGAGTTATTGACCGATTACGGAGCAGTGGGACACCCTGTATAAGCTAGAACCTGTATGTATGTATGGAGATGCGACAAAATGTACAAATTACCCTTCTATAATGCCAGGTTTTTTCCTGGCACAGGCCACCCTAGTTAATTATAAAATAGCAAAGCATAATTATGCCCACAATGTAAAAACACAAGAGGTGTTTTCTTTTTGCATCGCCACAGGGTTAGGTAAAGTTACAATCATCACGTGATTAAAGCGCCTTGCGTCATGTAGACATTTCTGCCTCAGGTTAATATAAAACTTAAACAAAGCTTTTAAAACGAATAGGGTTATTGAGAACTGAGTTAAATTATTTTTATAAAACGAATGGTGTGTTATTGACAGAGCTGACTTACGTCTACCTCAACGTGCAAAAAGAAAACACCTAATAGGTGTTTTCTTTTTGCATTTTGTGGTACACTTAAGTCACCTCTGTCAATACACGCCATTCGTTTTATAAAAATAATGTGACTCAGTTCTCAATAACCCTATTCGTTTTAAAAGCTTTATTTATATTAACCTGAGGCAGAAATGTCTACATGACGCAAGGCGCTTTAATCACGTGATGATTGTAACCTTACCTAACGCTGTGGCAATGCAAAAAGAAAACACCTATTTGTACCATTGCGCATAATGGCGGATCAAACATTGGGTCCAAATGCACCCGCGAATTACAAATACAAAGTTAGTTAGATGTAGTAACAATGTAAATATAAGATTAGGGGAAATTAAATAAAATAAAACTAATTAAGTAATAATTAATTAATTTCTTTCTCAGAAACTATTCTATGCATAAAAATACAACATTTTAATACATTTTTACGAAGATCGGAGGAAGATGAGAGAAATCTATAACCTTTGACCTCCGACTTATGACATTACCGTAAGGTGGCAACATTGTTAAGTTGGTATTTGTTAGATAATATACCTTAACCTTTAAACAAGAGATCTGTCATAAATATTTTTTTACTTTCAATAATAAATGGTCTCACCCATTAGTCGGGCCTTAACCGCTAGTATACATATAAGAAAGATACCTGCAAGGTATTTTTCCCTCAATCTACACTTTCTATTACGGTTTTATAATCAAAACAACATACCTACTTTTTGACAGTTTTGGAGGATAAGGCACAAGTAACAGATAATAATCGTGGCAGCCATATTGCTCCTTAGCATTTGGACCCAACTCTTGATTGGTCGAAAGCTTGGACGACTGCGCATCCACGGGAATGGTACACCTTGTGTTTTTACATCATGATTATGCCATTTTTTGACATCACATTCCCTAGTTACCAGAAAAAATCACATAAAAAACAGTTGCTCGCATAAAATTTATCCCATCAAAACATACAACTCCGGTTTTAAATGTTGACAAACACATTAAACTTAATTCGTAACTACTCCATAGCACTTCATGGAATAAGAAAACATAAAGTAGTTCCCGACATTATTGACATCATACCATCAGATTTAGCGGAAATTGTTTACCCGAACAATGTCAGAGTTGAAATAGGAACAGAACTAAAGCCCATAGAAGTTAAAGAAAAACCGAAGATTCGATGGGCGACAAAACCAAATGCTTATTACACAATTTGTTTGACTGATCCTGATGCACCATCCAGTAGAAACCCCACCTTGCGTGAATGGCACCATTGGTTAGTGGGAAACATACCAGGAGATAGTATTGAACAAGGTGAAACTTTAACAGAATACATCGGAGCAGGTCCACCAAGAGGAAGTGGTTTGCATCGTTATGTATTCCTGATATTTCGACAACAAAATAAATTACAGTTTGAAGAAAAACGTTTAAGTAACAATTCTGCAGAGAACAGGGCTAATTTTTCGATGAGAAAATTTGCTCAAAATATAATTTGGGAAATCCTGTAGCTGCAAATTTTTTCCATGCTCAGTGGGATGATTACGTACCTACTTTATATACTCAAATAAAACTAGCTTCAACTTCTCCATAAAACACACTCTGCTTATAGGTAATGTAGACAATTTGTTAATAAACTTACCAATAGCCTTAGTATAATGTCTTGCACCCAATAATAACTCAGGAGCTCTGTACCAAAATGTAACAACAACAGGATCTAAATCAGCCAATGGTTTCAAAGGTGCATTAAATAATCTTGCAAAACCCATATCTGCAATTTTAACACGACCTCTTTCTGGACCTTCCCCCATTACTAATATATTGGCAGGTTTTAAATCTCTATGTAGAACCCAATTGGAATGTAAATAATGAATTCCATCTAGTATTTGGTACAAAAGAGACTTGACCATACCTTTCGGTACCATTACAGGTTTTTTATTTGCTTTAGCCGCTCTATGAAATTTTATAATATGCCACAAATCGTGTTCGGCAAAATCAAACAATAACCAAACCTTTCTATCATTGTGCGATAAAAAAACACGTATCAAATTGATTACATTTGAATGTTTTAATTCTCGAAGTAACTAAAAAAAAAAAAATTTATTATCACCTATTACACATCGTTCTTCACACATACAGCAATTTCTCGACAAGCAGACATTGACAATCCTGTACCTTCAATTTGTTTTAAAGCGTAATCTCTATTATCAGAACCATCTTTTCGTCGTCCTTTATAAACATGTCCATATGTACCCCTACCAACCTTGCATCCCTCGTATTCAAACAAATCCTCCACTTTAACACGTTCATTTTGAGTTTTCACTTTGAATTCGTAATCCATCATAAGTGCAGTCATAGTATGCATATAACCGGAGGAAATAGTATTTCTGCAATACAAACCCAAAAGAACTGTACTTCACACGTTTCAAATCAAAACAGACATTTAATTGTTTTAACTTAACATTTAAAAGTAAACAATGAAAATTAAAAAATGTAAACAAACCTCCATTGATTGTTTAAAGTTATAAGTGCCAACAAACAAATTTAAAAACATACCAAAAGATGCAAAAAAAGCAAGAAGAAAGTTGGAAGAAAAGAACAATTTCACCTACGAATTAATGAAATCGTTTATTCCCCTACAATGTGGATATTTTTTGAAAAATTCAAAATTTTTTTTAAGGTATTTGGACGAATTTATAAAATCAATGGAAAATAGAAGTACTAACCGTTAATAAAATGTCCCAGGTTCTAGTTTCCTACCACATACCACCATCCTACCAATCACACCACAGCACAGTCACAGAGTACCCACTCTGTGGCACAGTGGAGCTTTCATAACCTTAAAACCGGTTAAATTCAATCAATATACAAGGTGTTGCATAACTTTGTCATTAAGCATGTCGATTTGGATTCGAAAATGTGCACTGACCTGTATCATAAAGGACTGAGCATTCTTCAATACAACATTGAAGCAAACAAGCCCCACCTAAATATTAGTTACTTCAGGTGCCAACTAGTGCGTTAGTTATATAATGATGGTAGCTCGGTGTTTATAATGTGTTGGTAGTACTGGTATCAGCTGTTACAGTTTAGCTTGTTCTAATCTATATGCTTAATATCTGGTGAAAAGTAGTATAATTACAGGCTCATAATTATTTAAAAACGTAAATTATTAAAATTGTATTTTATTGCAATGCATAAACGTAGTTTATACTACGTATGAAACAAGGTTATGTTTATGTAAATAAAAACATTAGTTACAGTGTTACCAATAATCACCAACACAACAAACCTAAATTACTAATTGGCACCTTAAAACACCGGTTTTCAATTTGCTTCAAAAATAGTGGAGGGGATCATTAGAATGCTCAGTCCTTTAAGATACAGGTCAGTGAAAATGTGGGGCTGCAAGTAATTGAAAAAAACTTGCTTGTTACAAAAATAATTGTTGAGTTTGCTCCTTTTGAGGACTGAGGTACGCATCAATTGCTTTGATCGGCGTATCTGCATGAACACATATTTCACTAGCACCCTGTATTCTTCACAAATGAGCCATTATTTTTCTACTCACCCTTGTAAATAACAAAAGTAATGTTGGAGGAAAATTAAAGGCGGTGGTGAAATTTGCAATTTGAGAACAATTTTTTATGGAGAATGCAAAAGTGGAAGTGCAATAAAAAAATAGGTGTTCCCATTTAAGTTTTCAAAACTCACTACCCCGGGGGGGGGGGGGGAGTGTAATCATCAATCATTACTGTATAGGTTGCAAAAAATAAATAAGGAACATGTGTTTTTTCAACTTTTTTCTTTTTGTAATTGGATGTCGCGTTCTCGATATACCTATTCAAGCGTTTCTACATTTGGTATAAAAGGTATTATTTGTATATTAATTTTTACCGTTTTTTGTTTACTTTACATTTCTCTACCACAAATTCTTCCTCTGCAAGGCAAAATAAATATTTACAACACTGAATTTATGTATTTTTTATAACACTTAACACTGTTTAACTTACCTAAGCTCTTTCTTTGGAAATGGGAAAAGCTGACGTTTGATTTAAGGCAATTATTTCTACAATATTGCAGCACAGTGTGTGGCCACCATCTATACGTTTCGACATTTTGTAGAATGCAATACAAAAGGTGTTTTCTTTTTGCATAGCCATAGGGTTGGGTAAAGTCACATGATTGAAGAGTGCCTTGCGTCATAAGACATTTCTGCCTCAGGTTAATATAAAAGTTAAATAAAGCTTTTAAAACGAATAGGGTTATTGAGAACTGAGTCAAATTATTTTTATAAAACGAATGGTGTGTTATTGACAGGGCTGGCTTAAGTTCACCACAACGTGCAAAAAGAAAACACCTAAAGATTTGATGAAATATTTACCGACAAATTGTCGCAAAAGTTTATGTTATAAAACGTTTGCAATTTCGAACCCTTTTTATATATGCTTCGAACCAAACTAAAAGCGAACTGACCTGTATGCAAGGTTTATTAAGTGAATAGGTTACCTCAATGAACAAATTTACTTAGATTGGTTGAGTAAGTCTACGTCATCGCCAGTCCTTTCAGACACGCCCACCACTAAATTTGAATGATTATATATTCACATTTTAATAAGTTTATAAGTGTATGAATTAAGTTCTTTGATATTATGTACTTTTTTTGGAGTAACTAATTGCTGTATTAGGAGGCAGTCGCACAGAGAGACGACCAACCATGGCCATCCGCAACCGTCCAAGTTCGACCGACCAAACATTAAACCACCGTCGCACAGGGAAGACCAGGGAATACCCTGCAAGACCAACCGATTTTTAAATGTCGCGCTAAAGTCGATAATAATTCTGCAGGTTTCTATACTGCCGTGCTAGAATCAAACGCCGTATCTACAAAAAAATCGAATTTTTTTTTTTGCGTTTTTAGTATCGTAGCATCTTTTTCTATGTCATACCCAAAGGAAAATGCGGTATCTGCATTCGTTATATTAAAAACCACCCTTTAATTTGTCGTATCTTCACAGAATTTCTATTTTTTTTAAGATCAAAGGCAGTATCTGCATGCTACTAGCCGGAAATGCGGTATCTACTTGACGGCGGAGGCACATACCGCCTTTTTTTTTAGTGTGCTGGGTTGTCGCATCTACGTTGGATACCAATATGACGGAAATACGGCATTATGATTTAGCACAGCTCTGTGGATTTAGTACCAAGAGACATATTTTTAACGTTAAAGGCCAGAAAAGTTTTTCTTGTATTAACTTAAGGAAAAAAACATAGAAAATCTTGTTTAATCGATTTTCCCTATCATTTTATATGCTAAATCAACTTTTTCATATATTATGTATTATACTGTAAGAAGGACTATTAAAGAAACTTCAACACTTAATTTCTCCATTTGGTGTCATGAGCAGATACCGCGTTTGATTTTAGGACGGCAGTATACACCCACCATAAATAAAATCGGTATTTATGGTACCCACAGTAAATTAAACAAATTAAGCAAATTAAACAACTTCATTCATCCAGAGGTGAAATAAATACACGACCTTCCCCTTCAATTGTATTTGATTAACATGTAAGATGTAATTTAATCACTAACGTGATTGATTGACATGTGTTGGCGACATGTTTCGAGAAAAAACTTTCTCATTTTCAAGCCCAAAAAACAAACGTGTGCTTAACTTCTAGTAACATGGGTTATCTAAAGGGGTCCAATATTTGTGGTAAAATTTATAGGTTAACAATTTTGAACCACTAACTATTAAATTAAAATATTTGGTCTTAATTAAAAGGGTTCTCGCAAAGAGAAACCCGCAGTTATACTTGAAGAGCCAGGGAAAAGGGGGATGTAAATGGATAAAATTATGGGAGAAGTTAAATGACCGCAAGTGAAAAGTGAAATGACCATTTGTTAACCTATAAATTTTACCACAAATATTGGACCCCTTTAGATAACCCATGTTACTAGAAGTTAAGCACACGTTTGTTTTTTGGGCTTGAAAATGAGAAAGTTTTTTCTCGAAACATGTCGCCAACACATGTCAATCAATCACGTAGTGATTAAATTACATCTTACATGTTAATCAAATACAATTGAAGGGGAAGGTCGTGTATTTATTTCACCTCTATATATCCACCCCTTAGTGTTCATCGGATTGTACATTATGATTCATTCATCCACTTCCTTGACTGTCCACCCATCCATACTTAACAATAATAAAATAATTTAAAAAAAATAATTATATCAGGTTAGTAAAAAAATTTCAAATGTTATGAGTCACCGACCGTTAACCGTCGACCAAAAGTTTAAAGGCGGGTTGAAATTTCAAACCGTACGGTCGTGGTTGCTTGTGGACGGTCGTTCTTGTAAGACGTGCTCTATGTACCAACGTGGTATTGAAATTTTGGTCGGTCGTCTTTGCTCTTTGGTCGGCGACCAAAGTCTGTGCGACTGCCGCCTTATCGTTTCATATTTCTATAAAAAAATGCAAATGTGTTATCTACTTATTACAATAAATTACACAAGTAGATCTTTTTGAATTTTAAGGTAATACGAATTCCGTTGTAAAGTGATGTGGACGGTATATTTTATGCTTAACCAAAGCAAGTTATTACGTAAACTATTCTTATTTCGTGCCTATGCTTCTATTTATTCTCTGTTGAACTAGTATTTCTCTATTTGTTAGTACAGTTTCGGTCGGTCTTGCAATATTAACTGCATAACAGGTATTTAGAAAAAGGGACGCCACTTAATTATTATTTTTGTGGGATCAAATTGTAAGTAGCAAAAAAATCTTTCTTTTCGTAGATATTTGTAGCAGTTTTTCTTTTAAATATTTCATTCGTAGGTTAGGTGTGTATTTATTTGTGTATATTCGTAGTTTTTTTTTTCTTTGAAAACGTACTCCTTTATTGAGTCTTAGAATTTAGTCGTAGCGGTACATCGAGAAAATCGCAAATGTCTGTCAAATTGTGCGGGAAGTGTGAAATTAGGGACACTTATTAATTAGATTAAAATAAACGATTTGACCCGCAGCACCCCTATTTTCAACCCTTAGTTTTCAAAAGTGCCCCGTATTTAGTTTTTCCCATCCCCTAACGATAACTCCTTTGTTTACAACTTTTCGAAAAAAATCTATTAATAAAAATTTTAGGAATTCTTATAAGGAACATTTTATATAAGGATAGAATTTTCACAAATATCAACCCTTATCGAGATATATGGAAAAAACTGATTTTTGCAGTTCCATTACAAAATCGGTCATAGTTTTCTTGTTTATCGTTTCTCAGAAAAATTATTCAAGTAAAAGATGTAGATATTAAGATGGTCAATATTTTAGATACATATAATATTTTCACAGAAAGCAACCCTTAACAAGTTATTTCGATATTTCTGAAAGTAATCAACCCTTAAGTATGAAATCGCTCGTATCTTTTTTATTTGTAACTTATGAGAAAAAACATGTAAATAAATATTATAGAAAATTATCTTTTGGGTATTTTATGTCGGTATGAAAATTTCTCAAAAGTCAACCCTTAACGAGATATATCGAAAAAACCAGAAACTGTCAATTTACACATAAAATCGAGCATAACTTTTCTATATTTCACTACAGTGACATTATTGTTATATAATTAGGTAGGTATATGGATGTAGAAAGTATAAGTAAGGGATAATTTTTTTACAAAAACTCACCCTTAGCGAGATATTTTGACAAAAACAAACTTTCGGCACTTTTTAGAAAAGTCTTCGTAACTTTTCCAATTACGATGGTTAACATTATTTCTTCGCGGTTAATAATAGCCAATTACAGTGTATTTCATGAAATCATAGTGATTTTGCACCATATCACACTGGTGCGGGAATTTTCAACGTACAAAGTGTAGGGTTTATTCGCGGTAATATAATTAAAAAGAAACAATCTAATTGTACCCAAAATGCAAACATAGATCGATTTTTATATCAAGGAAGACATATTTTGATGTTATTTTCTTGTGGGGTGGTTCTCACCTCCAGCGCTTCACAGGGGGTGACATTGAAATTTCAAATAGAAAGGCGGGTCATGTGATACATCATTGGAAAGCTAATTCCTTGGCTTTTTCATTTTTGCATTTTTTTCACTTTATTTCTATCAGTAGCTAAGTAAAATACTGAAATATTTATTTAAACACATTTGCCTTAAGTGTGCGAGCTCGTTGTCGCGCGCGTCGCCGCGTATGGTTTCGCTCGGGTGTCACATCTCCTTTAGACATTTTACATGCGAAAATAAAAGGTAAGCACTTCAACAGCAAGTTAGTATTATCTCACCGACTCGTATTTCAGTGAGAACAACCAAATAGAAGACTAAAAAGGAGATGCGACACCCGAGCGAAACCATACGCCGCGCCGCGACGAAATTTCAATGTCACCCCCTGTGAAGCGCTGGAGGTGAGAACACCCCACAAGAAAATAACATCAAAATATGTCTTCCTTGATATAAAAATCGACCTATGTTTGCATTTTGGGTACAATTAGATTGTTTCATTTTAATTATATTACCGCGAATAAACCCTACACTTTGTACGTTGAAAATTCCCGCACCAGTGTGATATGGTGCAAAATCACTATGATTTCATGAAATACACTGTAATTGGCTATTATTAACCGCGAAGAAATAATATTAACCATCGTAATTGGAAAAGTTACGAAGACTTTTCTAAAAAGTGCCGAAAGTTTGTTTTTGTCAAAATATCTCGCTAAGGGTGAGTTTTTGTAAAAAAATTATCCCTTACTTATACTTTCTACATCCATATACCTACCGAATTATATAACAATAATGTCACTGTAGTGAAATATAGAAAAGTTATGGTCGATTTTATGTGAAAATTGACAGTTTCTGGTTTTTTCGATATATCTCGTTAAGGGTTGACTTTTGAGAAATTTTCATACCGACATAAAATACCCAAAAGATAATTTTCTATAATATTTATTTACATGTTTTTTTTCATAAGTTACAAATAAAAAAGATACGAGCGATTTCATACTTAAGGGTTGCTTACTTTCAGAAATATCGAAATAACTTGTTAAGGGTTGCTTTCTGTGAAAATATTATATGTATCTAAAATATTGACCATCTTAATATCTACATCTTTTACTTGAATAATTTTTCTGAGAAACGATAAACAAGAAAACTATGACCGATTTTGTAATGGAACTGCAAAAATCAGTTTTTTCCATATATCTCGATAAGGGTTGATATTTGTGAAAATTCTATCCTTATATAAAATGTTTCTTATAAGAATTCCTAAAACTTTTATTAATATATTTTTTTCGAAAAGTTCTAAACAAAGGAATTATCGTTAGGGGATGGGAAAAACTAAATACGGGGCACTTTTGAAAACTAAGGGTTGAAAATAGGGGTGCTGCGGGTCAAATCGCTTATTTTGATCTAATTAATAAGTGTACCTAATTGCACACTTCCCGCACAATTTGACAGACATTTAGATGTACCGCTACGACTAATTAGAACAATGTAAAAAAGGTGTAAATATGAGTGAACTATTTGAAAATATGTACTAATGAAACGATGAAAAAGACGTATTGAAACAAAATACTGGACAAGGCACCTGACATCTCCTGCAACCCAGCAAACATTTTGATTGTGGGCCATCAGCGGCTGAATGTCTGCTTGCCGTTAACGTCGACGATGGCACGATTGATGAATTCAGAATTGGCCCGACATCAATAGGAGACTGCGGCCGCTAGTCGGCCCACTATAGGATATTGGCGGTTTTACACCATTGGCCCGTCATTGTAACGACTGTGGCTCATCACCGTTATCGATTGATTGCCGTTAACAAAAAGAAACCAAAATATTAAAAAATGTATTTTAATAAAAAATTACAAAGCATTATATAATCTACATATTCTCAATCCAATAAAAATACATATTCTCTCAATCCAATAAAAAATAGTACTAGAATAAATTTACTTCGACGCTTTCCGTCTCTTATTTCTTCCACCATTCCTGTCTGTTGCAGTTCTTAGCCAACTCTTAATTATCGTTTCGACTTCTTGTTGGGTCGCATCCTTACTGAACTTGTTTTTTCTTACTACGCCTACAAACGATAATAATAAATACTTATAAATCTGCAAAAATATGTACATACCAACAATAAAGCTAATAATATTCTTTAAATTATTAAAGGCAGGTTTGTTATTTTTGCCACACCAGTTATAAGATTCGCTCAAATTCTGCCCAACAATTTTACTTAAAATTCGCCTTGTCGTATCAAGCACATCTTTCCCTCCAATGAGTTGAAAGAAAGACACCTGAAAATGTATAGACAATATTAATTGTTTTACATTATTTATTAACTACCAGCTCGGGAGTTTTTTCAGTCACTGTTGCATTAAAATGTTCTAACTGTTCTTGAGTTGTAAATGGAAATAATTTTGTCAGTTCACTCTCCTCTGGACCGTCTTCATTAATGCTTAGACATTGCTTTATGATTTTAATTTCTGAACACATAGATTTCATAGTTGTTAATAAATTCTTTAATAAAACTGTAAATAAGCGTCATTAAAATTATTTCACATTAAAAATTATTGACTTACCCTCATTATTTTTGCAGCCACATGAATTATGAGAAGATCGCCACGAAATTGGTGTAGACGAAGGTGTAGAGTGCAGATAATCATTATTGTTATATTGATGTGATATTCGTTCTACATCATTATTGTCCTGTGAATGTTGGTGGCTTGTAGTAGGCTGCTCAAGCACATCTTGCTGTTCTGTTTGGTAAGTTGGTTTAGAGTTGCTGTTATTACCATATACGTCCAGATCAGTTGTCACTCTTTTCATACGTTTTGTTTTCAAATTCACACGAGGTAGATCTTCCTCAGATCCAGAGGACGAAACGAAATCTTCAAAATGTTTTGGTTTGTGTGTACCCCTTCTTCTTGTTTCTATTTCTGATACTTCACTTTGATCTACACTTTGCATATTTTCTAAGGCATTCATTTTGGAGAGTGCTTTCTCATAAGTAACTACAACAGGAAAAGTTAACAAATATGTGCAAAATCAAATTGCCACATACATGACTTATACTTAATGTTTACACGGTTTCCAGTTGTAAAAGATGAAGGACATTCATGATTTCGAATCAACTGGGTTCTCTGAGAGTCAGTAGCTCTTTTGGGTCATAAACAAGTAAAATCTCCTTTTTCATTTTTACTTAGCCAGGAATGAGAGATAACACTCATAGGAATATTGCCATCCACTGCTTCATCAGGAAATTCCACAACATGATACAAATAACTAAAAATAGCAATACGAAATTAGTACATAAAAGTCTGAGTAAGTAAGTACTTACAAGTTACCAAAAGTTAAATAAACGAAGTAAACATAAAATTTAGACATCAACTTAGTGTATGTACAAGTGGAGTGTAGAAAAAATTTTCGCAGTCATTTTTATCTAATGGAAGTAAAATTCCTTTACAAGCAATTTGGTCAATACTTCGACAAATTATATTACTTTTATTTTTATTATTAGTTTCCTGTACATGTTCGTCATAAGCAATGTAATCGTCATCATACATACAATTTAAACTAGTATCTTCATTTGAAGATTCTATATTAAAAACATTGGTTTGTTCAAATGATAGCAGGGGTGGGTTAATATTTAACTCGTGGCGGGTATTTGGCACATTTACTGCATTTAGAGTAGGATTGTCGCAGACAAAATTACAATTAACAACTTCCCCATTTCTTTCCACTTCCCTCTCTAAACATCGTTTCTTGGAAACTAAAGAATCAATTTTGTTCAGTGCTAACGTTTCAGAAATATCCTTTTTAATTAACTTATAATTATAACTTCTTGAGTAATTTTTGAAATGACTAGAACCTGCCATAATAGCTAACTTGCTTACTATTATTTAAATAACGTAATTACAAGGACAAGACCGTTGGGAACACATACACATTTTGGCGGGTTATTAGTATGTAGATACAAAGACCACGTTATTATAGGGTTAGTTACAAAAAATGAGGTTAGAAATTAGAAAAATATAATGTAATGTGTATTAAAATGAAGAAACTCACCTTGTTCCTTCGTTCATCATTGTGCAACAGTTGCAGCTGTAATTAACAATTAACAACTTGAACAAACGATGATATTTACGGATGCTTAAAACTTGTAGGTACCTAACGCTTTAACTTAACCTTGTCTTTTGTCTTGTATTTGTACTATTCAACACAGTCATACCACAACACAGTTTGTCAATGGTACCACCATATTGATAAAACACTAACATTTATATTCTTTTATCTGTATCATTGATTAATCAATGTTTGTATGAATAAATTTACTCACCTCCACGGTCAACGCTCACCTGTTGATATTTAAAATTAATGAATGACTACAATGAATACAATGAATAATTCGCGCATTTAAATTTACGTTTAAATTAGCACTTTGGCCATTCCCGGCCCGCTTAAGGGCTGACCGACAATGTATATGAAGTTTTTGCGTCTAATATTCTGCGGTGGCCCGTAGGTAGTATGCCGTTGCCATCAACAACCCAGCATGGCCGTCAGTAGTCCGCCTGACGGCCGTCATTCTCATGTTTGCTGGGAAATAGCTACGTTCCTAGAGGATTTTAGAAATTTAGATCAGTTTATGTAGTTTTTGTTAAGAAACACAATAATATCACACTGCAAGTGTGCAACAGACAAATATATTACCTGTGCAACAGACTGAGAGCGCGCAATAACGTGAAATGTGGCGGGACTGGCAGTGACGCTGCACCTTCCCTCCACGCTTCGCGCGATCGCCTGCAAGCTATGCGATTGAGGCAACCTATCATAGAAAAGGTGTTTTTTCTATGCAACCTATTCACTTAATAAACCTTGACCTGTATGTACATAGTCAAGTTTGAATTTATGCAACCCGCCACTATGACGTATTTCCATCTCTTTTTAACCAATAGAATGTAAGTAATGTAAGATAAGTACGTAAAACGTAAATTAAAAACAAAACAGCTAACACCGTTCATTACGTGCTATGAGTGTGAAAAAGATAGAGATACGTCAATGTATTGCTTGCCCCCTGGCACGAAATTCTGTTTTGTTTACAACCGTCGGGACTATTCCAGTTAGTATAGAGTTCACTGGCTCGAACTTAATAACTTAACATCATCCTATGGCGTCGAGAAAATACGGGGAAAACAAAGTTACGTTACTGTTTTATTTATACTGCGACTTTGATAATGGTCTAAAGTCGAGCGTCCCCAATAAACTGTTAGATGAGAGCGTCTCGTCGCGACGAAACGCTCTCTTCTAACAAAATGTATAGTGTCTCGTCGCGACGAAGCGCTTTGTACAACAACAATGTATAGCGTCTCGTCGCGAGACGCTATACATTTTGATTGTAGAGAGCGTTTCGTCGCGACGAGGCGCTATACATTTTGTTAGAAGAGAGCGTTTCGTCGCGACGAGGCGCTATACATTTTGTTAGAAGAGAGCGTTTCGTCGCGACGAGACGCTCTCATCTAACAAAATGTATAGCGTCTCGTCGAGACAAAACGCTCTCATCTAACAAAATGTATAGTGTCTCGTCGCGACGAAGCGCTTTGTACAACAACAATGTATAGCGTCTCGTCGCGACGAAACGCTCTCTACAAACAAAATGTATAGCGTCTCGTCGCGACGAAACGCTCTCTACAAACAAAATGTATAGCGTCTCGTCGCGACGAAACGCTCTCTACAAACAAAATGTATAGCGTCTCGTCGCGACGAAACGCTCTCCACTAACAAAATGTATAGTGTCTCGTCGCGACGAAGCGCTTTGTACAACGACAATGTATAGCGCCTCGTCGCGACGAAACGCTCTTTTCTAACAAAATGTATAGCGTCTCGTCGCGACGAAACGCTCTCATCTAACAAAATGTATAGCGTCTCGTCGCGATAAAACGCTCTCATCTAACAAAATGTATAGTGTCTCGTCGCGACGAAGCGCTTTGTACAACAACAATGTATAGCGTCTCGTCGCGAGACGCTATACATTTTGTTTGTAGAGAGCGTTTCGTCGCGACGAGACGCTATACATTTTGTTTGTAGAGAGCGTTTCGTCGCGATGAGACGCTATACATTTTGTTAGAAGAGAGAGACGCTCAACATTTTGTTAGTGGAGAGCGTTTCGTCGCAACGAGACGCTATACATTTTGTTAGAAGAGAGCGTTTCGCCGCGACGAGACGCTCAACATTTTGTTAGTGGAGAGCGTTTCGTCGCGATGAGACCCAAATTTGTGCCTTGAGGTACTCCGAAATATGTATCAAATATAGGAGAACAATATTTGAAAACTGCTTTAAATAAGATTTCAGCTGATTTACTAGTGAAAGTGTTAAATCTAGAAATAAGCACAGGTAGGTATGTACCTAATCTATTTTACCAAAACCCTTCTTAAAGTCAATATACTTACCCTCCATTAGATAACATTTATGAAGTTATGTAAATTCTTGAGGGTGCCAGTACGTGTGTACGTGTGTTTCATATGTGTCACAGCATTTCGAAAATCTGTTGCACCGTTACTTTAACATGTTTACAAAGCTGGCATATTTTTGTTGCCCCTTTAATGAAGAGGTCCTATTTTTAGTTGTGTTATTACTATTTTGCACCTTCAAGAAACTTTGTTGGTTTTAATGTATGAGTGAGTCATTCAATTCTAGGCCTTTCCAGTCTTGATGCCACTCTGCTCCTACTTTTTTTATGGATGTCTCTCACAAACTTTTTGATTCCTCCTCCGCCTTCAGTCGTGACTTAGTATTTTCATAATCAACTTGTGAAAGACTGGTTGCATAATTTCATCATATCGGTCATCTGCGCTGTACATTGGACTCAGATATAAGGTATAATCATAGAGAAGAGGTGCCAATACCATACAATTATTTCACTCCAAGTTGGCGCGCCCTCGTTGAGCCCTTACCAAACTAAAATTTAATTTTGTCGGTAATATAGTGCATCTTACTTATCATTTGATGATTATTTAATTTAAAATAATCATATTTTCATATATGTAAAAAAGAAAAAAAGAAGGTTGTTGATTTATATATTTTTCATTTGAAGGAATTGTGTTTTGTATTAAAAGTTCTTGTTAAAAAGTTTCATATTTATGTATTTATTAAAATCAGAGTCATTAAGCTTAAAATCTACTACGTTACTGCTGAATGTGCAACATAAATTTTAGGTTATTGCTCATAATAAATGTACATTTATGGAATGTAAGTACTTACCAGGTGTATTAAGTTTCGATATTATGACTTATTCCAATTTAATTTGGGATTTTACCTCAATTTTCTGTGCCGAAAAAGACTGTGAGTGACTTTTAAATTTCACTCACAACCTTTTCCGGCACAGAAGACTGAGGTAAAAGTCAGAAAATCGAAACTTAATACACCTGGTAAGTATATTTCATAAATGTACATTTATTATGAGCAATAACCTAAAATTTAATATAGAGTTATTTGACAAATGATAAGTAAGATGCACTATATTACCGACGAATTTAAATATTAGTTTGGTAAGGGCCCAACGAGGGCGCTCTAACTTGATGTGAAATAATTGTATGGTATTGGCACCTCTCTTTTCTTTTCTCTATTTTCTCTATGGGTATAATAAAAAAATTAGCTTCAAACTTAACTGTTTAAGTATAAAGCTGCATTTATAGTGTCGGTATCGGTATGCAATAAGAAATAAGAAATAAGCGGTAAGGAAATGAACTTATGGATAACCTGTATAGCATTTATAGTAGAAATAAGAAATAAGCAATAAGAAATAAGGAATTGGTTCAATTTTATTTCTTACCGTTACCGTTACCGAATCGGGAATATTCGTATACAGCCGTGAGCTTACGAGCTAAGAAAAGACAGATGACATCAATATAAATCAGGTGTTAAAAGAAATATTTGAGTGAAATATATACTTAATTCAAGAATCGATGGGAAAATATTACGCCAAGTTGATTTTAATTTTACAATCGTACCTTAGGTAACCTAAGAATCGTACCATAAACATAGTAATAATTTAAATTAAACCCGCAATGCGCATGCCTACTCTGTTACCGATAAAGAACTATAAATGCGTTTTTATTTCTTACTGCTATTGCTTATTTCTTATTTCTTATTGCATACCTATACCACCAACACTATAAATCCAGCTTAACTTGTTTTATAAATTTTTGGGAATGTAGTTAATGTTTATGAAAGCCAGCTTTCCAAATCACTAAATTGCTTTTTCAAAACAACTACAAGATAGTGGAATGCAGTGTTAAAGGTGTCCTAACCTACACTTACAAAATTGTAGCTCTGTTGGGCACTTTGATAGGCGCACTAGCAAATGTTTGAATGGAGAGCATACCACACTATTACCTTTTCATCGTCAAGTCACTTGGTTTAAACACTGTTACTTCCTTTGTTAATTTGGCGGTTGAGTCGGATCACCAGCTATTTGGTGGTCGTGCCAAATAAACAATAAAGTTTTGGAAGTTGTGAAAAACAAACTAACATTTTACAAATTATGTACAAGTTTTAACAGTGGGGGAAGCGGTTATGGAACTGTTCAGACATTCATATTTTGAGTACTTAATTTACAGGAGTAAGTACCTAATTCAAATTATTTATTCAGAAAAGACTCATTTTCTTACTAGGCCTTCTGTGTGCAAAACAATTTAAACACATTTAAGTGCACAGGACTTTTTACAAGATTACGAAATTAGAAAATATTTCAATTGGCAACTTAAATAATTACATATAACCTTTGGGGGGAATTATGTAACTAAGTGTCTTTTAACTCCCTTTTGAGTTTTTGACTAAGGTCACTGAATAAAGGAATTATTTAACAGTAATAACAAACACAAGGTAATCACCATGTCTCTTTAAAACCATCCATCACAATAAATAAAAATTTCTTTATGTTTAATGTTTTGTCCTAGGGTCTGTTTCACAAACGTAATTAATTTGGTGTGACATTTATCCAGCTGTTGTATTTAATTGAGTATAAATATGAATCTGCTCGTGTTCCCAATGAGTTGGATGCAAAATGGATGTACAATGAGCAAATTTGTGCTTTCAAGGCTTTTGTACTCAACTTTCTGTTGGTTTGTCCAGTACCAGTATAGTCCGTAAAATGAATGATTGCGAATTTCGGCTTGCGCTTTATTTGACGTGCACGCTCGTAGTTTGTATCTATTTCGTTCTAACACACAATATTTGGAAATACAGAGAATGGAATGCTACATTATCGTGGCTGCGGGTGTTAGAACGAAATAGATACAAACTACGAGCGTGCACGCCAAATAAAGCGCAAGCCGAAATTCGCAATCATTCATTTTACGGACTATACCCATCGACATATAGAAATGGACTGCGCGTAGTTATGCTAAGACGGGATACTGCAGGCGAGAGAGAGGGTAAACGTGGAGGCCTAGTTCTAGCTTTATCTGTCGCGTATCTATTGGTTGCTGTATTTTCATGGGAATGGAATGGGAATGCAGCGACCAATAAATACGCGACAGATAAGGCAAGAACTAGGCCTCCACGTTTACCCTCTCTCTCGCCTGCAGTATCCCGGCTTAGCATAACTACGCGCAGTCCATTTCTATATGTCGATGACTATACCTTTTTAAATGTCAATATTTTTGATGGTGTAATTATAAAAACAGAAAACTACAATTCACTTCAACTTGTACAAATTAGGTTTCAACTAAATACAGGGTTTTCATCAATGTCTGACCCCCACGTGATTGCAGGTGCTTAGGCAACGAAAGATGCACGATGGCAAACCTGATTAATTTCGCCTTGACAGTTAACGAGGGTGTCAAAAACATCGACATATAGAAATGGACTACCCATTTTCATGGGAATGCAGCGACCAATAGATACGCGACAGATAAAGCTAGAACGAGGCCTACACGTTTACCCTCTCTCTCTCACCTGCAGTATCGCGGCTTAGCTTAACAACGCGCAGTCCATTTCTATATGTCGATGATCAAAAATGACAATTCACCTTAAAAAATATTGCTAACTTTAAAAATTTATCTGACGTAATGTAGAGGAAATTCGAAAAGAAAGCAAGCAGAAGTAACGGAAATGTGAGGATATAAAACTAAATATTGTAGTAGGTATTTGGTAATTGTTTTTCTTCGACCTGCTAACAACTACAAATATAGAGAAAGAATACTTAAAGCGCGATGACGTGGGGGGTCAGATATTGATGAAAACCCTGTACAAGAAAACTGATAGCCATAAAATTTAAAAAAATACAAAAATAATGCATCACATTTCACCTGTGCAACTATTCATCAGCAATACTTTTATCAACTTAATGAATCGCTTTGCATTAATTTCAATAGTACTATTACTTTATTAGGTAATAATCTCAGAGAGAAACAAATACCTACTTAATAATAATATGCATAACGACACAAAATACAGTGCATGGCTTGCTACCCCTAGAGATAAGGCTATTTGGCAACAAACATTGCATTCGTATATCCTGAGCAAAATTTATTAATACATTTACAGAAATAAAGCTATGTGGTTGTTTTTTTTTTAACTTGAAAATATATGCCTTCTTTTAATGTTATCATTATCCTAATATCTATCGTAAGAAAAATAGCTACTCTGGTAATATAAAAAAATTATCGCAATCGCCATTCAATAGTTAAAAAGAAGGCACATACTTTGCCAAATGTGAATAGTATGAAACTTGTGCAGTATTCCAAACAATATGAGTAGCTCTAATAATAATTGTCGAAATGGTATATTTACATATTTCCTACTTAAAACAACAAATTAACATTAATCGCTAATTCACACTTGAATTGACTATCATAGCTCACAATACTGTCACATCATATCACTGAACACTTCTTTCTTAAAAATACTATACAAATAAGATAAATTACACGTTAAATAAATCGCACTAAAAATGCATAGACATTAAAAAAATATACATAATACAGTTAAAATTTTTATGTAAAATTAAATTAGGTAAAGTACTAAATTCAGTTCGTGAATTAAATTTGTCATAAAACGATTTTCCTGCATTATTACTTATAAAACGGACTCAAGTTGTTTTATCTCTTTTTCGGCAGACGGACTTGAAGCTGTTTCAACTATCGATGGAATGGCGTTACGATTGGTACCCATTGTAATGGGGCCATCTTCTTCCTCCTCATCCTCATCAATTGGAGTTAAAGCGTCATCAATTATGGTAGGCGGTTCTTGTGGGATCGGTTTCTTTAGGTAAGGTGCGATAAAGCTAGTTAAAGCAGATACTCCAAATAAGCCACCTGCTACATAAAAAGGTATCGAATACGACTGAGTTGCATCATAAAGTGCACCGGCCATAGGTGAACCAACTATTGTTGCAGCACCACGAAACAGAATTAACAAACCAAAAGCATTTGTTAGCTTATCTAATCCTAAGAGATCAACAAGTATTATGGATGTTAGGGAAATGTATCCAGCTAAAAATAGATTAGTTATATTTAAAATGAAAGATTCTATAGATGCACACTTACAGACGGCTATTCCAAAAAAAATAGCTGTTGTCATGTAAGCACCGTACGTATGACATAAAGGAGTAGCTGCTACTGCTACTGTTGAAATAACAAGGCAAATGTTATTGACAAATAATGCATTGACTTGTGGAAAATCGGCAAAATAACCACAAGCTATACGTCCTACTGTATTGGTAATTCCGATTATGGACAATAAAAATGAGGCCTGACCTGGTTCAATTCCCTAAAAATGTCACATCTACGATTATTTATAATAAACATTTTATATATGTACTTACATCAGATTTGGCGCAGTCAACCAAATATACGAACGGTACGTAAAGACCTGCCATTCCAAATAAGTTGGAGATTGCAATTAACATAAATACAGGATCTTTCAATAAACTGAAGTCCATCATTTGTGACAATGCAGATTTAAAACTCTCAGGTAATACCAAACAAGGACACATATCACACGCTAAAATTAATGGTACATAGTAATACATACAGGAATGTCTTTTTCTTACGTTCTGCCTTTTCAATATCTCCCATTTCATTTCTGCTGGGCCTAGGAATACTCATAACACTTTGTCTGTAATTTGTTAATGATTTCTGCGATTGGTATTCAGGAAGATTTGTGATTGATCCGGAGTAGAAAATGTCTTTCCTTGACATTGGGCGTACCATTAATGGTTTTTCACGAGGCAGTGATAATTTTGAATTCGTATAATTCATGCTTTCAGTATCCTACAATGAAAAATTAAATTACTATGTTATGATACACATAGACAAGAAAAAAGTGGGGAATTTATTTAGAATTCGTGCATCAAAAATTCCCCAATAATAAACAAAACAAAAAATACATATTGCAACAAAGAGCACCTAAGTAATATCTAGCAAAAATAATTTTGCTTTGGTTTCTTTAAAAAAAAGAAAATTTAAATTGCATTTTTTTAATTTGTTAGCTTCTACTTATTATTAAGATCATTTTTATAGTGGTGTGATGCATAAAAATAAAATTTAATTGCTCCAATTTTGTTTATGTATGTCAAGTGCTTGTTCCTTATATCATTTACAATTATTATATAAGACTTGTTCGCCTAATGACCCAAATAAAATTTCAATATTTTTCACATATAAGGTCCATAAAAAACATTTTCTTTTACTTAGGTAAAATTTGTTTTACAATTTACATTAAGCATGTATAAGAACCAAAACAGACTCTAATGAGTACGAAAATGTGTTTATGAGAGAATTTTGGAAAATGTGAGGCGTTTTTTGCACTTTTACGCCTATTTACTAAGTTTTAATGATCCACTACAATTTTTATTTTTCTTTTTTGCATTTATTTGTCGTTTTTTTTTTATTTTCGGGACTAAAACAGACTTACAAAAGTTCCTAAAATGAACTCAAAACAAAATTCATTTCAATTTAAAATACTTTAACAGCAGTTTTGGACTATATTTTATACTTCACACAAACTTATTTCTTAAATAGTTAATGTTGAAAATACTAAAAAAGAGGGAATTTTTATGTAAATGGTATGTTGGGATGTACTATAAGCTAGTTTAGTATTATTTTGATAATTAGGTATTCTTATCTTATCAGTATTTTCAACATTGACTTTGTTTAATGTGGAAATCCAAAATAGTTCAAAACTGCCGTTGAACTTTCCATGAAATGATTTTTCTTTAATAAAATTAATTTTGTACTAAAAATAACTTCATTAACAGGTTTGTCATAAGGAAATAATACACTTGTTTTGGTACCTTGAAAAAAAATGAAAGAACGCAAAAAATTAAATTTGAAAAAATTAAAAATCGTAGGTAAATACCAATGAAATGCAAGACAACTTTCTCCATCTAACATTTTCTAAAAATTTTTTAATTTTTTTTGTTGAAGCAGTTGTCAAATGTCATCCATGTATGCCAGTTTTGGTTCTTAAGCCATACAGGGTATCCCGAAAAGATTGGTCATAACTCATAAATTATACCACATATTCTGGAGTCAAAAATAGATAGGTTACCTATACATATACAAAAGTGCACACAAAAAAAGTTATGTAGAACTTGTATACAGGAAGAAGAAGGTCATATTGAACACTTGTTGAGTTAAGGTAAATTATATAACTATAAATTATAATTTAATAATAAAGAAGTTTTTAATATTTGTAAAATAGATATAGAGATATAGAGTTTAAATATTCAATATTTTGAAATTAACATTTTACAGGGTGGCTGTATCTTCCAAACTAAAATGTTTACAAAGAAATACAAAGAGACACAAAAGTTTAAAAACAGACGTTTGATTCCAGTGGCGTTCCATATTTTGTTTGTTGAAGTATAACCGTAAAAAAAGTTGCGGGGTTGATCAACTCTGAAAATCCATAATAAATAAAAATAATTGAATGCGACTGTTTCCAATTTATTTGTTATCGTGTACTAGTATTTCGTATAAATTTTCATAAATTAACGTTAAACCGTTTTAGAGCAATGCTAAAAAAATTTATTTAAATTTTTAACTAAATCACCCAGTAACTTTTTTTGTGTGCACTTTTGTATATAGGTAAGTGAGGTTCAATCACTGAATAATAATAATAATAATTCAGTGGGTTCAATCAACCTATTTTTGACCCCAGAATATGTGGTATGATTTATGACCAATCTTTTCGGAACACTTTTATAATCCTAAAATTAACTTTTAAGTGAAGTAGGTACCTAATAAAAACATTTCCATAGGATAGGGTTCTCCACGACACTGTAGTTTCTTACAGTGAACTATACAGGGTATACCACGGAACCCGTTCATTAGAAGTTTCTGGGGTCCCTTATTAGTTATAAATTTGAAACTTTCAGGTTAAGGATAACACATAGCCTTCTTTTGTTCTAAAATATTGTCGATGTTGTACAACTTCCGGAAGGACCGGAAGTCGCCATTCATCTTCTTATTTTAAATGGAACCCCCTGTATATTATTGCATTTTTGGATTATACAATCGATTCTGCGTAACATTGTATTAGATTATCCTATACCTATCATCAACTGTTTTTGAGATATTATAATTTTTTTGAAAAATTTGCGCTTTGCGGAGGGATGTTTAATAGCCCACCTTTTGCTCTTCTTTGAACGCAAAACATTCATACTTTACAAACACGAAGTAAAACCATAAGGGTTCACAAAATGCATTTGCAAACCGATCACAGATTATACAGGGCGTTCAAAATTAGTGGCAAAGTTAAAAAACTTCAAACACCAAAAAGTCATTTTTTTCAAATGGAACACCCCGTATATTTTTACATATTTGGAAGGCTATTTAATTTACGCATCGATAAACTATAGGTATCCCTATACCTATCTTTAGCGGTTTTGTAGTTATTAACACTTTTTATCTAATATTGATTAAAACTGCACTTAAAACCTATGCACATTTGAAAGCAGGCTGTGAGTATGACAACAGGAAAAACAATTACTTTTACAAAACGAATTTAATGATCTTATTTATACAACAAACAAATAAAAATGACTTTAATGGATATAAAATAAATTCAAAATATCAGTATTGGGATATGCGTTAACTGCTTCCATTTTATAAAATTGTTTACTGTTTACCACCTGTTTGCTTTAATGAGCATGACATCCAGCTAAACATTCGTTTGTCTAATCATACTAATAATAATAATAATAATAATAATAATACTTACTTGATTTCGATCCGTGCGGTTAGTTAACCAGGCTTGGCCTAAGTATCGATAAAAACCGAAGTACATATAATAATAATAATACCTTTTATTGAGAGCAAACTATTAAATTACATAAGATTGTTCAAAATACGTTAAAACTGCACACTTGTTCTCAAAAGAAGGGAGTTCAGGTGTCTACAAAAAAAGTAGAGACCTGTTCTTGCACACAACCCTGTTAGACGTTCATTACCGTATTTTATTTTCGCATACTCACAGCCTACTTTCAAATGTGCATAGGTTTTGAGTGCAGTTTTAATCAATATTAGATAAAAAGTGTTAATAACTACAAAACCGCTAAAGATAGGTATAGGGATACCTATAGTTTATCGATGCGTAAATTAAATCGCTTTCCAAATATGTAAAAATATACGGGGTGTTCCATTTGAAAAAAATGACTTTTTGGTGTTTGAAGTTTTTTAACTTTGCCACTAATTTTGAACGCCCTGTATAATCTGTGATAGGTTTGCAAATGCATTTTGTGAACCCTTATGGTTTTACTTCGTGTTTGTAAAGTATGAATGTTTTGCGTTCAAAGAAGAGCAAAAGGTGGGCTATTAAACATCCCTCCGCAAAGCGCAAATTTTTCAAAAAAATCATAATATCTCAAAAACAGTTGATAGATAGGTATAGGATAATCTAATACAATGTTACCCAGAATCGATTGTATAATCCAAAAATGCAATAATATACAGGGGGTTCCATTTAAAATAAGAAGATGAATGGCGACTTCCGGTCCTTCCGGAAGTTGTACAACATCGACAATATTTTAGAACAAAAGAAGGCTATGGGTTATCCTTAACCTGAAAGTTTCAAATTCATAACTAATAAAGGACCCCAGAAACTTCTAATGAACGGGTTCCGTGGTATACCCTGTATAAAAATTATTGTTATTAACAAAATTGCACATGATTTGATAAGTGGGATTAACAAATCTAATTTAATTTAAATAAATATAATGGCCCTGGATAATTATGCATGCAGTTGCATAAGGGAAATGTGCATTAATGGTACAAGTGCAGTATAAGCATAGAATACATGGTACAAGATAAACATGTACATTGCAAATAGTACTTCCTATAAATATAAAAATGCAGAAACACTATGTTTTCTTTAGTTTTAGTTTTTACTGACAAACAAGATGGTGCACCCTATCCCACAGCATGTTTTAAGAGAAAACATAAGAAGCTAAACTACATAAAGACTCTTAAACTACATTAGTGCCTTCTACAGGGTGGGGCACCACATACGGCACGGAAGTTGGTGCCTAAACTATAACAATTTTTAAAAATCTTTTTATATGCATACATGTAGGTCAATAAGAGCTACATTTTAAAAATATTTATAAATATACAGGGTGGTTCAAAAAAATGTGGCGTATCAAAGTTATATTTTTTTAAATGGAACACCCTATATATCATCACATTTTCGTATTTTACGTTAAAAAATAATGTCTCTTTCTTAACAATTCCCTATACCTATCTTTTATGGTTTTCGAGATATCTCGGTTTTTCTCGAAATACAGTAGGTCACAGAAAAAAGAGTAACGACAAAATGGGTAGGCGTAAAAGAAATTGCTTTGGATCAGTTGATTTGAAGCCTTTTGGCAACTATTTGCAATATTTACTATTATGTAGAAATGTACAGGGTGTTCCAGAACGTGCGAAATATCATTGACTCCTGCTAACTTAAATAACTTGCTTATTTTAAATAGAACACCCTGTATTTTTTTACTCTATTCGATACAGTAAAATATTGTCTTTAAACGATATTAGGGTTCCCTATAGCTAAGTATAGTATTTTCACGTAACCAATGGATAACGTGTTTAAAGTCAGCTCTATGTCTTTCTCTTAGGAGTATACCTGAACGATACCTCAAATTCTTGCAATTACTGGCAATGTTATGTTTAGTTGTTGATATTTTTTATAAGCTTCGCTAATTATTAAATATTACAATAAATTATTTACAGCGTTGAGTGATTATTCAATGTTTACAGTTGATTCATTGTAATTTTTTTGGTTTCAACTATTTTAATATTGAACTGACTGAAGTAATGTAGGTAAAGCACAAATCAACAACTTGGCTGTAGGAAACGTCTAATAAAAGTAAATTTAATAATTTCAGGTATTGTTTACAATAATACCCTAAGAGAATGACATATAGAGCTGACCTTCAAACAGGTTATCCATTGGTTGCGTGAAAAATACTATACTTAGCTATAGGGAACCCTAATATCGTTTGAAAGACAATATTTTACTGTATCGAATAGAGTAAAAAAATACAGGGTGTTCTATTTAAAATAAGCAAGTTATTTAAGTTAGCAGGAGTCAATGGTATTTCGCACGTTCTGGAACACCCTGTACATTTCTACATAATAGTAAATATTGAAAATAGTTGCCAAAAGGCTTCAAATCAACTGATCCAAAGGAATTTCTTTTACGCCTACCCATTTTGCCGTTATTCTTTTTTTTGTGACCTACATGTTGTTATCCATTGGTTACGTGAAAAATACTATACTTAGCTATAGGGAACCCTAATATCGTTTGAAAGACAATATTTTACTGTATCGAATAGGGTAAAAAAATACAGGGTGTTCTATTTAAAATAAGCAAGTTATTTAAGTTAGCAGGAGTCAATGGTATTTCGCACGTTCTGGAACACCCTGTACATTTCTACATAATAGTTATAGTTGTTATAGTTTAAGCACCAACTTCCGTGCCGTATGTGGTGCCCCACCCTGTATAATAAATTATCATTGACTTTAATGTATAAAGTCAATGTTATAGGTACAGCAATAATAGTAAAATGTTCGCTCCATTTTGTGGAAAACACATATAATAAATTTATTTCAATAAACATATGATTATCTGCAAAAGTTCAACAGGAAAATTTTTACACAAAATATATTAGTATCAATGACGAATTAATGTAATTAAAATTTCTTAATCATAATTTTTCCATTGTCAGTGAATTTTAACTAACATATCTTTTAGATTTCAGATGATAATATTGAGCCTCAATTTACCACCCTACCTTATACAGACACAGATTCGTTAATAAATTAAAAATTTAATTACTTAATGTGATTTCCCTGCATGACTGTTTATTATTAATTTCCGTGTCTGTTTTTAGGTCTACTGATAGTATTTAATCACAACTATGACACAATTGTCGTATCTCTATTGACCATTGCTAAAGTTTTTATAAAAATTAAAAACTGCAGATCGCACAAAAATGTTTATTCACAAAGCTATGTTTATTTTGAATGGAAATTTGTCAAAGGTGCCACATATTATATTTATTGGAGAAGAATTAAATTTCAAAAGAAAATTTAGTAACCTATAATTAAAAACATTTTTAAAACAATGAAAGTATGTTCTCTAGGGCAATTTAAAATCAGGCATCTTGTTTGAAAGGCAAATATTTTAAAGGTGTATTCCAATTGGAGAAAATCCAAATTGTGAAACTGCTCTATTTTAATGACACTGAATTTGTAATTTTCCCAGGTGGCATTTTGTACACCTACGAATTTCCTAAAGATGTAGGTACCTAAATCTGAGTATTAAATAACTACCTAGTTTCATTAAAACATTCTATTATACAGCTTATTTTTGGGTATATTTTTATTTGACATTATGCAAATTTGAACAAATCACGTTAATAATATAAAATGCGCAATTCATACACAGTAGGCAACCCATTTTCAATGCTACAGTGATAAGAAATTTTCTTTTTTTACTTGAATAGGAGAATCATATTAGTAACTTATCTGTGATATAAATATGATAAGTAAAATGTCAGCCCTTGAATTAAAGATTCAGATATAAAATGCTGCTTTTAAAGTAATGTATTTACCCATTACAAAGAGATGAATCATGTTTGGGCTCTTGTTTCATTCTGAAATCTTACATTGCTGAAATGCACTTTTTTCTACTGTTAGACAAATTTATTTATTCAACTACATAGATTTATGTTCTGAAACGTTCATATCAAAGACAAACTTTAATCATTTCCGCACTACAAACTTCAAGGAAATGACGTATCAATGAAAAAATGAAGGCAGCTCATCCCATAGCAAACTAACCGTGGATTGATATGGAGAAATAATGGTCCCTTATTTTTTGTTATTATAGTATAGTGTTATTATACAATCTACAATACAATGCGTCCCAATCTTGGTGCACATCTCCGTTATTAATATTGCAAACACAATTTAACTTATAGTAGGTTTTGCGTACATTTTGTGTTCATTTCAGATACATAACTCAAATTTTGATAAGAAATAGGTACTATTGGTAAACATGGTAAACAAACACCAAGTAAATTCTTAAGTTAAGAGTTTGTAAGATAAGACACCTGACCAAATACGGCAAATCTGGTTTATCTCACTTTGAAGGATTTACAATTTCTAAATGTAATATGGTAAACATATCAAGAATTTAATGGATCACCTTGTTGATCAATTTTTTTTGTTCATTTGTTGATTACACATGACATTGTTGTTTTGGTATTTGTTAAGCTGTAGGTAAATATCATACTTCCATGGAATAGCATTAAGAGAAGATAGGTTAAAACATTAAAAATTTAGACATTCGAGGTGTATCGGCAAAGAATTTATGACACCCTACAAGGCTAAGAAAAAGAAAATTACTCCCTGTTACAAAAAGGGAAATAAAAGACCTATATCCTACCCTTGTTATTATATAGTTTACGGTTATATTTTTAAATAAATTATAAAAGTGGGTCATAAGCGCCTCTAGTGGCCATGTGGTAGTTCAACCTGTAACTAATGATACTCGTAACAGATACCAGAAGACAGAACAGTTGAGAATAACGTGTTTGTCACTGTCTAATTGATTAGTTATTGGTTCCAAATGATTAACTCAATGTATTATGTCATATTAAAAACAAATATACAACAAACGATTTGGCTTTCATATTTAAGAATGGAAGCTGAATTCAAATGTAAAATGTTACTATGTAAAGAGGTTTCTTCAGGGAAGATACCAAACTTTCGCGCTTTAAAAGTATGTTGAAAATTTGAGCTAAGTTTCCTTATTGAGAATTTAGTAAAAATGGATAGTGAAGTAAAAAATTTAAAATCAAGCGCACGGAAAAAATAGGTAGTAGGTACAGTTAATATTTGACAGCTGGCGCATAATCAGCCTAAATTAAAATAGAAATAATTGCAGCCACTGCTATTTTTGCCAACTTGTCTAACCTGCTTGGATTTTTAAAAAGGTCATAGACATACTAAAAATACCACCATTTCGCCTCCATATTGACTCCAAAATAACTGTCAAATTATATGCAATTAATAACAAAATTATAAGAAATTCTATTGAAGTACATATTTCTTTTATTTTGGTGTTAAAAGAAATCTAAAACTGTGGACTTACGGACAGATTTCGATACCAAAGCTAATAATTACAAGTTAGTCGATAAAACACAACTCGCTAATTAAGCAATGTTAAGGTTAGAGTATAATAAAATACCATGGTTAAGGTATTTTCAAGAACCCAATCATACAACTGGCAGGGATTGTTTAAATAGTAGGTATGGCTAGTTTAAGTCGAAATGTTGCAATCAAAATTTTTATGGTATATCTACTGAAAAATGAGAGTTTTCCAACATTTACTTTTCATACTCTTCATTAATTTAGTGTACTTTGTGCATTGCATTTGTTACCTAAATAAACTATTAGGATATCTACTGAAAAAAGACTTTAATCTAAGTGCCCAATAAAAAACATAATCAGGAAATAGTAAATGGATATTTTTAATTTTTGCTATTATCAATCTCTTCTACCTAGTAACTCAAGAATTTTTCTTACCATGTCAGTCAGTACCTATAAAGCAAAAATATTTTTGAATAATTCAAAATATCTTTCCCAAAATGTATAAGATGAATTTTATATTTGGCCCTTACAACACTACATATAAAGCGACAATAATGTATAACAGACAACCAAATAAATGTTTGGAACTATACTCACCATTTGATCTTCAGCATTATTATTCCTGCTTCCTAAAAATGACGATGACTTTCTTAAATTTCCATTTGAACTAATGGTGCCCCTAGACGAAGATCTGATTGGATTTAAACTTGGTTTATATCGCTCACTTAACGATGTTTTTCGTATGCGATCAAAAAAGGGCACCGAACCATTTTTTGGAAGTCCTTGTACGTGTGTAGTAAATGCAGGTTGACTAGCATTTCTTGGCAAAGCCTTTTCATTTGGTTGTTCGGTTGTTTCATTTCCAGAATATCTACGGACTCTGCCACCTTCTTGACCTCTTATTTCATCTATACGTGGATTTTTCACGATATTAATTTTTAATTCGATTGCGCTACCGTTCCTAGAGTCTGTTCCGTTGTAATCAGGTATGTGACCTTCAGCTATCGTTGGTAATGTTGGTACAGTAGGTATGGGAGTAATAGGAGTGCCCGGAGCCAGCTGATCAAGGTTTAAACTAGAGTGAACACCCGGATCTATGTTAACGTGTTGTTTCATTCGTTTTTCCATAGTACCATCTGGTAATTGTACCATAAAGTACGAACCACCAATGCTACCGCGTTCCATTTGGAAACGGCGTTCTTCGGCCATTCGCTGCAATAGAGGTTTCACGTTCGATGATTTTGGATATTCCAACGGTCTCATCAACGCCCCGAAAGCGACGCAATTTAAAATTAAACCGGCTAAAATAATATTTGCACCTTTCCATCCGTAGGCGTCTAGTAACATGTTAGCTAATGGAGCAAACGCAAATGTGCCGACTCCGGAGCCGCACACAGCAATACCGGTAGCTAAGGAGCGTTTAGTTTCAAAATAGTAACCGACACAAACTACAGCGGGAAGATAAATCATTCCAAAACCGAAACCGCCCATAAAGCCATAAGTAATCATTAAAGCATTAACTGTAGGGCTAAATGTAGAAAGAATAAATGCGGATGTTGATATTAAGCTACCAACTATACAAACAGTTCTACACCCAAATTTATTTGTAAGAGCGCTTACTAATGGTCCAGCACTTAAGTACATCCCCGATAGTAACGAACCGACCCATGCCACTCTACCCGCCGGTTCCTCATAATGATTTACAAAATGTCCTAAAAATATTCCGAACGTGTACGCAATTCCATCGACGATCATGTTACACATGAACGAAGCAAAACAGATAACCCAACCATAACCCCCATCTGGAGGTGGTGGTATATCATGGTAATCACAATATGAAATGCCATCTTCATCTTGTCCATCTTCCTGTTCAGCTGTTAATCTTGCAGCTTCCTCGCATGCAACTTCACTATCCGTCTGGAACAATAATACTTATTATAAAAATTGAAACAAATCGAAATTTTAATTTATAAATATGTTGCCGTTGAGTTGTGAAATGAGGAAGGCGCATAAATTACGAAACCCTTCTTAGACAATCAACGCCCATTTAGAAAGAAATAAATTTGGCAAAGCTAGATACTCTACACCTTTGGGGTAGGTATATTTAACCTCGCCTTTCTGAAAGATCTAATATTAATGGTTACAGCGAAATGTCGAGTGATTCAGTTTCAGTGGCGTAACTACATCCGTCAGCGCGGGGGGGGGGGGGGGCAATAGCTTTGTGAGCGCCTATTTCAAAAATTCAAAAAGAGTACATTACAATGGTCATAGCCAGGTTTTAAAAAAAAATGTTAATATTACATCACATCTGTGATACTGTGATGGTCAATTCAGTTCTTTGGCGGCGAACACCGAACACCGGAAAAACCCATAAGACTCTCAGATGCCGTGCACGTGTCAAGTCAAACCAAACGAAACATGGGCTTATTGTTACTCGCGATGAAATTATGATTATGAGGCATCCGCATTTCTAAGAAACTTTCAATAGTTCCGTAAACGTAATCCGTACTTTTTGAATACAAAATTCATCAGTTTTTATGAGAACTGAGAAAGCGTTGCGGCGCCTATATGCCCCTGGCGCCGGGGTGCGGTTGCACCCATAGTAGTTACGCCACTGTTCAGTTTTTCCCATACGTATTGTGTTTTCATATCTAATTTCCTGTTAACGTTTGAAATACATAATTATAAATATAACTTATGTTCCCAAAGATTCAGCATTTTATAAAATGATTATGAACAAAACTTTCGGGTAATGTTTGTTGAAAATCCGTATATTAATAACCTAAATGAAATTATAAAAGGAGGTATTTTCATAAAATCCAATAAAAAGTCACGTAAACAACGTGATTAAATGACACGTGACTGCATTATGTAGGAATTAAGTAATCATTAACTTCAGCTAATTTCGGATGACCTCCATTAATCCCATTTTTTAGTCCTAATTTTAAGACATTTTTTAGTTTACTGTACGCACAATCCTTGATTTTTTCCAAATGTAGACAAATATTGACGAACAATTATGATTGTACTTAATGCTACGTAAATGTAATCGGAAATATCTCGGTTTCATTCTATTTTCATACATAAACTACTACTGAAGTTAAAGCGTTAATGCCGTTAATCAAACATCTTCAGGAATTTGTCATTGCATTTAACCAGTTTCTTTGGGAAAAGCACGATGGGAAATAATAAATAAATTTGATGTTTTTGTATCTTATTTGTTTTATTTATTAGAAGTGCAATTAATACAACATTTTGACAAGTAACGCTTCTACAGTGTAAACTAATATAACTAATTTCTTCAACCTTACTATTGCACTTTAATGGCTTTATCCTCAACATGTTTTTCAGGATAATCCAGTATGTTTAATTGAACGCAAGATTAAAGGTTAAAAAATACTGTTATCATTTTGCTGTTGCAATTACATATTTTTCATTCTTCTTCTGCAGGTGTTTAGCGGTAGTGCTACTGAATCAATGGAAATCCTTTCGATAATATGAAAAATCTGCACCCACTTCGCCTTCTAAAAACTTTTCTGTTGTTTTAAAAATCATATTCTTTGTTAACTTTCAGCGTCATTTGTAATGTAATAATTAAAACAGAACCAGAAACCATAACCGACAATCATTAATATTTTTCTCGTTCTTACAAATTATTTCCACTAAACTTAGTATGTACGGATTCGGAAAAACAAGATCTATTAAAATGTGCGCAAAAATATACAGGGCGTCAGGGCCGACGGAAACGGGCCTGCAAGGGATGAGGCGCAGGCGGGCGCCGCTACAGAAGGGGCGCCACCACAAGGGCTTTGTTCATAATTTCATTCAAAAAAAAACATTTAAAAAATGAAAATTAAAAAACTAATGTATTCGTTAACAGGTGTTTTTTGGGAGTTTTAGTTAGACATTTCTGGGAAAGTTTTATAGGTAGGTTTATGAAAATTTGAACGTAGATGTTTCCCCTGAAAGTCGAATCGATGTAAAATATTTTCGAAACGGCAGCACATCCCTATTCATCCTGTACACGCTGGTGAAAACCTGGTTGCCATAACTACAACGGTTTTCAAGTATCTATAGAACTCCAAAAGTACCGTCTGCATCCGCCTAATTTTTTGAAAAGTGAAAATAACTGAAAAACCATAAATTGTAGATATTGACATATGGGTATCAAAAGGAGTGAAATTTCACGTAGAATCCAAAAGTGGAATAAAAAATAGGAGTTGACGTTTAAAATAACGAAGTTACTATAAACAGATAATTCAGCTAATGCAAATTACAAACTTGAATGCTGAATTTTGTTGAAAAATCTAGAACTAGAACCAATGAAAACGCAAATGTATAAACCCAACTCACCAGAAATGTTCTTTTACTTCGGCATTTCCTGAAGTGCATGCCATTTGAAAATATTTTACATCGATTCGGCCCTAAGCAAAAATTTTGAAGCTTTTGAACATGTATTAACAATGTCTATTACATACCAATTCTTATAATTATAATTACATTTTTTAGTTATTTTCAAATTTTTTCCTTATCTAAAGTTTTTATTTTACTAAAAGAGAATTTGAATTGTAGATGATTATTTTGGTACCACATCAGTGGAAATGGCAGACAGGCGCCAAAGACCTCCGCACCGGCATCGTTTTAAAGATATTTACTTTATCCCAACCCTGTATATGTGTTATTGAGAAATAGATTCTATTCTATTCTATTTTTTTAGGGTTTGGAACTAAACTTCCCGTAATTTTCCTACACGTGTGAAACCGCAGAACACTCACTATGAAACGTTCTATTTCTAAGCCATATTTAGCATCTGTAAATGCACTTGTTCTGTGGGGGACACCTTACCGTCTACATTCACAAGAGTAAAAATTAACGCAATTAGTTGCAAAAGCTTGAATTTAGTACTCAGTTGGATTCAATAAATGAATTTTTGAAAATCTAAAACATTTCATTGTAGCTTTAATTGGTGAAATAGTGCAATTCAGTTTAGGTAAAGTAATAAGATTACCTACTCAATAAACTCTCAACATCTTTAGAATGTTCTCATTTTTCATCCCACCACTTAATTTTCTGGAAAAAAACATTGATGGAATGGGAAAGTACAAACTTATGAAACTCTTACGTCTTTACGTTCACATTACTCGATTTTCGTTTCACAAAGCCTATCGGCGCTTTGTATTTCATAAACCATTGTTGGGAGTTACTCATAAACGATATCGCCAAGATAAAAAAATGGAACGATCTGCTATTAACTGAAGACCGAGATAATTACAATAGAGAATAAAGAATGACTTCTTTAGATAAAAAATAACAATCTTTATGGATGATAGATATTCATGAAGATGATTAGCATATGATTAATAATTTACGTAATGTGACTTTATCAACAATCACAACAAAGAAATTTATAGACACGTATGCATACATGTTTACTCATACTTACAAGTATATGTATATAATAAAATTATTTAATTTGATCTTGTTATGAAGTAAATAGAATTGTTTACTTAGTACGGCGTCTATTTTATGATAAAAATAAGGCAGGGTAGGACAACGAATGCCCAAGAGACCAATGATCACATATTCTGTCAATACAAATAAGCTTATTGTAATGTATAACAAACCAATTAAAATCAACTGACTAATTAAATAAAGAAAAAAGATAGGTAGACTTAAAAAGCTAAAATTTCGTATATAAAGAAATGTTAAAAAAGTCATGGTATTTACTTCATTTTTGTGGGGACAAAGTGCATTCAATTATTTTGCAAATACCATACTATTACACACTTACATTGTATTTCGTTTTAAATCAAGAATGGACTCTTGAAATATTTTTAAAAAAATTATGGAACAATAATCAAAGTATTTACTTCCATACTAACTCATCATTCCAAATAAAGAACAGTTTTTAAATTTTTTTAACTTAACAACAAAGAACAATTTCGATCTAACCATAAGTTAAAACTGGGATCGAAAAGGATACCAGAACTTTCTTCAAGCCTTCGAATAAGATTTAGACAGACCTGGCAATCTGTTAATTGGGATATCGCCCAAGTTTACTGTGCATCCGCTGCACTCATCGTCAGTGGATATATTTTAAAACAACCGTACAAGAAAGGCTTCTTTCGTAATCGAATTGCATTATTCGAATTTGGAACTTTATTGCAGCGGACAGTAATGCTAATGAATATTTAGCTATAATACGACTGGTGCAACATTGTGTTGGAAAATATACAAACTTCGAAAACAGTACCGCGAACCACATGAAGGACTGCTTCAAATTTGTACACAGACTAGAAAACCTTTTTAACTAAGCAATGAATACAACACACGGACCTAAAAAACGGAAAGAAAGACAATCCACTACAGTAGAAAAAAACCATTATATGACAAAGTGTAAAATGAACAGTAGAAGAATCTACAAAAACTCAACATTCGATTAAAAAGAATACATGAACAACACGGTCCAGAAACATACTCTAAAACACCATTAAATATTGATTACGCAAGGTGCTAATAAAATAACCATTCCATTTGGGATAACAAGATTATCTATGAAATATATATGTTACGGGTTACCTTCTATTGTATAGTATGAAAAATTTTAGACATTTAAGTGGTAAGTATAAAAGAATTACCTACTCTTGCGAATTGTACTGGTTTTGGAAAGTTTGAAATGAAAACTGTAACGAACTAAAAAATGGCTACAACATTTAATTGTTTTTTAAATCAGTATGGATTTGTAATATAATTCTTTAAATGTCATAACAGAGTAAACACCCTTGACATAACAAATTCCATAAACAAGATATAAATTACTTTCTAATTGCATTTATCGTACACAATGAAAATGATGGAATTGGCGGATGCTGTATCATCAAATTAATAAGGCGGTATATATGCTCATGATGACTTGGTACTATTATCCGTTTAACAGATGTGGAACAATTTAATAAAGAAAATTGCACAAACAGATCGTTTAAGTCGACTTTTTATTATTCAGTTCCACGCAAATTTTTTAATCCATTTGTTTCAATTGTGTAGAGTAGAATAGGTACTTACAAGATTTTAAAACATTTATTCGGTCCAGTTTCCTCTATTTTTCCTTACGTACCTAAGTAAATGCTTATTTTGTAACATACATTAGAATGCAAGCGTAAGAAATACAGCCTAAAATTGTATTATATGTTGTCATACATGTAGGTATTTAGATAAGCAATTTGTCAAATTATGGAAAAATTAGGATTGAGTTTTAACACACATACGGAAATAGATAGAATAAATCCAGCAAATTGGATGTCACATGAGTTAGGTTTCGTTAAAAATAAACTCGATTTTTGAATGGAAATGGGAACTATCCAAAATAAATCAGATCAAATCCCATGTCGTAAATTAATATAAATAAGTTTTTTTGTGGAGTAAATACAGCCTTTATATTTGGGAGAAAGTCGCTATTTAGTAGATTCAATACGAAACTATTTGTACGCAAATCTACGCAGGCGAACACACTTATTTATTTTATTATTTATTATTATTTTATTACCGTCAGCACCAAGGCGGTACGCCGGGTACGCGATAGAGAGCGAAGCGAATATTCAGTTGTTCACCGTGTACCACACAAATGTTACAACCTGAACGCCCCGTCGAAATAACTATTTTAAGTAGATATTTCGACTTTAAATTTTTCCAGTTGAAACGGTCATAGCTTTTTGAATATTAGTGAAATTTTTCATACCGGCGGCGCCTTATCGTATGGAAATCAGCGTACACCCTCATTCTAGGTTTTTATATGTATTTGAACCTTTTCCTCCTCACGGTTGACCCAGTCTCCCAAAATGAGTGCCCTAGATATATTTTAGCCATGGCCGGGGTACAATTAAATGAGTCTAACATCCTAAGATGTTCAAAAAATATCGCTTACTGGTTGTGTATGGAACCCCCTCTGGCTATTTAGTGTCCTATAATTACAATTACTTCCTGAAGATCGGCATTAGAATGCAATAATAAAATGAGAACGAAGTACCTAACGGTGACATAATGAGCCTATTTACTGAATACGTTCGAATAATGTAATACCGTAACGAAAGGTTCGGATAAAAAATACACAAAAATTGCGAAAGGATTAAACTGTCATCTCGTTCATGAAGTTCATAAATTCATAATGCTTCGCTTCTTCGCTTTATAATAGCATTATAAATATTAACATGAAGTTTAACAATAATAAACTGGTGCACCAGTTCAAACAAAGAGCTGATTTAAACAGCTTGTATTTAATTGCCTAATATTTGCCAACTACACAATCATTTTCAAGGGCTGGAATTTCAAAGATCGATTTTATTCACAGTTCAAGGTACGAAATCTTGTTTCGTTACAGAAGTTTGTCGTACAATTACTTGAATTACATACATTGTTTCTAAAAAAACAAAGGGCGCTTTGAGCAAATACTGCACCGTATATTATAATGCAGTGGTTGAGTTAAAAAAATCAATTGCGCTTCAAAAGGTGAAACATTCAGTGGTAAAATTTTACATTACATATACATACTTCTATTTCAACAAACTTTACATCTCATCTATGATTTATAATAATTTCCTAAATCTTCCACTACATTAAGATTGCGTTATTTCTTAGAGAAAAGTGGATAGAGTGGATTCTGTGCATTTATTTGATGGTTCGCTCTGCTGTTTTATCATCCCCAGATTTTGTCTTATGATGCTACCATTGCTACTCCACATCTCGTGTATATATTCCATTCGCGATATAGCAAAAATCCGCTTGGCTTTAGATATGTGACAAAATGTGTTTTATGCTTTCTTGATGTAAATGTAACTAACTCTAACCATAGTTTTACACTATGCTCGAACAAGCTTTGATTGATTTCGGGCATTTCGGCGTTGCTTGCAGATTACGTTCCAGATGTTGCAATAATTCAGTTATCCGATCATTTAGCAGTTTTCTACAGATGTAGGAAGAAAATAAATATTCGTTTTACCATTTCATAAGTAAACTTTAATCTGGCAGATTTTTCATGAAAATAGACCATGACCACGAAATATTATTAAACATTGTGAATAGTTCATAGTAATTAGTAATAACCTTGTTTATATACCTTAAGGTAATAAGAAACACACGCGCGAATTCCCTGCGAAATGAATGAATCGAAATGAAATTATCTGGCAACAGCAAGGGCAACTAACGCTGGGAAAGATTTTTTTTTGGTGGCGCAATGTTAGCAAACACCATCGTTGTTACGATGTTAATCAATTAGTGTAAAAATAAACTTTATGATTATTATTATTTATTAGTGATTTCCGTTGATATCTCCCAAACGATTTATAATTTATGAACTTATGGGGATGGTGGGGTAGGAGTGAGTGCTAACCTTAATGAAAAAATGATAGACCTCCTTGAAAGGAAGTTCCTGAAAATGTGGTAGGCGCGAGTAGAAAAAAAATCATTAACCATTTACCTAGTCGAAAATATCCCCTTTCCCAAAACAAAATGACAAATGGAATTTCATTCAATTCTCAAAGTATTGTTGTTGTATGGCAATAGCTTATTCATTTTCTAAGAAGCGCTACCTGTAAAATTATACGATGATTATAGTAAATGTAAAATTATAAAAATTATAAATCGGCAGGTGAACATAGATAACTTCCAAGAACTGGAAACAGAGAGGTCGATCACTAATTAAAATTGCGCATATATGAAAAAATCTCGCGAGTAAAGGGATTCCCAGAATTTAATCAAGGATGAAATATTAAACTTCTGTTGTCGAATTTTTTTTAGCAAATAGTTTACGTAAAAACGGAAAAGTACAATAGTAACAATAAATTTTCAAATACACCTTGTGCTATAAATACAAAGGAATATAATTAAAACATGGTTTTTTATTAGTGTTCAGTCGATTTCATCCGAAGCAAAAAAAACAGCACTGAAGTCATGGACAAAAGTATAACAGATATAACAAAAAAAAGGCGTAATTGTGTTGCAGTATGGAAACCTTATTATACTAAATGCTTGTCCTCTTAAATGTTGTTTTAACTGTGCAATTCATTTCTGGCAATAGAAATAATAAAATTTCAGTTTTCTTAACCTTTGAAGTTTTCCGCAATAAACGCTGTATGTAAAATGTTAAACGGGAATTCTTTCTGAATTTAACCATCTCTACAGTACTCTTAGCTCTTAACTTTTGAACTACATTGTGGCAATTCTGAAAAAACATATTTTTATAACCAACACAAGAATTTTATAATTTCCAGCAGTATAATTAATCTGAACCAATCTCGTGTTCTGATTTACTTTCGTTCATTGCGCGGTTTTCGCATAAAAATATTAAATTCCAAAACAAAGTTTTATATTAATTATTGACTCATTCGTGGTTCATGAATGAACAGCAATTAAAATAATGTTTTTGTATTAAATTTAGAATTAATAAACGTTTAACTAAAGATAACGAAACGAACTAGTTCCGCCCATCATATAGCAAAGCATTTATAACGAAAAATATACTAAGTTTTATTTTTAAAAATACAGAGGGTTTATATGGCTGCTGGTGTTTATTCATGATTCTATTTGGAATCAGTAGAATTACTGCGCATTGTCAGATGTACAACCGTGTAGGGTTTTCTGAAAAGGAACTGACAACCATCCCCTCGTGCTCTTATAAGGTGATGTATCAAATATTGAAATTCCTTCAGAGGGAGCAAATGAATTTCATTAATGAAATTATGATTCCCTTCAAAACAGTTCACCAAAAGCAAACCTCAGAAGTGCTTCTGCTGAAACGAGTTTGGGATTAGCATTGGCAAAGTAACTATTTGATAACTATCAGAATTGGAAATGAATAGTTACTATTCTAATGCTAATAACAAATTTACTTAAAAAGAACAATTTGAAAATAAACAGAGATAACTTTTTGATATCATTTAACTTTGTTTTGGAGGCAGACAACATAACTGTACACCTAATGGAGATAACGAGTTGAAAAATGTCGGCGAAGTGTCTTTGATTACGTTTGGGAAAAGATCATATGATATTGCTGTGGCAGGGACACTACGCTCGCTATTACACAATGGGAAAATTACATTCCTAAACGTGTAATTATCATTGTAATCGTTCTGCCATAGCATAGTTTCCATTTTTTATTTGTTTTTTTTTGTTTCCTGCTGTTGTTTTATAATAGCAAGTCGCAAATTGTGATTTTTATTAAATAAATGTTCCTTGTTGATTACTACGTTGCGATGGTGCACCACAGCATTGGTCGTTGAACTACTCTACAAAACGAAGAATAGATATATTCTCGGATATATTGGTTACCTAATGCGTACTCTACATGAATTTAAGGTCCGTTAAACTGGCACAACCCCTATAACACAATCAGTTGAAACGTACAAGATAATTTAGTACTCATTTATTACTAATTAATTACCCAAAAGCCAAATTTATTACTGTTGATTTAAAAAAAAAAAAGTGGCTGTGCCAGCTTAACCGCTAAGCTAGCACAACCCAAAGAAAACTATTAAAATAGCTAGCACCACACTAATAATTGATTACTAATTGATTACTAATTATTACTCATTATTTACCAAGGACTTAACCATATTTAAGCTCTCAAGCCCCGCGCAGTCCAAAATTAGACCCGCACAGTAATGTGGGGTAACCCACCTCCGCCAAATCGTTATTCGTTATTTTAAACATTTTTCCAATGATATGTGAACGTACCCTAAGACAACTAAGTGTTTGTAATTTGTAAATTAATGAATGTGCAGCCGGATATCGGATATTGTTTGTTATGCTATGAATGAATTATACCAGTCCTACCAGATAAAAGGCAGCTTGCGATGCACCAATCAAAATACATCGACATTAATTGAAAATCAATCGTAACATAATGTTTGAACATAGGTTAGAAATTGATTACTCCAGCACAATCAGTTCAAATTAATTTTTTCATGGATCAATCGATATATCAATGCATTAACCTAAGTTAGGAATTTATTACTCCAACACAATCAGTTCAAATTAATTTTCACATGTATTATGTTGTAATCATTGTATATGTAGTAATCAATTATTAGTGTGGTGCTAGCTATTTTAATAGTTTTTTTTGGGTTGTGCTAGCTTAACGGTTAAGCTGGCTCAACCACTTTTTTTTTTAAATCAACAATAATAAATTTGGCTTTTGGGTAATTAATTAGTAATAAATGAGTACTAAATTATCTGGTACGTTTCAACTGATTGTGCTATAGGGGTTGTGCCAACGTAACGGACCTATGCATTAAATTTGACAGAAGAAGACAAAGGGTACAAACATACAAAACCTCATTTAAGATTGATTAAAGGATCTGGATTAATCTTTGAGGAAATATACTTAATAAAATGTTACGGTATCGCTGATTTTTTCTATTAATGGTTTGCATGCAACCATATTTTTCTAGTTATTATTCACGTTCACCTCTTTAATTCACCGATGCATGTCATTTCTCACAATTAAAGGGGTGTAAGGATATTTAATACTATTGGATCCTAAATAGATAGGGGGTGTGTGCTTATGGATTTTGTAAGAGTATTGAACGAATGTCAATGAACTTCTAAACGAAAAAGTTACCTACCGTATAATGGAGACTAGTACATCCTAACTTTGATTACACAGAACAAATTGCTATGATCAATTACCCATTAGAACAGGGGATAAAAAATTAGTTGTCCACTTGCGAAAGACATGTGACAAAAGAAAACAATGAAAATAAACTACTTTCTTCAATAACAAAGGGGACAAACATACAAAATCTCATTGGAGGAGTTGGTCTATTAAGGGATCTGGTCTGGATTAGACTTTGGGAAAGTTCATAATATAATGAAATATTACGGTTTCGCTGATTTCTTCAATTTACATGAAGTGTACATTTTTCCTGTTATTGTTCACACTTATCCGTTCAATTTTTATGGATCATATCACAATAATTATGTCATTTCTCACAATTAAAGAGGCGTAAGGACAATTTTATTTTTAATATTATAGCATCTAAATAAGTAGGAGGTGTGCGTGCGATTATGAATTTTATAAGAATATTGAACGAATGTCAACGAACTTCTAAAACGAAAAGGAAAAGGGTTGACAGAATATAAACAAATCGAACTTCTACGGTAGATAGAATCGTCACTATCAGAACCATGGCGAATAAAGTGAAAAAGTGATGTTCCGAAATTAAAATTATGAACCATTAGGACTGAAAATTTTTACATAATCGGTAATGTAGGTTTACTTAGCTACATTAAACAACTATTGAACTTTGCACAAAAACTACTTACATGCTATCTTATCTGAGACAATTGGATGGCGTAAATTAAATACAGAAATATAAAGAAATTACGTAATAAAATCTTACCGAAGCGTAAACTGGCGCGCCCCAAAAATTTGATATAAAAAATATGTTTGAAGATCGGTTGGGACATAACAGTGTAGTGCTCGACATTTGATAATATTCCTATGTAATTTTGATTATGTAACCACACACCAAAACGAAAAACTACCCAAACATACTAAAATCTCGGTTCACTCACAAGATTCAAACTAAATCTCTTATTGAGAATGTTCTACCACAATGTTAACTAGTTGATTTGTTCAATTAAATTCAATTAGAAAATATCAATTGGTGTAGATTTTTGAACATTATAATTTTTTGTCTTCATAAAAACATATTACCTTCAGTAATTACAACATGCAAAGACACCTACATTTTATTTAACACCTAAGACCTACGAGAATAAACATTACACATCATTGGCTAATATACTTATATAAAAGATTATTTATTAAATCTAGTGGCAATTAAGTCAAGTTCAAGGTTAAGGATAAGAATAACATTTACATATGGACTGGCAAAAACCGATTATATGAAATTTAATTTATCAATCACAAATATATAGGTATTTTAACAATAATTTTAAATAATAATGTTAATTCGTGCAAAGTACTGAGAAGAAAAGCAAAAAATTGAAGTGGGTTACGACCAATAATTTGATACAAACGAAAGAAAATGGAACAACATAAAAAATTGATGACGGCTTCAGAAAAATGACCTTGGCATTCGAATGGTCATATATGCAAAAACTAAAATTCAATAGTTTCACATCATCTAATAAAACCAGAAATGCCCCAAGTTTTACAATTCTTTGAGATCCACAACATTACTCACGATTTGACCTTTTCCTTCCACTCAAGAACTCCGGAAATCATACGGTTCCGAACCAATTTTTTGTGTGTGAACAACCGTTGGTGTAAAGAAAATACTTTGCTCGGTCCAATGCGTTTCCTCGTTATCACATTCAACTTATTTTACAGATTTTTGAAAAGAAGAGTACATAATTTAGTTGTGCAGGGTGTACTGTACATGTCTTTAAACAAAATTTCTTCTTTGGTCATATCTTCTTGCCCCCAAGATTTTTCGATTGTCCTTGGGTATTGCCACATAATTAAGTTAGATAAGATTAAGAGATAAGAAAATATGGAAGACGGTATATTTGTACCAAACGATATTCTTAAATAGTCATTGTATTTTTGATAAACTATAATAGCGCCATGTAGTTAATTGACATAATTTTAAAACGAGCGGACGAAATTTTTTTCGCTCACTGCTTTCGCCCACCCGTTGCTTATAAGTGAGCAAAACAAACGCTTTCAGGTTCTGTATCCAAGTAAGAAACTACAAGTTTCAATGGCAGGATTGAACAAACTAAAATTTCTTATCGAAAATCTATAAATAAGTCATACAGTACAATCAAATAAAAGGTAAAAGTAACATGCAACAACTCTGTTATTTAATCGGATTTTTTGCGTGCGTACGTACGTAGTTCATGAAATTCTTCAGTGAAATTTCGGACGATCTCTGTAGCTTGTTGGTAGAGGGCTTTACTTCGCCCGAAACATATCTGCCAATACAACGAATCATTTTTGTTAGTGTTTGTCAATGACTATTGATTTTTATCCCCATCTTTCTTGCTTTCTTAATTAGTTTCAGGTATAAAAACATCGATAAGGTATAGTTGTAGGTCCGTTAAGCTGGCACAACCCCTATAGCACAATCAGTTGAAACGTACCACATAATTTAGTACTCATTTATTACTAATTAATTACCCAAAAGTCAAATTTATTACTGTTGATTTTTAAAAAAAAAAAGTGGTTGTGCCAGCTTAACCGTTAAGCTAGCACAACCCAAAAAAAAAAAAACTATTAAGTAGCTAACACCACACTAATAATTGATTACTAATTAATTACTAATTAATTACTCACTATTTACCAAGGACTTAACCATATTTAAGCTCTCAAGCCCCGCGCAGTCCAAAATTAGACGCGCACAGTAATGTGGGGTAACCTACCTCCGCCAAATCGATATTCGTTATTTTAAACATTTTTCCAATGATATGTGAACGTACTGTAAGACAACTAAGTGTTTGTAATTTGTAAATTAATGAAGGTGCAGCCGGATATCGGATATTGTTTTTTATGCTATGAATGAATTATACCAGCCCTACCAGATAAAAGGCAGCTTGCGATGCACCAATCAAAATACATCGACATTAATTGAAAATCAATCGTAACATAATGTTTGAACATAGGTTAGAAATTGATTACTCCAGCACAATCAGTTCAAATTAATTTTTACATGTATTAATCGATGTATTAATGCTTTAATATAACTTAGCAATTTATTACTCCAGCACAATCAGTTCAAATTAATGTTAACATAGACTAATCGATGTATGAATACTTTAAAGTAAGTTAGAAATTGATTACTCCAGCACAATCAGTTCAAATTAATTTTTACATGTATTAATCGATGTATTAATGCTTTAATATAACTTAGCAATTTATTACTCCAGCACAATCAGTTCAAATTAATTTTAACATTGACTAATCGATGTATGAATACTTTAAAGTAAGTTAGGAATTTATTACTCCAGCACAATCAGTTCAAATTAATTTTAACATTGACTAATCGATGTATGAATACTTTAAAGTAAGTTAGGAATTTATTACTCCAGCACAATCAGTTCAAATTAATTTTAACATTGACTAATCGATGTATGAATACTTTAAAGTAAGTTAGGAATTTATTACTCCAGCACAATCAGTTCAAATTAATGTTAACATAGACTAATCGATGTATGAATACTTTAAAGTAAGTTAGAAATTGATTACTCCAGCACAATCAGTTCAAATTAATTTTTACATGTATTAATCGATGTATTAATGCTTTAATATAACTTAGCAATTTATTACTCCAGCACAATCAGTTCAAATTAATTTTAACATTGACTAATCGATGTATGAATACTTTAAAGTAAGTTAGGAATTTATTACTCCAGCACAATCAGTTCAAATTAATTTTAACATTGACTAATCGATGTATGAATACTTTAAAGTAAGTTAGGAATTTATTACTCCAGCACAATCAGTTCAAATTAATTTTTACATGTATTAATCGATGTATGAATGCTTTAATATAACTTAGGAATTTATTACTCCAGCACAATCAGTTCAAATTAATTTTAACATTGACTAATCGATGTATGAATACTTTAAAGTAAGTTAGGAATTTATTACTCCAGCACAATCAGTTCAAATTAATTTTTACATGTATTAATCGATGTATGAATGCTTTAATATAACTTAGGAATTTATTACTCCAGCACAATCAGTTCAAATTAATGTTAACATAGACTAATCGATGTATGAATACTTTAAAGTAAGTTAGAAATTGATTACTCCAGCACAATCAGTTCAAATTAATTTTTACATGTATTAATCGATGTATTAATGCTTTAATATAACTTAGCAATTTATTACTCCAGCACAATCAGTTCAAATTAATTTTAACATTGACTAATCGATGTATGAATACTTTAAAGTAAGTTAGGAATTTATTACTCCAGCACAATCAGTTCAAATTAATTTTTACATGGATTAAGAGATGTATGAATCCATGTAAAAATTAATTTGAACTGATTGTGCTGGAGTAATAAATTCCTAACTTACTTTAAAGTATTCATACATCGATTAGTCAATGTTAAAATTAATTTGAACTGATTGTGCTGGAGTAATAAATTCCTAAGTTATATTAAAGCATTCATACATCGATTAATACATGTAAAAATTAATTTGAACTGATTGTGCTGGAGTAATAAATTCCTAACTTATATTAAAGCATTCATACATCGATTAATACATGTAAAAATTAATTTGAACTGATTGTGCTGGAGTAATAAATTCCTAACTTACTTTAAAGTATTCATACATCGATTAGTCAATGTTAAAATTAATTTGAACTGATTGTGCTGGAGTAATAAATTCCTAACTTATATTAAAGCATTAATACATCGATTAATACATGTAAAAATTAATTTGAACTGATTGTGCTGGAGTAATCAATTCCTAACTTACTTTAAAGTATTCATACATCGATTAGTCAATGTTAAAATTAATTTGAACTGATTGTGCTGGAGTAATAAATTCCTAAGTTATATTAAAGCATTCATACATCGATTAATACATGTAAAAATTGATTTGAACTGATTGTGCTGGAGTAATAAATTCCTAACTTACTTTAAAGTATTCATACATCGATGAGTCAATGTTAAAATTAATTTGAACTGATTGTGCTGGAGTAATCAATTCCTAACTTACTTTAAAGTATTCATACATCGATTAGTCAATGTTAAAATTAATTTGAACTGATTGTGCTGGAGTAATAAATTCCTAAGTTATATTAAAGCTTTCATACATCGATTAATGCATGTAAAAATTAATTTGAACTGATTGTGCTGGAGTAATAAATTTCTAACCTATGTTCAAACATTATGTTACGATTGATTTTCAATTAATGTCGATGTATTTTGATTGGTGCATTTTATCTGGTAGGGCTGGTATAATTCATTCATAGCATAAAAAACAATATCCGATATCCGGCTGCACCTTCATTAATTTACAAATTACAAACACTTAGTTGTCTTACAGTACGTTCACATATCATTGGAAAAATGTTTAAAATAACGAATATCGATTTGGCGGAGGTAGGTTACCCCACATTACTGTGCGCGTCTAATTTTGGACTGCGCGGGGCTTGAGAGCTTAAATATGGTTAAGTCCTTGGTAAATAGTGAGTAATTAATTAGTAATCAATTATTAGTGTGGTGTTAGCTACTTAATAGTTTTTTTTTTTTTTGGGTTGTGCTAGCTTAACGGTTAAGCTGGCACAACCACTTTTTTTTTTTTTAAATCAACAGTAATAAATTTGACTTTTGGGTAATTAATTAGTAATAAATGAGTACTAAATTATGTGGTACGTTTCAACTGATTGTGCTATAGGGGTTGTGCCAGCTTAACGGACCTTATAGTTGTACTAAATTATGGATTTGATGAAAGTTTTATCATAGCCGAACCATAGCACAGACATTTTCTGTGACCATAGTGTAAATTAACGATTCAATACTATTTTAGGTACCGACATGATACTGTACATAATTTAATCAATTATTGGTAAAGTATTCCAAATAGTTCGATCGACGTCTTGGCGATTACTTCCTGCCATCTAATTTAGCTAAAGAGCAGACAGTCAAAAGTTTTCGAATCTCGAATTCCAATATTGCAGTCTGACAAAATAAAGTGAATCTCGAAAAGTAGATCGGTATGTGTGCCTCATTACAATACATTGACATTCACTTCAATGCATTTTCATATTCATTAGCAGTGAAAGTGATATTTCAACAGTTTATTTGGAAATTCAATTTTAAGATCAACTTTTCAAGCTTAAGGGTATATTCCTTTTTAATTGAAAAAAAAATTAAAATTAGCTGCTCAACAAGTACAATTTCAAAATTATCCTATTTAGACTATATATCTTGTATTATTTATATTACAATTTGAAATGTATTTACTTAGTTTACCTATTTTTGTATTGGATACCAACGCACATATAAAATGTTAATTTGTATTCGTTGAGCTGCTAACTACTCAATGCCACATGTATGTAACTCAAGGTTGCATTTCGACATTGGAAGAATTAAACAACTAATTAATTAAAGTATTATTATACTAACTGTAATCGACTACCTAGAACATGAAGAAGTTTGATGAATACGATTAGAACTTCAGTAATAGAAAGATGAATTGTTTTGCAAATAAAAACAGTTTTTATTTCCTAATTGGCACTTTAGAAATACAGGGTGTTCCGCGACGCCATTCCATAGCTTAGTGACGTATATATACGTATATCTTTGGAGTTCCATTAGTAAAGATTTGTGTCAATAAACACTTGTTAGTAACCGCTTCAATTACGAAATATTTAATATACATGTTTTGCAAACTTCACACGCAAATTGAAAGCACAAACTTTAGCGCTTCAGTAGGTACAGATTTGTGCTGTTCCAACATTTACCACTAACCCTTACAATTGCAGCAAAATTTAGTAATATGTAATAATAATAATAATCTTTTTTCTTCGGTTTTTGACTTGCGTTGAAATTATGAAAAATGTATCGCGTTCATTCATAGTGATAGGAAAAGCGTTTACGAAATCGATGACGCTCAAAAATTTATTTTTGAACTGTGTTAACATTGGAACCAACATGGTCAAATTGGTGCATCTATCAACGCGTTTCAACACTATATATGCCATTAGCCATTACCAAGTTATAGATGTAGTGGTTCTGGTTGAACAGATGTTTTTAAAATTTTTAACACGATTTGTTACCACAAAAATTCGTTACCAGTAACACAAATTAGTATTAGTTATTGACGTTATTATCATTGATTTATGTGATTACATTATATATGTTGAATTCTATTTGATTTATTATTTTCTTCAAATTAATTTAACTCTACAATAGATCGTTATTGATTAAAAGTTAATCAAGAGTTGCTAAGTTACTGTTACTAAGGAAAACTTTTTTCCACGAAGGGCAATGTGTAAATGAGGAAGGTTAACAAGAATATATTGCGTAAACATTAGTGTAATTTAGGGATAACAGCTAAAACTTATAGGCACGAAGTCCGAAAAAGTTTTTATTATAATCAAGAATGTGAAGTAATGGTAAATCAATAAGGCCAACATGTTCATTCATTAAATATTTTAGGTAAGTACATAATATTTATAGATCTTAAAACCTGAAACATTTAATTATTTTCTGTATTATGAAATTCGCATTACTAATCAAAAATACGTTTTAAAGGTTTGTGTTGGTAATAACGCATCGGCCCACGTTAAAATCAATAATTTATGAACCAACCTCAGAGAAATTTGAAACGTGTTTTCCCTTTTCCTCTGTAACCCTCATAGAACAAGAGCATACCCTATCGTTGTTGAAAACACACATTCTAGTGTTATTTAAATTTGATAGCCGAAGAAGTAGTATGAAATTTATTGTGAGCGAACATGCTAAAAATTAATATGCTGGCAGATGGAGCTTTTGCGTCTTTATTTTCGATCGCTAGTGGATACAAAACGTTCCTTAACCAATTCCCGCACTTTAGTAAACAACATTTTAAATTGCTAGCATTCATAGTATAATGGTTGAGTGAGCTTCTTTATTCAATGGTATAATATAGTTCACGGGGATGTACCAGCCTGGTCTGGTTGATTTATGTACCTATAATATTCAAGAAAATGACTGTAAAAACGTATTTATACGGGGTGTCCTGTGACACGAAGCTTCGTTGGCCAATCGAAAATGCCAGATACACTTTTGTCCAAATCTTAATAATTAAGGAGTTATTGGTCTAGAAGGCTAATTTATTTATGATGGCATTGTTTATTATTTGACTTTGTCACTTTAACATTAATTTGATATGGCTATGTTTTTAAACCAAGAATATACCGATATACACTTTATTTATGGATATTGTCAATATTGTCATTTTGAACAAAACTTTCGTTAAATTTGTGTTGACAATAAAAAGTAATTTAATAAAACATTACATTACTCTACATCACAGAATAAAGCACTCTACATGTTCTTTGCTTTCTTAAATTTAATATTGCCCGTAACTCTTTAACTATTAAGTTTTGAACAAAAGTATGCACGGCATTTTCGACTAAAAATTGCCTAAGGAATACGCTCTTCAGTTATACGCATCATGTCACTGAACACCCTGTATAAATAATATATTCACAAAAGTGTCTAATGGGAATTCCTGCAGCATCGCAATGCGATACAATTAAATTTTAAACATGGTGCTCAAGTTAATAGATATTAAGAACCATTATGCTAGCATGAGAGCTAATGTCAAAGATGGCCTAAATGAAAACATCAAATTGGTGTAATTTTTCAAAACATAATTGGCATCATTATTTCAGTAATTATATGTTAACCGGTGGGAAAAGCCAAAACGAATATAAGTAGGTATGTAACTTTAACCATTGAATAACGAAATCCTTCACTCAACGCTTTAACCATGTGTAAACTGTTAAGCGTAATTATGCATTAGAACAATTAATAGTAATCAAGGACGTACATTTAAGTGGAATGTATTGCGCGTCAAACAGCGTCTCATTAAAAAATTTATCAGATATTATCGTATCTTTGATTAATGAATAGGTTTCGTAATGTCAAGTGCTCCTAAGTACAGTAACCATACCAACAGGTGTATCTTACAGATGAACTACGATGGGAATACCCTATATTTTGTGTAGATTGATAGATAATATTCAATCTCAATTGTGCACTCAATCGATTACAAAAATGTGAATTAGAATTCGTAAGATAACCTACATTATTTTTCAATGACGAAACGAAAAATCTTGATAAATATGCAGTGAAAGTGCAACTTTTTATTAAACTGCAAATCTTATAAATGTTGCACTTCACAAAGAAAACTGGATTACCATCAAACATATTCTCGTTTCTATTTGTGATGTTCTATTTACGGTTTACCAACAGCATTAAATCATAATTCCCGCTGGGGAAGGTTTGCAAGAGTTCAATTGAACAATGCCAACTATGGAACAAATTCAATGTTCTAATACGAGGGACAATTGAGAATAAAAGAACCAGTGTAACTTTTTCAAAAAAAAAAAATTATTTTAGATAGGTATGTTCAAAGTAGTTGCCTTCTGCTATAATGCACTTCATTCCTTCCACTGCTTACCAAGCCTATAGTCTGTAAAATGAATGTTTGCGATTTGCGGCTTAGCGCTTTATTTGGCGTACACATTCATAGTTTGTATCTATTTCGTTCTAACACACAATATTTGGAAATAGAGAGAATGGAATGCTACATTATCGTCGCCACGGATCAGTAGACCGTGGCCACGGGTGGTGAACTAAGATATACACTTTGACAGTGATATTCAAAAGTTATTTTCGCGTGTTTGTAACAACTACTGGAAATATGTTATATTCCTTCAATTTATATAAAGAAATTAAAACGTAATTGAAAATATAATAATATAATTTATTATTATATAAATTGAAGAAATGTAACATATTTTCAGTAGTTGTTACAAACACGCGAAAATAACTTTTGAATGCCACTGTCAAAGGATTACAACAGACAACTTAGTCTTTTAAGAGACGCCTAAAATAAATATTACTATCTCCTTCTAACACACCTGACACAAATGCAGAAGATGTTTTAAACGTATTGTGTCTGTGTTAGTTCACCACCCGTGGCGACGATAATTTAGCATTCCATTCTCTGTATTTCCAAATATTATGTGTTAGAACGAAATAGATACAAACTACGAATGTGTACGTCAAATAAAGCGCTAAGCCGAAAATCGCAAACATTCATTTTACAGACTATAGCAGCTTTAACAATACTATTAAAATAATACCGAACAGTACCATCGATCTCTTCCTCTGAAAAAAACCTTCTTCCTCGAATGTTCTTTTTTAGCCCAAAAAACAGCCAAAAGTCGCACAATACTTTGCCAGATCCGGTGTGTAAGGAGGGTGTTCGATTACATTAATCTTGTTTGCAGCCAAATACTGTCGAGTTAGCTGTTCATTGTGGGGAGAAGCATTATCGTGATAATTCCCTTCTTTGGCACTTTATTAAACACTTCCGGTAAACAGTGTTCGACGTACCATTTAGCTGTGCCAGTCTTCTGCTCCTATAGCTTAAAGAACACAGCGTACAAAGCTCGCTACTTTCTGATTATTGTTGATGTGTGGGAGCAGTGGGGGAGGATTCGTCCAATGACGACCCTCCTGTGTTTACTTAATAAATTTGATTATTTATTTAATTACTTAAATAGCACTAGAATCTATGCGGTAGATCGACCAGGTTAAGTCTTTTGAGTCTTTATTACTATTATATTTATTATATTTACTATTATACAGGGTTTTTCAACGAAAAGGAGCCACCCTTTATAACTTCTAACAGAATCAAAATTTGAAAAATCGGCGATACCCGTCTATAATAATATCGAGGGGGACACTTTTTGACATAAGTTTGAGATTTCATACCTTAACCCCCTGGGTCCCACAAACATACCCTTAATTTTTTTAAATGGCAACATGGGTCATGTGATACGTCATTTGAAAGGTCTTTTGATATCTTGCATTACTGCGTTTAAAATTTTAAAATCGTTCAATTCGTTTGTGAGATATTTTAATTTAAAGTTTTAGAGAACTGATATAATTTTCTTCAAAATGGTTGTTTTTTATTTATTTTTTTGCTTTTATAGTCAAGATAAATTGATACGAAATTCATTGTATTAAACTTTTTTTTATTTACATGGAAATAAAACTTAAAATAAATTAAAAAGTCAGTAATACTTTTATATTGCATTATTATAACGACAAATTATATCAGTTCTCTAAAACTTTAAATTAAAATATCTCACAAACGAATTGAACGATTTTAAAATTTTAAACGCAGTAATGCAAGATATCAAAAGACCTTTCAAATGACGTATCACATGACCCATGTTGCCATTTAAAAAAATTAAGGGTATGTTTGTGGGACCCAGGGGGTTAAGGTATGAAATCTCAAACTTATGTCAAAAAGTGTCCCCCTCGATATTATTATAGACGGGTATCGCCGATTTTTCAAATTTTGATTCTGTTAGAAGTTATAAAGGGTGGCTCCTTTTCGTTGAAAAACCCTGTATAGTTAGTTAACTGCCAAAGGATTAGGATGCACTTCTAACTTATTTAGATACTTGACGGTATCCACTTCTAAGTCTTTTCGAATTTCAATGTTTGGGATGTAGTATGGGACATTAGTTATTACTTATTAGATATAAGACTTTAGATTGGCGCATCTCCAATAGTGTTGTTAGATCTAGAGACAGTGGCCCATAGTTGGATCCCATAGGTCGAAATTAGTTTCAGAGCTACCTTGTATATAGGGAGTTTATTTTTAGGCGATAATTGGGAGTTTCTACCTAACAACCAGTAGTATTTCTTTAGTTTAAATCCAAGCTGCACCCTCTTCTTCCATATATGAGTACGCCATGTAAGTCCTTTATCCAACAGGATGCCTAAGTATTTAACACTATCAGCCTGTAGTAGTGGTTGACCATACATATTTACTTCTAGGTCCTCTACATTTTGTGAAAGTCACTTGGACCGATTTATTACCGTTCACCTTGATACGCTATTTTTTTCTCCTAATTTTATGACTCAATTCGATTGCAATGCGCAATTTAGAATAAATAATTCATCTCGAAGTTTTATCGATCTCAATAATTTTGATTGATTTTTAATGGTATTAAATGTATAAATTTTATATCAGCAACGTTGATATCAACCGATATTTACCGCATGACAGATAAAAAACTTCTTTAGTAACAATTTATCTTTTTTCGGAAATTCATACTCCTCTTGATAGTATAAGTATACCTATATTCAACTAAAGTTAAGAGCAAATAAGTATCCAGAACAAACATTAAATTAGCACTTGAACATTTTAATTCTCACATATTCTTCTCAAAAAGTCCATACATTTCATTCGAACTAAAATTTGTAGTTTACATAGTCGATTTTATTTCTAATTAACTGTGGTATACTGTTAAATTCGCCTCGACAGAGTTACTGAAAAATTGATCCAGATGCCCATTTGTTTTGAAACCGACTATTGTTGTCTTCCAAATCAATGAAAACGACATAGGTATTTTAGTATGGAATTAGAAAATCAGATGGGCTCATATTTTATTGAGAATGCCAAAAGTGATGAAATTTTGCAATAAACAAATTTGTTTATAACAAAATTATTGTGGGTACAAATTAGTCTTAAATTAGATCGTGACAGTCGACCATAATTCAATGAGATTAGTGAGGATATTTATTAAAGTTAGCACCTCCACTTTTCATAGCGATATTCCGGATAACTAGCGTGGGTACAAATTCTGAATTTTGCGGTACAAAATTAGTTCTAAATTATGACACTTTTTTTAATTTACTCAGTGTGGGGGGCAGCTTTATTTAAGAATAAAAAAGCTCAGAATTAATTTTCTACAAACTTACTTTGTGGAACTCCGTAAGTAATAGCGTTGAGTGAAAGATATATTTGTTCAATGGTAATAGTAATAATAAAAACAATAAACCCACAATTTTTTTATTTATGTAATCCAACGTGTTTCGACACTACGTAGGTATCATTTATCGTAACATATTGTAGCAGATTAAAATTTAAAGAAGAGTTACTAAGACACAACCAACGAGTATATAATAGAAAGAGAGCTAAAGTAATGGACTTTTTCGTAGGTATGTACGTTGGGTTGCATATCACTTTATGTTTAACATTTTTGTCCTAAAAGTAGTTTCAGACTATTGAATTCGTTTTTCTAAAAGGTCTTACAACGTTGCCATAACTAGTTTAGCGTTTTCAAAGATGCAGTAGGTAACATTATCTTTGAGTGTTAATCCCTTATTATTAAGCAGTTTTGAATTGCAAGCATACATCTGACAAAATTTCTTTTGAATTAAAAAGGTATATTTGAAACCAAAACATAAGTCCGCAAACAAGTTATCGTTAAAGCAAGAAAATCAAATGAATGGATAGGTAAATGTTTCAACACGGTAAAATAAAAACGGTAAAATTTTACAGCGAACTATTTTTTTTCGAGTTACATTACTTCGTTAGTCCTCTACTAGGGGGCCGACAGTAGCGCTCTAAAGCGGCGGATTAACTTTTATCATGACGCTGTTTTTAAACTTGCTTCTCTTACCTATTATACCGGGTGCTGATCCGGCCGCTCGGTAATAGCATTTTAAATGTAAAATCTTGTCTATGCAATTTCCTGCTCCCCTAATTGTTTTAGGGCCAAAACATAAGAGTATAAAAATTTTCAAAACTAAAAATACTACCTGAATGGTATATTCTTTCCGACCAAAATTGTACTGTAAGAAATAAAATGAAGAATTAAATGTTGCATTAGAGTTTGCAAAAATCTTTCTTACAGTACAATTTTGGTCAGAAAGAATATACCATTCAGTTAGTATTTTTAGTTTTGAAAATTTTTGTACTCTTATGTTTTGGCCCTAAAACAATTAGGGGAGCAGGAAATTGCATAGACAAGATTTTACATGTAAAATGCTCTATTACCAAGCGGCCGGATCAGCACCCGGTATACTCTTTGATACAACGTTAAGAAAATCTTTGGTGTACCTATTTATTCTCATCAATAAAGCTTAAAAACATCCACTCGACAATCTTTCCGCGAATACATACAATGAAAATGAGGTTTAAATATCAAGATTAATAAGAATAAGTTCTATAAATAAATAATAAAAATGCTTAACCTTGAAGTTCCTTTGGTGTGATATCTCTACGTTTCCTCTAGCCTAGCCCTAGAGCTAGACCATAAAGTAGGGTTGCCAAGCGTCCTTTATTTCAAAAGTATGTCCTTTGTCCTTTTGAAAGGTGTCAAAGGACTGAAAATGTCCTTTAAAATCCGAAAATATAAATAAGCGCATTTAGGTAACAAATAAATTTAAAAAATCCTACCTACCTCAGATAAATACTTTATTTTTAAGGTAAGACTGTAATATAATCGTTTTATCCTGTATAATGGATAATGGTTTATTGGCCAATTTCAATAGTTACTGCCTTACTGCTGACTGATAATCAGCGGTGGATGGGATAACCTAAACCGGCCTGGGAAATAGAGGAAGCGGCCCAAAGCAAATATTGATGCAGGCTGAAAATTTTTAGCCTAATAGTAGATAATAATGTTGATAATAATAAGTGTTTTTCATCAGTAATAGTTAAAAATATTGTTACTTCGGTAAAAATATCGAAATAGAAAAAAAGAGTTTCATTTTATTTAGGCAAGGACATCCATCATGTAAATTGGTATAAAATTCCGAAAGTTGCTAAAAAATTAATAAGAAAAATGGGAATGTTGAAAATTTACCTACTTCATGGTGAACCCTACACGTTTGTGTAATTTTTTTTTAATTCCTTTTTTGCACAATGAATTAGTTATAATTATGATTACTATTATTATTAAATGAAGAAGTAAAACTACAAAATTAACTAAACCTTACATAAACAAACCTAAAAAATTAGTAATAAAAATAAAAATCTAAAACCAACAACTTTTTCATAGTAGAGACGTCTCAGCGAAATCATTAATAACATTTTCGTTATCAATTGTACGCAAATTCGCTTTTTCTGTGCGCATCAACATCATAAAGGCTTCTAAATGATCATTGGACAATCTATTTCGCAGTCTGTTTTTTATAAATTTCAACAAAGACTTGTGAAATTGGTAAAGTCAGAAGAAATTGGTACAATTGATATAAATTATATTTTAAAATAATTTTGTAGCAACAGGTCGCACAATTTCGACAATTTTTGCACAAAATATTTTTTTCCTCAGAATCGTCCAAGTTCGGCATAAGATCCTTGTAAGGTCAATTTTAATGTTTCCCAGTTGTTGGCGAAAGTAAAAATCTGTTCTTGTAATTACTCGTATGTTGCTAAATTATTGAACAGAATAATTTTTTTCGAAAGTTCTTCCAGAACATTATTTGGTATCTTATTCTGTTTTACATTTTCAAAGTTGTTAGGATCCAAAGAGAGGTTCATGCACAAATTGAAAGCGTTGTTTCATGGATTCAATCACTTCATCCTGAGGTCAAGATTAGGTTTTGTCGAATCGTCGCAACGTTTCATTTTCTATTCATAATAAATTTACTGCATTAGAGCAAGAACTCTTAGGAAAGAGACCAAACTGCATTAGGGTTGCAGTTGCATTGTATTTCACATAATCAACCATTATTGTAAATGATGACTACCTATCCTATAATTATGTCTAACTTTTTTAAAAAAAAAGTAAAAATTATACAAATTTTATTAAATAAAAATATATAATTTCCAGTAAAGATGCTGCATTGAACTAAACTGAGATATTATGTATTCTATATCATTTATTGATTTATTTACTTACACCGAATGCCGACAATACGATAAGGTATTATAGGTAGTTTCGAATTACCCTTACCCATCATTATGTTATCGTCAAAGACGTCTTCATATCAATTTCTCTGTCGTGTGAAATATTAATTCTATTTTAAAATAGGACTGTGGTTTTAGATTCTACCGGCCCAATTTTTAAAAATTTTACCGGCCCAGGGGGAAAATTCCCTTTTTCCCCCTGGGCCCATCCACCGCTGCTGATAATACTGTTCAAGGGCGAGTGTGGTGTAGCTTTTTGTCAGCATTTTCCTTTCGTTCCTTGTTTAGTCTTTACTTTATTAAAATTATTTAAATGGTACTAAGTTTGTTTTATTTGAACATTAGTTTAAAAATATTTTGCCAAGCATCATTCAATCACAGAAAAGGATTGTGTAGGTAGAGTTTTCCAAAATCTTTTTCAAGTGATAAATGGCAATTTATTTTTCAGAAACTTTACTCTGATTTTACCAATCTATTTAAAATAATTTCATTTTTTATGAGTATTCCTGCCTCATCAACATTTCCAGAGAGTTTTTAGTGTGGTGAATTTAAAGTGGAGTGACGAACGGAAGAGGTGTGGAATTGATTTAATAAAGAACGAATTATATATGTTTTTAACATGAACGAGAACTGTTCGAAATTTTATCAATCAATTAAAATCAATGGGGTCTTACTTCGTAATGCCAAAAAAACGAGATAAATACAAATTTAAAAAAGTAACTGAAAATCAAGTGTACCTATCCATAAATTTTGATCATATTTTTTGTTCCAGTCAAGGACTTTTTAGTTTAGTGTTAAAATTTTTTAGTTACTAGGTTAGTAATTTATTTGTTTCTGTGTTATTATTTTGTGTTATATTTTGTATACGTAAAATTATTACCTAATAAAGATTTGTTTTCTCATATTGGTAGAAATTATTTTTATTAATTTATAACGAACATTTAGTAAATGAACTTAAGATAAAATTTAATAGTTCAAAATCAAAAATGTTATTCGGGAGAAGAAAATGGATGTTTTTTAGAAGTGGTATCGTGGCACTAAAAAAATTTTCCCAAGGTGTCCTTTATTCAGCGCCGGCCTAAGAGCAAAATGCTGTGTGTGCAAGAATGACTTTTGGCGCCCCTTACAATGAAAATAGGAATAGAAAACCCTCCAAAAGGTGGTATGGGTAGGCCTGGGCGATTCGCTGATTACCGAATCGAAAATCGATTTTCCTCGATTAAGCGATTCCTGTAAAGTTGAATCGATTCGAATCGATTTAAATCAATTCCAATAGAATTGATTTAAAATCGAACTACCTAGTATTTAAATATTTGGGTGATCTTGCAATTCAGTGGTTTTAAAACGTAATCGTAAGTAGCTTTATTTATTTTGGCCTTCGGGGTTCGTAGAATTTGACACAAGGCAACTTCTAGTGAAGTGGCACGTGATCATGTTATTAAAATACAATTATTTCTAGATTCGATTCGTTTCGATAAGATTTGATTTGAACCGATTCGATCGATTTGATTTGAATGGAGTAGATCCGATTCGATTTGAATCGATTAATCGAACCCGATTTAAAGTTTGAATTGAATCGTTCAGGACAAATAAAAAATCGATTCGAATCGATTAATCGCCCAGGCCTAGTATGGGTGCTCTATAACTTAATAACTGAAGTTGGCATTTTAAAGGGATTACAAACCAAAAACTAAAACTAATAAGCAGTAATAGATAAATAGTAAATATTAAAGCATTTAGTACCTTTTCATTATTTTTATTTTTTTAATATCTTCTTCTAGTAGGTACTAATTCTTTTAACTGACTTTTTCAAACTAACTTCAACAGGCGTTCTGTACTATACTTGTGTAAGCAGCAAACTCCTAACAAATTCTTTTACTCAGTTTATTGTTTTGTCAAATATAAAATAAGATACAATTACTAACATATTCAAATGGATAATTTGCATTCGAAATTACACAAAAATTTAAATTTTTATCATTATTTTTTATGTTTTTTCTCATTTCGGCGCCCCTCTCAAAATCGCACGTGTGCGGTTGCATACGTCGCACACGCCTTAGGCCCAAGGTTTATTAAGTGAATTAATAAACCTTGCCTTAGGCCGGCACTGCCTTTATTTCAATAACAGAAAGTTGGCAACCCTACCATAAAGTGAATACTTTACCACGTGCAATATCTTTCACAACACTGTACGAACAATTTATTGCTAATTGGGCCTTATTTTGATTTTACGCCTTCGCAGAAAGACGGTTGATTGGGGATATTATTCTTTTTTGCATTTTTGATGAGAATAAATACATATACCAACGATTTCCTTAATGCTGAATCTTGATTCTTGGAAACTCTTGGTTAATTTTAATCTCTCACAATCTACTACGCTTGATAATGGACACAGTGTGAAACACGTTGGGTTACATTCAAACTACAAAAATTAATAGAATTGCATGTTTTGATTAGGTATTACTATTATAAATAAGTTTATAGGATTATGTTTCACATAAGATAACTTTAAAGTCCCTGCAATAAGAAAACTGCCCTGGAAGAATAATTGTCGCCATAGAATTCATCTCAAGAAAAGCAGAACAAGAAAAAAAATTCTACATTAAGTACTTTTAATTTAACGGAAATAATAACATTTAGCTTTATGTTTTTTTTTGTTTTTTGCTTACTAGTCCAAGTTTGTTTTCTAATATAAGTGTTTGTGTTTCGCGAGATTTCCTTAATTTTCAATTTTAAAAAAACACAGTGAACTTGTGTGATATTTAATAATTACTTAAACATAATAAATTACACGGCCATCTAAGATACCGACAATATTAAAAATGAAGTAGTGAAAAAATACCAGAAAAATACATTTTTGATCATATCTCGAAAACGACAAGAGATATCATTACGGGGTTTTCGCCAGTATCGTAGACCATTTAAGTTCTACAAAACCAACACAATAGAATGATATCCTTCCATTTAAAATTTTAGAGAAAATTTGAAAAAACAACTTCAGTTGAAGATAACCACCTCTATCAAATGTATTACCAGGGGTGAGCAACCCGTGGCCCGCGGGCCGCTTGCGGCCCGCCGTACATATTTATGTGGCCCGCCAAGCATTTTCAAAATTGAATTTATTTTATTAAATATTGCAGACTTTCTCCCGTCAACATATTTTTATAAAATTAATTACAAATAAAAGGTTTCCATGAATATGGCTATTTAATTAACATAAATCCTACTTTATATAACAATAACATAATAATGCATACTAAACCGAAACGATTTTTTGAAACGAGACACCGACATGTTCAAACATTCAATACGAATGCGCCAAATTGTGGAAAGAGCACCTTTTGCAAAATAATGTGTGTGGCCCGCCAAAAAATTTCAAAATTTGGATTGGCCCCTTGATAGAAAAGGTTGCTCACCCCTGTATTAAACGATTATTGTCAAGTATGATTATAAACCCAGAATCTGCGTTGAATGCCCTTTCAAATAAGCAAAAATTCATTCAAATCGGCTAAAAATTATAGAAGTTACAGTGGTTCTTGTTTCGCAAGGTTTGGCCGCGCCCCCTGGCTTTATTATTGGAAACATCAAAAAATGTTTTAAATAAAAGTTGCTTGAAATGAACTAAGCTTTAAAAAACCTTATTTTAAATTGTAGCTTAGTAGAGCATTTCCACTGAAAAAATCGATTTTTAGTGTTTGTCGTAGCAGTTACGCCCTCTTGCGGTGGTTTTTATAGTTTAAAAATATTTTCATTGAATTTCTCATGCCTGATTTAGTTATAAAAATTTTTATCCCATTAAATTAAGACCTTTGGCTGTGAAGATATTGCCGGTGGCCATCCAAAATGGAACGGCCTTATATTAAGTAAAACGAAGCGCAAAACAGTAAACTATGAACATGGGTTCCTACTATGAACAATTTCTTAATGCAGTATTATAAATATTGCTGCAGATCTGATACTGGCTCCACTTTTGTACAACACTGTACCTATTATTATATTATTATTAAATACTACTCTTAAAGTGAAAACAACTATTCTGTTCCGATTCTTTTAATGAGGCTGGGGTAAGGATTTTCTTCCCCCTGATCACCGGGAGAATTGAAATTGTCAAGGGTAGCAAGATATTCAAAGTCGGGGCCGGGCGCTTTACTACAGTTGTAAGATCAGGAGAACAAACCGTGAAATTTATACAACGTAATTTGTTTCACTCCTGTTTAAAGAACGGTCAGAGAAATGTCTGAGAAAATGGTTAATTTACTTCCCATCTTAATCACCTAATGTTTCTGGTGTCGGTTATTTACAATTTTCTAAGATTAGGAATACCAGTATATCTATGGATTTTAAAATTCAATTGAAGGCAAACATGCTTTTATTATTAGTAATTGATTCCAGATCTTAACAGTCTCAGTACATGCCAAAGGAAGCGACATACTTTCGAAATTCTTTGCGTTAGCGACAAAATGGGGCCCAAACAAAATATATGGAGGCATATTTATTTACATTTTGTTGCCTGACGCGGTCTAGTGGCTTTAGTTAATGTACATTCCCAAACGTATTTTTTTTTATTGGTGTCCTATTTTAGTCTTTTAAACCACGCCCAAGCGTGTTTAAATCGCGTTTTCTAAAACGCGCGTGTTTTAAGTTGCCATGCCAACATCAACAAATTTGAAAAAAATTAAATTCTATTGGTTATTGATCTGACAGGAGTACTTTTGTTATGTCAAATAAAGTGACAGATTGCAAATTAATTTCCGTTTTTCTCATTTCCATGACAACGAAAGGTATAGTGATTTTACATTAGGAGTTCAACCATTTCACATTATTAGTTCTTATTTACATTTTAATACCAGATTTCAAAGTGAACCAATAAAAAAAATAGCGTAAAGTATTCGTGGATAACTGGTCTTTAAAACACTTGCTCTATTTCAAGCACTCCGGCTGCGCCGTCGTGCTCGAAAACTCGCGCGTGTTTTAAAGACCTATTTATCCACTTATACTTTAATATACTTACTATTATTTTAAGTAGTGCGCAAAAAATGTTATAATTAATTTTACAGCCTATAAAAAACAATAATGAGATTCTGTTGGCGCCTTTTTTGGTAGATTATCGTAATCATAATATTACACACCTAATTCATTTTATCTCTTTTTTACTAAAGGATATTTTCTAACTGTTAAAAATTAACAAAATCGACACTATTTTAGTGAACAACAATTCGAATGCAGCTTAAGCAAAAAAAATTGACCTAAAATGATTAAAATTAAGGAAGTGAAAACGTGATGAAAACCTGAGAAGATACATTTTAAAACCTACTATCTGCTGTTTGCTTGGAAAAATTGTGGTCGCCATTTTAACAATTACGTGATCTATAAAATGTACAACTATGTACTGTACGAATTATATAATTAATATGCGAATATAAACAATTTCCGTAACTAATGTAGTACTTAATAAATGATGTAAGAAACAATAGAACATTTAGCAATTTATGATACACAAACCGTCACAAAAAAATATACCCAGAACAATTCAAAATAAGAACTTCTGTTATTGACAAACCCAAAGAAGTAAACAATGTAGCAGACAAACATTTTGGTAAATTATAGGTAAAGTCAAGGCCACAATGTTTAATTTTTTAAGTAAAATAACTAACAAACCTTACGATTACGACATAGCAGCCCATGGCCCCCACATCCCGAACCGGGCCCCGGGGTCACGATTTTTCGCGGGCCCCCAGAGAATATTTTAACTAGTTGGGGAGGGGGGGGGGGGACGAATCCTCCTAACAAGGTCCTTTTTGAAGGATTTTTTTAAAATTTGGGCTATATTGATTGAGTTGTTAACGTTATTATTGACCAATTAATTTTGACAATGATCGCGCACAATCTTCCCGCAGTAAAAGCTGAAACCACAACTTTCAATGTTATATTTTCTGGCCTAATCCCTAATCTAATCAAGGCCGTAGCCAGAAAAAATATTCGGGGGGGGACCAAATTTTAACAATTACACGCCACCCGATGTAACTACAAACTACGTAATGTAATTTAAATTTCGTTTAAGAAATTGTTATTTTCCAATGAGTTTCGGGGGGGGTTCTGACCCCCTTGATCCCCCCCCTGGCTACGGCCTTGAATCTAATCTGCTTTCCCGATAGCGAGTCGCTTATATAGTCTTCACTACCGAAAGGCGAAGGGAGAAGCCTCACGAAAGGCCGAGAATTTTCCCGAGAGTCGTTGACAATCAATCATTGAAGAAAAACAATAAAGCATTACATCAAAGAAACAGCAACATTTAAGTTACAGAAGTTCTGCTAAGCAGGCAGTAAATCATGAATTTAATTCAGTGGCGTAGCTTCTGCGTATCATTACGATTTTTTGCGGTATTCTCTTTTTTTAGTGGTATCGATTAATAAAGATTTTTCATTTTTATCCTTTTTTTCAAACTTACAGGCAAAAAGAATATAAGAAAAATAGTTTCCCTTAGAAAATTTAAGGATTTAATCTCTCTCCTTCAACGACAAACTCTCCCACGATGGTAAAATTTGGTTATAGGAAAAAGGATTAGATACTATAATTAGTTTTTTTGTGGTACCTATTTCCAAAAAAAAATTAGATTACGTATTTATATACCAGCCGGAAATATGAAAAAACTGTTTTCCTATACTATCTACAGTTCATATTTATAGGTCATTGTAACATTGTTTAACTGATTGTTCAACGAAAAACGACCAGGAGTATAGCGACTTCAGTGCAGTGGTCTTATACCTAACTCTAACAAACCATATACATGACATGGTTAAATAATGCCGGTTTATACCTAGGGAATAAATTATTTAGAATCACAGCTACATGGAAAACACTGATAATAAGATTGGAACATAATGACAACATTGACGGCGATTTCAACTGGAAAGCTAAGATAAGGACAATCTTCATATGATTCTGGATTTAGGGTCATCAAAGTCTATCTTTCGGCGACAGAGCAGAGAATTGATGAAATTCGATGGTGTAGCTCCCTTTCCGAGTCTAAAGGTGCGAGACAACAATGCAGGAATAATAGAGACCTTTGAAGACATCTAAAGGTACATCCGCACTATGCTACCGATCGGCTTTGCATCACGTTTTTACTTTGGGATCATGCCGATCAACACGTACACACTTGCAATGCAAAGCCGATCGGTAAAGCCGATCGGCATAGTGCGGATGTACCATAAGGCTATATCAATTGGGATCAATGTGTGATCCATTCATATGACTTATTTATAGAAATCATACGGTACGTCTCGCAAAAGGTAAGAAATTAGACTAAACGTTGCTTTCTATATAATAACTGGAAAGAAACGTGCGATGATTATAAACAAAAAATCAGTTGTTATTGTCTGCTGCACGTCCACCGAAAGAAGGTGAAGGACAACGACCAGTTTTGCCAAAGTGTCTTAGATATATTCTCCCAAATTTCAAGGAATTTGGTGATTATATTTTCGGATAAACAAACATAACATTGCAATTAAATATTTTTCTTATTCATCTTGCACACTCCGTTGCCCAGCTTGATATTGACCTTACTCTTCCCTAGATTTCTGTTGTCTGACGTCCATGTCTGGTTCATTCAACTTTTTTAATGTATTGTCGCATTTTCGGTTCATTATTAATCCAGTTATATGTAATAACATTATACGAGAAACAAATGGCATAAATAATGAATTACGGAAACGAGGCGTAATACGTCCAAGCTTTGGCTCATTAAAGGACAGGTTATATACAACTCTCTGATTTGAAGAATGGCCAAAAAATGCAAATGAAATCATCGTGGAGCTGCACTCTATGAAAAACGCATTCCTATACAAAAATAATGTTTGATGAACTGTCTGCGAATGATAGAATGCTGTCAAAAAGAGGAACTGTTTAGCCAAATTGACCAATACACTTCCGGAGTTGAACAGCAGAACGGCTAGGTGCAAACAAAATTGATCACAACGAGAACGGGAAAAGTATGAAGCTGATCTGAGTCTAAAATACGCCGAGGATTTAAACCCATACGAGCTAAGAAAAATTGCCCTCGTGAAAATGTTATAGACCTGGACCTGCCGTCACAAAAAAGACGGCACTTACGGTAAACGTCTTGTATAATAACGACGGTACTATTTGAATTTTGCTTGGAAATGTAATCGCCATAATATATTATGGAATACCCCGTATATTGAATCTGAATGCTCCTACATATCAATTTTCTCGATTTTGGTAATTCGCAATTTAGTGTACGCGAAAAATTACTATTTTAGCATGTTACTCGATTCTACCGAAAACCATGTACTAAAAAAGTTATTTTTCAAGGTGAACTATAAAAATTCTATTTGTTTATATTGTAAAGTTACTTTCGTTCCTACAAAATACAGGAAGTTGACTGATACGTTCATTGGTCGTAAGGAAGAAAATTGCTACTTCGCGTTATTCGAAAACTGTAAACAGCGTGATATTTTAAAAAGAAGTGTGCCAAACCGGAATTTTTAATTACATACTACTAAATCGAAAGTTTCGTGCAAATTTCCCAATGCAAAAAATATGCTTCGGGCACTGCTATTCGCAAAATAGGTAGGTAACTGCAATAGTACAATGGAATGGCAGTGAATGAGTGGAATGGGTGCTAAAGCAAAACTTCTTTGTGCGATTAATAATAACATAGGCAATACAATTAACCCCGAATAATCACTGACGAGTGATGATTAAAAAAAAAAAGAAACATACCCTTGCAACAGGTTTACCTACGACTTTTATTCCGTTTTTAGACATATTTACTTTTAAAATGACTAGAATACACTTAATTTAAATAACGCGCGCTTAAGTTGATCGTCTTTTGTATGAGTCCACCAATAGGATTAGATATCACTGTTTGGTAATGGTATTACATCTACATTGCACACACTACTCGAGCAGTACCTGCACTGTACATCGTATTACAGTAGCATTAACTGATAGTCATGTTACACCTTTTATTTGAGTATTTCAGTTGTTGGAACTGACAAGTGCTCATAACATCTATTTGTCGTAAATATAAATTCACTAGATGGACGGGCGCTACATCTGACGTCATCGATGGTTTAAACGCCGAGCCTTACCACTTCCATGGAATTGTACGCTTCGCAAATTTACGTCAACGTCACAAAAACAGATCTCATACAATTCCTACGTAAGCGATTTACAACATCTTTTATAAACAAAATACCATTAATAAGCACTAACTACAAAATTGTGGGTGGCATCGTTTCTGTTAATCATGTACCTAATGATAATCGTTTAATCCGATTGTACTATATTTCTAGCTCACGTCTTTATTGATTTGGTAGAGCTTTAAACACCGATCAGCTGATTTAAAGAGAAGCATGACTGTCGGATATTTTTAAAACAATAACATCCATATATGTATTAACGTTAAGGTTTATTTTGTATAATTCTTATTAAACAAAATAATTATTAAAACAAATGCCAATCGTTACTCAACATACTCGTACATTTACATTTTATGCATTATGGAAACGTACATAATATTAATTATGTATTTCCTACCTACATGTAACATACCTGCCAATTCTCCCGCTTTAGTCTCCCACATTTTAGTACGCCAGCACGGACTCCCGCTTACCCGCATCGTAATGAAAAACTTCCCCAATTTGCAAGTTGTCACTTGTCATTTGTGACTTGTGAGGGAATTTTTGACGAATGGTGGACAACTTCCTTGTTTTCATACACTATTTCATGAAAATAATCAAGAATTAAGTACGTATTTTTTAGCAACAATGGGTTACTAAACATTGTTTCTCGTAGAATAAATTACTGTATTGTTTAGATTGAAATTTAATCAATAACATTAATTTTTGCCCACATATAGATAGGCTAAAAATGCCTCATTTTGATCCCAAAATATTACCCCCCCCCCCCCCCCAAGCGTGTTCCAAATGTCTCCCGCATTTTCTCAATTTTAGGCTGGCAGGTCTGAATCTACTAAATTTAAATCATTGCTTTTAATTACAAAATTACTACACTGCCATAATCGAATTTTAGTATAGAAGAGGTTCTTAAATGTACTAATCCGTTTGTGTTAAGTATTTAACCAGACCTACTAGGTACCGATCACGATACACCTACTGACGGTATGATAATTATTTGTCTCAAAGGCGTTCGCTTTGCGCATGACGTCACAAATTCAATTTCTGATTGATATTTTGTGTAAATACCTAGCCAAAAAGTAATTACTTTAATAATAAATGTAATTGCTCAAGCTAAATCTTCACAATTCCCACTTTACGTCCAAAATTGGCATGCTTTGTACATAGTATACATACACAAGCGCTTGAGTTTGCGTCGCAGATGACGTCAGACAGTGCGCATCGGCATACCCTCTGTAGGTGTATCGTGGTACCGTTCCAACTGGGAACATAAAGCAGAAATAGGGTTGCCATTTTTGCTATTTACCAAGTAGTAGTTAGGTATCCTATATTTTAAAGAAGATCTTATACTGCTATACTATATTATCATGCTAACACACCATATAGCTGCAGTATACCGGTATAAATACACAAGAAGTACAAAATGTATGAGATTTCCCTTCTATACCAGGGTTATTAAAAAGTATGGAGACGGCGATTTATTGTCGATAATATTCATTTTAGGAAAAATTGTTCAATACAAAAGTTGTTTATGTAATTTTTATCTATACTTGGGAATACTTCAATTTCTGTGATCTGCAATTGTTTCTGAGTTACCCCGTTCCGCATAATTTTTTGAAATGAGAACATATTACTTTTACCTCACCATTCGATAGAGCATTTTTTCTCTTTAAAACAGCACTAAAGAAAATTTTTTTTAAATTTACTTTAATAACATTTTTTCAAAAATACGCCGATTCAAGTATTTACATGAAGTACGTATATGGAAGACAAAAAAAGTTATGAATCAAAATCTTATCACTAAAAACAAATTAATAACTAAGTAATTTAAAGTAAGTGTTCAAATTGTCCCCCATTTGTCATTTGACAATGACTTAGTCGATTTATAAAACCACGTACCTACTTGATGTCTCCATACTTTTTAATAACCCTTATATGTAATATAATACATATTATAGGAGGTATAATAGAAAATTGATCAGACTGCCGCCACTGCGCGAACGATTTGGCAACGATAACCACGTTATTTTTGACGGTGCTACAGTCACGCAAAATCGATCAGTAGAATTTGCAGCAACGTTATATCTCTTAAAAGGGCGTCATTTGGGATTGTGGAGAACATCCAAAAGAATGTGACAGCCATACCAAAAGCCATAGCGGGTAACTTCCAAGAATGGGAACAACCACTGCGCCCAAAGGAACTACGAAGGGAATAATATTGTTTGATAAACTAAAAGTTTGATAAATAAAAAATCGGTCTTATTAATTTAAATATCTCTATATGTACTTATTAGCTAAATTTGTTTAAATTAGACTAAGTATAAAGAAAATAAAGATATCAACTACACATTCAAACAATTTGTACCTATACCATTGTGCAAAAACCGTAATCCAGCTTTTCTGTATTTGATATTGAATTGACACTCAACCTTCCCCATGAATATTTATTTTATTCTTTGATTGTAAAAGTTGTAATGTGATGAAATATCGTGATTATCGTTACATGTTTCAGCGAATAGCCATCATCAGACGATTAGATTAGATCTACAATAAAAGGTTTATAAGTCACACCAAGGTGAATACTTACAAGTGACTGATTAGGTTAACATTAGAATTAAATTAAAATTTGGTTACAGGTAACATGTTGAAACATATGATTAGTTGACATCTTATAAAATATTTATGCTAAAAAACAACCATGATGTTATTATTGTATGTTGACTATACTTACGGGAAAAAAGAAGAAAAAGAAAACTGGCGTAGGTAATATTCGATGAAGAAGATTCAAAACATTTATACATTTTGAAGACATGTTGGAAAGTTGAAAGGCGGCTATAAAGGTGAATACAAGAAGTTATCAAATTTTAGAGAAAGTTAAATAAATGCATTTTTCTATGTTTAATCCTTCCTTCAGAGGGAACTGCTAGACGATTGCGATCACGTGCCTAGTTGTACAATGTGAAATTTTCGAGTGTCTTAACATCGTTTGAAATTTTCAATCTGAGAACGTGCATATATAGATCTGTCCTAGATGCGTGGAAAATTTGCGAAGTTTGTCTTAGACGCTTCGAAGTGTTTCAGAATAGTAGGTACAGTAAAGTAAAGATGTACTTTGACGAGTTTAATACGAGGTTGCAAGAACCAAAATTTTGTTTTAGAGTAACGGCGTTTCGCCAAATGATGAACACTATGACCCGGTTTTATAAAGCATAGTTAAATACGTGATCAGCTAACGACGTGATTAAGTTTGAATAATGCAACATGATTTGCTAATACGGGTTACATAGGCGTGGTCGTTGATCGTATTAGCCTATCGCATTACTTAACCACGTCGTCAGCTGATCACGTAGTTAACTAATAACTATGCTTTATAAAATGGGGCCTTTATGTACTCAGTTGCAACACGTACCGTTTTTAGGGAATGAATTCAGGTATGAATTTCTTGGTAAAGCCGCTAAAAACGAGCCCCACACCAAGGCACTTGATTTTTTGTAAAAGTTTCCAGAAGACATGTCTCCAGGCATTCCCATGTCAATAAAAATGCAGTTCTAAGAAAAATTTGAGAAAACTAATGATGTTTATAATTGATTACAGTTCCCTTTAGTTATCTTGATGTATATACACCATGTATTATGTACTTGACAGTTCCCTTGACCAAACGGTTGTTCTCTAAATTAAAATTAATAAAAAACTACCTAAGGAATACCATAGTTTCTTTTCTCTATGAGGAATACTACGGGACAAGAGAACAGGGACGGCGTGAAGCACGTGCAAACGGCCCCGCGTTTTATAGGCCCCACGCGCACCAAGATTTTTAAAACGCTAAATCTTAAATGTGTTGAAATCCGCTCAAGTAATAGACAAAAAGTTTTTCTTATATGTATTGCAGTAAAACTTGACATCTTGAATAAATTTAACCTACCCTTGACAGTCAAAACGGAAGTAATAAACCATTTGTTACAGAGATGAAATTGTTTACAGGTGTTGAAAAAACTTAAAATTTGCTTTTTATACCCAATGGTAAATACCTTGTGTGGGAACATTTCTGTAAATACTTTAAATAATTGTAATGTGGAAACATCACAATTGTACCTAAATCTTGTTTTTGTGCCAGTAAGTGCCAAGAACGACTGGTGGGTTTGGCTATGTTAGCAATAGACAAGGATGTTGGACGCGAACTGGATACGTCAAAAACCATCGACAAGTTTGCTTCAGCCAAAGCACGAAAAAGCTATCTATGAATTTTTCTTTTCGACGCTAACTTGTTTACCGTTTGATGTTTTTTATTACTTTATTGCCGCCAAGAGCTATGTTAATTTTCAACAGTAAATTTTTATTTTACGTTCTATCCAGCCTCGCATTTTTATTTTAGGCAACCAACATATCACATAGAGGATGATAGACGATGTTTAATGAAGATTTATAGATAAATAAATAATGGAATTCGTGAATATGTTAAAACTAATCGTTTGGCTTTCTTATTTATAAATATTATAAATACACGTTAAGCTTCGTCTACCATCTACTATGTGATATGTTGGTTGCCGAAGTCACAGAATCCAAGAGACATGACTAAAGTCAATGACTGTACACACCTTCACATTGTTGACAAAATTGCACTATGTAATAAGTAATAACAAATACTTTACTACTATAAGTATTTGGTAATAACAATGACTAAAGGCCCTGTAGCATTTATTAAAGCAAAAGAGAGCGGCTGGAAGAACTGGTGCTCTTGTGACCGTTTAAATACACAACAACTAGTTGTGTTTGCTGATGACAGCTTTGTGGTTGAAACGCATTCGATTTAAATAATTTATAATTATGGTTTTTGGCGTTTGTCACAAAAACCCAGTCGACTTTTTGCGAAGTTTTGTGACTGTCGAGAAAACGTGACTCTACCTAACGGTAGTCTCAATGGTGGAAACACCATGACAAGTCCTCCTCCGAAGAAGGCCAAATCGTTTCCTTCCGCTGATTTGTTGGAATGTGAAGGAGATACTACTATATTTTAACCACTTTACAAAAACCATAATACACCATCTTCTCACGAGTCGCATCATTCAGGAGAAATTGGCTGAAATACAATACCAATTTGTGCCCTACTCGCCCTCTTTGCCACATGTAGCACCTGTTCCTAAGGCGGAAGCTTTTCATTGCCAGGAAAAAGCTAATTCGGAGGGGACAGTTATTGCTGTTGATAAAAGCAAAACATTACAATTGTTATGAAGAAATTGCTGGTCATCCGTAATACGGCGCCCTGTAACTTTGACCCGGTTTCGAAAAAATCAGCTTAGTGTGCACAATTTGTATTTATAGAATAAATCAATTTGCCTGACGGTGTTTTCATTTCCAAACCACGGAGTTCTTTCAAGAGAGGAATCAAAAATTGCCAAAACTTTGCGAATCATACCATCATACGCAATTACGAAATTTCTAAAAAATGTAGGTATTACCTATATCCAAAGCAATAGTTTATTTCTGTGTTCTGCTAATTTCCGTCAGATTCCGACATTCCGAGGTACCAATGGACAGCAGAATACATAAGCCACGCAGTAGAAGAGTTTTCATAATTTGCTCTTTCAAAATATACCTACGATTAAATTGAAAAATCTATTGATTTTACCGTAATTTTTTATGAGTTATCAAATCTTATACAATTCGTGTTTATGCCAAAATGTCCTACTTACTTTTATAAATTTTTGTTGCCAGAAAGCTTCTAGTTTCTATTAAAACCTATCCTATAGCTTCTCATACAAAAAAAATGTATTCTAAAGGTACTAGCTAGTAGGTACTTCGCCATTGATGTATTTTATGCAAAAATAATTCAGAATAAAAGATGCGTCTGAATCATTTTCCTTCTGTATAATCTACATACGCAAAATTCAGCAAATGCCTACTTGCAGCCTAATTCTAATGTAGGCAAGTATTGAAAACAATATTTTTCCAAGTGACGATGCAAATAAGCTTTCGACCTATCTACTGATAATAATGCTTAGGTACCCCACATAAATCATTATTTTGATTATTCATTGCAATCGTTCAGATTGTGATAAAGTGTGTGGTCACGTTAGGGTAGTTAATATTCTGCTGGGAACAATCTATTATTATGAATTGGTGAGTAAGACTAAATGGCCATAAGCGTAAATTAACCGTTACATTTATAGTTAAAAAATGTCTATTAGCTAACAAGTGAAATCGCATTGTTCAAAATCTTTGAAAATAAAACGAAGCCATTTTGTAGTCTCGTAGGCAGCACACGAAATATAAAATATGCATAAAAATTCAATAGGTGCCCTCTATTAAATATTGTTACAAGAAAATCAAAAAAACTACACATGCAATGTATATAGTCAATTGCCATTACTGTAACGAAGGGTTTCTCAATCGTTATTAGTCTTATTACAAAGATAAACTTACATCTTTTGACGATCTGCATTGAACATCTTCGTCGGGATCATCCTCTGCATCTTCTCTGCTTATAGCAGGCCCCATGGCCCCTCAGGGGGCTCATCAACGAGGCCGGCCTGCAATGGCAAACCGTGCGCGTCTCGAAAGTTCAGCGCAACCCTATTCACTAACATTTCATATTTTACAACACGCAACGCAGTGCAACTGAGGGGGTTGAGCTCGATACTCAGTGGCGTAGGAAAAGCGTTTAAAATGAGACTATTTTCATGACAACTATTCGATTAAAAATTATTGTTTACAATTTGAATTGAGAGTTTCTTGATGAAATTTAATTGCATTCATTTCGTATGTTGATTATTTTCGGACTAAAACAAAGTTCAACGTTATTCTGCAAATAATGAAATGCAATTGTATCAGTATAAAAATCGATTTGGAACCGACTAGAAACTTATATGGCGCCTGTCTATGGGTTACCCCTTTATCTTTACTCGTAAGGGTTACTCTGAAGAAACGAGTTTTCCCGCCAGACGATCGTGGGTCGATTAAGGTATTTATTGCGCATACGCTGCGATGCCGCATAATTGCATCAAATGAAATGTTTCACAATCGAAATAATTTTTATGAGCACCGCATTAAATTGAATAAATTGCTTCTGCATTTTAACTTTAACCTTTGAATATGTTTAATTTTATATTTAGCTATAAATGTTCATAAGTAGGTAATGTGTATTGACGATAACATGAACATCATCTCACCACCATACAGAATGTCATGTTCTCACGGTTGAAAGCTTTGATTATCATAAAGTATACAGATTTATGGTGTATATCAACAACTGCAAGTAGTTGCCTTTAGTTGGTATCCGATTACGATAGCCTTTGACTAAATTTTATTACTTATTGTATGCAACAACATGTAACTAGATGAAAGTTTTTGCTTAGCATATTGCTATGATTATAATAGACGTTATTAACGGGGTTCCACAACGTAAATCTAGATAGAATTAGCTATAACTAGACACAAAAGTTGTCGATTTTAGTTTGTGGACATCAAAACCAGGTGGCCATAGCCTTTCACCGAGTATAGAAATAAGCAACTCATAGATCACAATCACATCGTTTGACGAGTTTATTTTGTAACATACTTGTTACAGTTCACCGAACCACACAAAATATATGTGAACTAATAGAATTTTATTTGAAATATTTGAAGTGGCAAGATTTTTAGCCAATCACAGAAAAATATTTATATTGGTATGTAGATGTACATACACAATTCACAATTGCTTGTAGTTGTGTGTTAATTTCTTTAGCATCAACAACGTCTTTATTGATTGTAAAGTCTGTCCCACGAGAGCTCGAGTGTGACTCATACCTAAAAACTATCCGAATGAAATAAATTAAAACGTTTGTCTTAGCTATCTTCTATAGGGCACTTTAATCTTTCAACCTCAAATGTACCAAAATATAAATTTAGTGTATTCTTATTTACCTGAACTATTCATGTTAACGGTAAATTTCATCCACCGCGATTGCGTTCTCGTTCTCAAAATATTTGAGTACGTTCATTAGCATAATCTGCAATTGACTTTTTAACATAACGATTTATTGGTAAGCGACATTATAAAGTAAATATAGGTTAACAATAACAATCAATTTGACAGTTAACAGCTGACACTACGATACAAACTCAACGTACGTTTATGTAATTTACAATGCCAATGTTAGAAAGATATATTTTTTATATTCGCTCTCTTTTCCATTAGGTACTTTTTGTAAGTATGACAAAGACAACCTAATAATTTGCGTTAATTCACACACCAATAACTAATGAGTCACACTCGAGCTCTCGTGGGACAAACTATATGTAGTTATTAGACAAGTAACAGGTAGTTCACCAAAAACCAAAAGTGTTGCGTTGCGGTTCAAGGGCCATTTTTCAAATATTTAAATTTACCGCCGAAATGCTTTTTAATCTGAATGTACTCTGAAACAGACGACAGCGTTAGCTCCGCCCTCTCAGCTATCATGTTTGCTTCGGTCAACTGTATTTGATAATTGAAAGTCATGTTTCTTTGATTTGTTTCAATATCATAAGATGGTGCTGCAAATACTCCTGATAGTAGGCAAACCAAACTACGTCCCATGAAAAAGTAAATTCTGAAATTTGCAGCACTAATAAATACAGGCGTTTCATATTTGTTGTTGATTAATGATTCAACCTTTGAAATTCACACACGTCTTGGAAAATGGTGCTTACACTTACTACAAGACACAGTAAATTGGTATTTTGTAACTCAGCTATTTAACTTTACAAGGTAAAATGTCTACAAAGAGCTTTGCCCTTTGAATCTAATGTTTTGATGTGTCAAATTCAAGAGGGCAAGTTCCGAACCAGCGAGACCAATGAAACATTGCTTGTAGTGTTGGGCACTATCGAATGAAAAAAACTATCGAATAAATTACTATTTTTGAAAAAAACTATCGAATGAATTTAGTTACTATTTTATACTTTTTTATTTTTTACCCTCTAAATTCAAAATCAAGATCACTGCAAAATGCAGTTTACAAAACAAAAAGAAAGAGCAGGCAAGCCACAACGTTAATATATAGAGTTACGTACAGAAGTATCTACATCTGCACTGCACGAATATTTCATTCGTTTCGTTTGAGTGGTTTATTCGATGGAGACACAGCGCCACAACCGAAGTTACTAGGTATTCATTCGAATGAAATAGAAATACTTGTACCTGAACGCACGATACACCAAACAAAACAATTCATTTGTTCTACCGAATAGTTCATTTTTTACTATCGAATAATTCGAATGGTTGATAACTATCGAACAGTTCGATAGTTTTCATTCGATTGTGCGCATCACTAATTGCTTGTAGTTTATCTGGTAACTGCAACATGGGTTACAAGTTGTGATCATCATCTACATATTATGGTAAAGGATTGCATCACAATTTACACTGTAATGCTACTTCAATCCTCTCCTATTTGTCGATGTGTATGCATTTTCACATATTAAACAAGGTTAATCCAATCAATATAAATGTTGGTACAATAGGGTTTTCTTTTTGCACGTTGTAGTAGACTTAAGTCAGCTCTGTCAATCACACACCATTCGTTTTATAACAATAATTTGACTCAGTTCTCAATAACCCTATTCGTTTTAAAAGCTTTAAGTTTTATATTAACCTGAGACAGAAATGTCTACATGACGCAAGGCACTTCAATCACGTGATGATTGTGACTTTACGTAACCCTGTGGCGATGCAAAAAGAAAACACCTAATGCTAGTACTTTTTCTCTACAATCTTACAGTAAATTTGGTTTTGTATTTTAAACTGTATAATTGTTAGTGAAGCAGTTGTGATAGTATAGATTTAAACAGATTTCCACAGGAAGGATCTTTGGATGAAGTTAATCACCACTAGTTCTCAGCTGTTAACAAACTATATACTAATGTGGCTAAATGTTGTGTGGTTGTTAGCATTAATACTTCAGAGAACATCATAAAACGCTATACTACATTTCATTGAAATACATAACTACTATACAACTAGTACATTACGAATAAATTTAATCACCACGTATCTCTTCAAGGTTATCAGCAGTTTCTCTTACTACTCTGTGATATTTTGCCATGACCGGTTGATAATAATAAGCTTGATAATCATTTCTCTCTTTCATTTTTTGCCGAACGTCTTTCTCCAATTGTCTAAAATTTAATTGTTCATTTAACAATCGATGAAACATTTACTTTTAGCATTTACCTTAATATTCTTTTTTCATTTTCTTCATAAAGGTGATGTAAATATTTTTCATAATCTTGTTGAGGATTGGTAACGATATACTTCGCTATAAAACGAGTAATTGGACTCTAAATTACATTGCTCTTCAAATGTAATGTAAAAGATTAAGTATATAGGTAATTACTCGAGAATATTCCCAATATTTTGGTTCATAACCTTCAGGAATTTCTGAAAGTGTAGCGGGACCTATAAAAATGTTAGCACCGACTGTGATAATAGTAAGAGGAATCACACCAAGAAGTGCATAAAAATGAAAGAAATCTTTAAATTTATTCCACTGCCATCGTGAAGGTTTAAAAGGGAAAACTCCATGATCTCCAGCCATATAACGAATTACTACAATAAAATGCGTATTTATTTTGTATATGAATGATTATGTAATTCATATTCAAACCTGTTGTACAACGTTTCGTGGGTTGCAATAGTAGCGGTCTTAAAGTGCTTAAAATCACCATTTTATTATTTCAGAAAGATATCTAGAGTTTTAAAAGAATTTGTAAAATATGAAACTTAAATTAATTTTATTTATACGTATATGTTTTTTTTGACAACCGTCGGTGGCCACCATGAGCATCATAAGCACAGAATACATCAGTATTCTGGTTTCTGGGTCATAAGTGACATGAAGTATGTATTAGATCCATTGAATAAAGAATAGAGAGGAAGGAGTATATGCCCTCGACCTTGAAATCAAAGTGGTTGCAAAATGGCTACTAACACGTTTCCTGTTAAATAGAAATTGACAGAAACAACTGCATGTGACGTCATGAATTTCGCCTGAAGTACAACAAATATAACCTAAAATAGCAAGTAAACAAACATACATTTGTAATAAAGCAGTATAGTGTTTTTTGGTACTCATCATGGATAATTTAATTACAGTGATTATTAGGTATAAGACATTAGATAGTGAACATTCCAGTCGTTATTTAAGTAAAATAAGTGTTGTAAAGATTAATCCTTATTCAATAAAATTAATTGATTGTAGTGATAAAGTAGAATTCATTTACTCAATGGTAGAATATTATTATATCCTAATTTAAATTACCTGCAACTTCTCATATAGTATTTCTAAAATTCTACGAAATATCCTAGATACTGTTGTATGATTGCAACTAAATGTAAGTGCCAACAGTGCAACACCGATAACACTCAAATGTCGATTGTGGTAATTAACAAGTAGCAAGTCGTCATGACATGTTACCAAAAAGAAAGAAAGGTAACCACATATTTATTATGGTGCAGTTTTAAGGGCCCCATTCACATTGAGATTGGTATCGATACGTGTATCGCGACATGCAGCGATACATGTATCTGAGATTTGTCTCAAACGGAGAGCTCCATTCACACAGGTTTGTAATGATACTAGTTTTCGAAATGTGCATACATATTTTGTGTTTTTCATATAGAAGTGAAACGGTTCCTCCTGAAGCTGTAATAGCAGCTTCATCAGTAGTATTAATAGAGTGCTTATAAGAAAATCGTCGACGAAAGAGAGTATGGACAAAATTATTATTGTTTGATGCCGAAGATGTTTATAAGCATTGAGGAAGTCCTCCCAAAATTCACGATTTTCTGCAATACCCTTGCAATAACTAAATGCAAAACTACTGTGTTGTACGACACCTAATATGTTACCAGCACATACACGGTCGCAGTGCAGTGCGACAAACAACTAGACAAGCGGATTACTGAGACTGCGATACTGATACTTCCACATACACGTCGAGATTTATCTCTCTATACTGATTACTGATACTTGCGACATGTATCGATACCTATCTCAACATGAATGGGGCCCTTTAACGTTCGGGATTTTATTTTATGAGAACATTATGATTTTTATGATCTTATAAATGTACCTGCTATAAAATGTCTCGAACATACACGACCGTTATTTAAGTTTTAATTCAGTTATCGCTTCTTTTAAGGGCTGCGATCCACTTGAATGAAATATCGATCGAACAAAATAAATTTTTTAAACAAGTAAAGGGCAGTAAAGGTTATGTTTGTACTCCAAGCGAAATATATGGTCCCGTGATGCAGATGCCTTAAATTGGAGTTCAGTGACTGTAACAATCAACAAATAAATATTTCAAATTTTGCAGGTTATGGTGAATTGTCAACAAAATGTAAACAAAGATGACTCAACAGTGGTTTACAAATGGCCGAACTTCCGTCGCCAATTTTTATGCAGCAATGATACGATACTCTCCTTCCTCTCTATTCTTTATTCAATGATTAGATCATTTGAGAAAAACAAGAGCCACTTCTTAGATATACAAGGTGTTTCCAAGAGTTTATAAATTACACTATTAAATTGATTTTGTGTGATTAGCATATTCGCAACATCGCAACTAAAATGAACGATAGCAACGCAGTAAACCATTACACTTATTGGATAGGTACCTTGAGTTTACGCGTTTTACCCTTTTACCGTTGAATGATTAACATGATTACATTTATTTACACTTTTATTTCTGGAAATAATTTTCAAGTCCTTAATTCCACCGCAAACGCAATGCAAAGGAAGGCAATTTTTAGTTAATACTACTGTTATGGTAATGGTACTAAAGTTAGGAATCTTTCATTCGCTATTGGCAATACAATAATAATTATAATAACAGCTCAATTTAAAAAACAATTGTTTTCAAAGACTTAAACCCTAAGCATTGGTTAACTATATTAGATACATGCAAGGGTTACACATAGCTACGATTAGAGCCGCTTCCCCTTTCAGCATCCGCAAGTTCATCTCAAATCAAAATCAAATCAAATCAAAAAACGTTTATTGTGGAAAACCCACAAAAGGTAGAGGTTCAACTTAAAAGTTGGTCTTCCACTCTACCTTAACAATAACAATAAATAAAATACAAATTTTCATTGTTTTACGATTAATCAAACTAGTTTTTTATTACGTATACGATACAATAAAAAAAAATGAGTAAGACACAGACCGAATGTCCCTACAATAATTCCCTTTCTGTCGGCTCGGCTGTAAGTTAAGCGTAAGCGTTCCAGGTTGCTTATATTTCAGTGTATTTAATAAACCATTTTTTAATATTATGGAAACTGATCTAAGATAGCGAACTTTGTAGATATTGGAGAGCTTTTTGTAAACTGTTATTTATTTCTAAAGATTCAGGCCAATATTGAAGAACCATCGTCATATAAAAAATATTTGTCATCGTATGACTTGTTATTATTATCTTTATTATTCATCTATATTAAACTGGCTAATGTTTTGAGCTTTGGTTGACTTATTTAAAATACAAAATGCCAGGAATTATAAAATTATTTGGAAAATACTTTTCTTTATCGAGGTTAACCTTAAGCAGCTGAATTATATCAAAATATTTCAGATTGTTCCCCTACATCTCCTTGTCAAACTCGTTGGAACTCTAAACTTGATTTCTTACAGAATCTAATGAAGATAAATTGAATCAAATATGTCAAACATTAAATGTGCCTATATTTTCCTCCACAATGCGTACAACGAAGTATTTGGAAAATGGTTGTCTTCATTCGTCAATACAGTATTTGGGAAATGGTTAATGTTGATTTATCAATGTTAAAACAATATCTGCAATCATACAACATAAGTATGTTTGTAAATACACCAAAACACCACTTCCATCATCAGCACCAGTTGAAAAATTATTTTCGTATCCGGGTATGATCATGCCACCTAAAAAGAAGATGCATGACTGACAGACATCCATATGGAAAGCTACTATTTTTTGTACTTAAGGTTAACAATAATTTTTTAAATACAAATTAATATTCTGTTTTTACATTTTTTTAATTGTTTATTTTAATTAGGTACCTAAGTAAAATGCCTATTTACAATTTTGTATTTGCCTAGGTACTTGCATTGTACGATTTTAGCATTTGAAATAATAACAATACGTGAGACACGTGTTCTGTGTGAGACACTATTTATATTTCAGATGAGTTCAGTGCACTTAACCCATTCAACTTTTCCACCAATTTCTAAAATGTAAACATTTCATACGTACATTGTTATTATTATTAACATTTATTTTAGAAAGAGTATAACTCTCTAAAGAAAAGAATAAGTGTAATTTCTAAGTATATCATAGCATGATTCTTCAGAAATTCGTAAGCCATAAAAGACCTTTAAATAAACTATCTTTTTGTACCTTTGGTTACCTACGTCAAAAAAGGGAAGAAGATCCTGTTGCGAATGTTTTCGATCAAAAGACCAAACATTTACAGAGAGAAAGAGCAGGATGTGCTCCTGATGTGGACGTATATGATTATTTAAAAAATGAAATAGGGTATAGGCTAGCAGATCGAATTTTTGATATTAAAAGAAAATTCAAATTGGCTGCCGATGTTGGTTGTAGCAGAGGTTATGTCGCCAAGCATGTTTCGCCAACGTCTGTTGAAGAATTGATTTTATGTGATAGTAATAAACAACACTTGGATAGTATAGAAACACAAGAGGGTCTTAAAATTCGTAAACAAATTATAAACGAAGAAAATATTGAAGTTAGTACATTTCGGATGTTTGCCATTGCAAGTTATTATCATTTTAATGCTCTAGTTTGAACCAGACTCGTTAGATCTTGTCATTTCGAGCTTAACATTGCATTGGATAAATGATTTACCCGGCGCATTTAAACGAATATTGCATGGTCTTAAACAAGATGGTGTGCTGATAGCTGCAGTTTTTGGCGGTGATACACTGTTTGAATTACGCTCGTCTTTACAGCTAGCAGAATTAGAGAGACGTGGTGGACTATCTCCACATATTTCGCCATTTACACATGTACGTGATATTGGAGGCTTGTTGAATAGGGCGGGTTTTACTATGTTGACAATTGACACTGATGAAATTGTAGTCTCATATCCGTCAATGTTTGAGTTAATGTACGATTTAAAGGGTACTTATTTTGTTTTATCGAATATTAACTCTTCTTTAATCTTTTAATATTTTTTAAGGCATGGCCGAAAACAATGCTGCAGTTAATAGGACTATACACTTAAATCGAGAAACTCAATTTGCAGCTGCAGCAATTTATCAAGAATTATATGGAAAATATGATCCCGAAAAGGACAGTACAAGTATACCAGCCACGTTTCAAGTTAAGTTTTTATTTGATTAATAAGTAATTTGACTTATAGCTATTTTAGGTAATTAACATGTTAGGATGGAAACCTCATCCAAAACAACCTAAACCACTAGAAAGGGGTACAGGACAAATTTCTTTAAAAGAATTACATCGTTTAGATGAGATTATTAAGGAGGTGAAAACGGTTAAGATTGATGATGACGATAAAAAGTAGTTCCTTGAGATCATTGTATTCATTGGTAACATTTTACATTTCATTATGAAAATGTATATCAATAAATCATTTATATTTAGAAATAAACCATAAAAATTCTAAACTTTACTTATGAATTAATAAATCGCTGGTCATTTATGAATTCTTTCGTAGTGTCATAATTTTTTAACTGATAACTACCTACTGGACTAGGGTTGCCATCCGTCCCGATATATCGGGACTGTCACCGTTATTGAGGTCTCTGTCCCGACGTCCCGACAAAAGACTAAAATGTCCCGATTGAAACTGCGCAATACAAATCAATGGAAAAATGTTGCTAAATCAAAGCTTCATATTAACAGATTAAAAGGTTAAGGTGGAAGGCTGAGGGCCAACAAACCAACAATCAGCCTTCCACCGTTGAGTGCCAATCACGCGACGTCTGTGTGATGCTAATTTTTGTGGGGAAGCCGATCACGCACCTGTTGCGTGATGGGTACGTGTGTGTTTAAGGCAGGATATTCGCTTCGGCCTGGCTCGCAAATAGTTGTTCTCACATCGGCCTGTGACTCCTTTAGAAAAAAAAGTCAACAAGTTGAGTGCCGATGACGCAGATGCTGCGTGATGCTAACATTTGTCGTTCTCGTGTCGGCCTCCTGAGAAGAGCCTTAATGAACAAAAAATCGACCGGCTTCTGACAAATGTTACAAGCATGACGTTGGCAGTGAATGTGTTAACCTTTTAATCTGTTAATATGAAGCTTTCATTTAGCAACTGTATTATTAAATGTTTCCATTTCACTCGCACACCATCACTTCATTCACCTAATAATTATTACATGTTACGATACCTGATGATGACTCTTTTGAGTTGAAACATAATATTTAAATTTAACTTTAATCTCTTTGTGTCAACGTTCAGCAATTTAATTTTACTTATGGGAAAGGTTGAGTGAAATTTTTTACCATTCCTTAATTATTTCACCCGATTTGGAGCTTTATATCACCTATTATGGACCCAATCGACTGGCCAACCAAGACTACTTTTTTTATCACAAAATTGAGTATTTTTATACACCCCCTCCTAGAGTTCCTAAATGTCCCGACGAGACCCTAGCCAAATATGGCAACCCTATACTGGACTGTATTTAATTTTTGCATAGTTTTTCTGTTGTATTTCTTTGTTGCCACTGCATTTTAGTTTTAACTTGCTTAAATATGATTTCACATAGTATTAGTAACAACAATGATGTTGCTGCTACATCATAGGTACTCCATGGAATGTTGACGGAAGAGTAACTTTCTAGTTTCTACACTAAAGTTTAAACATGGTACACGAACGAATAAACAAACGTTAACGGTGAAACCATTGTTATATTTAGGGTTGCCATATTGAAATCGCAAAATTTCGGGACGCCCCCGCCGACACCTTCAGCTAGGGGGGGGGGGGGGTTACACCAAAGTAACATCGAAAATTTTCCATCAAAAAATTTATTGCAGCACATACATTCTTCAATCGGAAGCAAAGTAGGTAATTCCTTATTAGTCTTACTTTTGAACCAATCATATTTCTCTGATTTAGCTATTTGCGTTAGCAAATTTCTATTTTCAATGTTAAGCAATTAATTGTAGAATTCAGTGTATGTTATATCCTTACAATTGTAAGAGGATACTCGCAGGCGAACATACTACAACCCTTTCACCCTCGCTTCGCGTGATATCAAGTGTTTCGGTACATTTCATTAATATACTATGTAAATCGGAACAATCCCGATAAATCGGGACGTATGGCAACCCTAGTTATATTATTATAGCCCTTCACCCTTATATCCAGAGGTGTCGTGTTTACATTCTAATTTATTATTTGTCATTACATTAATTGTTATATTTTACATTTATTTTATTTTTACATTTATTTTATTGTTCTTCTATAAATTTTCTCCAAGCTTTTCTATTTTTTGCTTCTTTCCAAGATTTGCGTCTTTCTTGTATTAATTCACCTTCCATGTGTTCAGCTTTTCTTTTTAGTCTGTGTCCTCGCTTCATATACTGTCTTTACTTGTCTTTTGTTATCCATTCATTGCATGTGACCCCACCAACTAAGTTGTCGTTCTATGAAATGTATGACAGGTTTTACTCCAAATTCCTCTCTTATTTCTGTGTTTCTAATGTATCCCTTCTGGTCACTTCTAGTATTCGTCTCATATATATTCCATTTCTGCTGCTTGTATTTTATTTTTTTGTTTGTTTGAGAGTACCCAAGATTCGCTGCCATGTGTTAGTACTGGTCTATACGTATATTGAATTAAACACTTTAATCTTTATTTATTTACTAATTTCTTTCTGATTTATAAATTTTTGACTCATTGCATAACATAATTTTATTGCTTTTTCTATTTTTGACATCTTAATTGATTGAAAGTAACATTAAACTCGATCTCGGTCGTTTCTGTTTAATCTTCATCATTCAGCGGCAAAAAAATTCTGGCAAGTATTGCCACGAGACTTCCCTCGTATTAACAGTTTTTTCAATAAATAAGTGTAGCAGAATTTAGAAAAAAATACTCTTTTAAACTACATAAAAAAAACTGCAACTTTATCTTATAAAAAAAATGAGTGCCGCCATTTCAGCCTATACCATAAATGACGTCATCAAAGGTAATATCAGTATTTTCGTCCTTTGCCCGAATGCACTCGATTGGCGAAAACCGCATTTCGATAACTTTAATAGTTTCTGAGTATAGAGCCTTGCAATAAAATGTGTACGGACAGACTACAGACGGAAATTTTTTTTTTCATTTTTTGAATCTACGTATGTACCTATTCAGAAACACAGATATGTAAAAATTACATATTATAGGTCAATTTTCTTTTGGAACACTAATACAATACTATTCTCTTTCACTTTGTACTCGGAAGTAAAAAAGGGATATTCAAGGAAGGACTATCCCATATATTTTAGATGAAGGAATTTAAATTACAAGAACAAACAGAAATTTCGCCATGACAGTTAATTAATGAAGAAAATTAATTTGCAAGCTCAACTTATTTAATTTAATATAAACTGTAAAGTAATTGAAGGCAAATTTGAGTCGTAATAGTAGTCATTGTGCAAAGTAAAGAAGCTGGTGAAGGTTCAGTCTCTTGCGTAGGTAGCAGCGCCATAGTAACAATGGTTCCGTGGGTTCGGTGGAACCAAGCCCGTGATCTCAGAGGGCCCGTAGCCAGACTAACAAAAGCATAATTGCATAAAGTAAAAATTCCCATATTTTTTTAATTTATCGTTGGTTTATAACAGAATAAAAAAATATTGATAAAATTAACAGTGGTAAAAAAATCACAAATTAGTAATAAATAAAATTGTTCCTTAGTCACATGAACGTAAGTGAAAAAGACATTCCACAGTAAGACATTGGTAAATTGTAAATAAAAAGTCATAAAATATCCTTTAAAGTTTTTACCTAACCATACCGCGTTATCGCCCGTCCTTAAAATTAAGAATTTAAAAACACATCGTACAAACATCTGTTCAACAAATGAATTTCTAGTGCTGTACCTAAGGTTTAACCTTAGGTACGGTTATAAACTAAATGTAATTCGTGTATAGGTACCGAATGTTGAAGTTCTCATAAAAATAATTTTTCTTTTGCTTAATTTTATTTTTTCTTACGACCAAAATCGTAGATTTACAGAGGTATAAATGTTGTTGCCCCTCTCCCAAATATATAACTTAAAAATATTAATTACTTAGGGCCGGTATTTCCATCTCCGTATAAAGTAGCCTATAGTTGTACGTCACAGTTAAAGTCCCCAATAACAACATTTTCGGTATTTCCACCTTCGTATAACTATTATGTCCCAAATAAGTGCCCAACAACTTTATACGGTGCTTTTTCTGCGTGCAACTATACGTTATCCGACGAATAAGAAAAGGCATGCGCAATATACCTACTTATGCTTTATGCACGATTATAGAAATATAGAATATAACCTTTCTTCTTTGTTTACAAAGTGTTGGTGAATTTTTTAAATGAGGATTATGGAAGATTTTTTGGCTTTGTTTGTATCTGACGACGAAGAAATTGTGCACATAATAGAGCGTTTGCGAGATGTATTTTTATCTCTGTCTATGTTGTTAATGCCGCTGAAACATCAACCCGTAAATAGGCAGTATAATGAGAATTTCTAATTTGAATTTTGAACATGAATAAAATCTTAAATTATTCATCTCTTTCTAACTCACCTGAAACACTCATGTTTCATCCTTTTTCAACTTTTACAAAAACTGGCAACCTTGCCTAACAAACGAGTTTCTTTTCGATGACTACCTGAGTGTTAGTTAACTGAAACATTCCGTGGAAATACCCAATTTTGCAATCGGGCAAATAAATATGAATGGTAACCATGATACAAATACATATACAAGGTATAACCACTTGGTAGCAAAAATGCGGCCGGCTTGCGCATGACGTCACTCGGTGCTAATTCGCGATGAATGCAATGTATTAAGCATAGGGATTTCTTATTTATAGTAACTAATTTCTTATTTTATCCTTTTTTGAAGATAATGGGGGTGTGAATTCAGTTAGTACACTAAATATGAATATACATTGTAAATGTATAAACAGCTAAATGTATGTCCATGCACTTAAAATGAAAACTAAACATTTATAAATGTGGCGCGTGAATTCGTTTTGGTTTACGTTTCAGTACTCTTTTAGCGACCGTTGTTGTTACGTGTTCTTCTTTACAAAAATCGGAACCATGAAACGCAATAAACGTTTTTTCTTTGTTTGATCTCTTTTTAAATTAAGAGATGGTAATGCTTCCGGAAGCAATAATTTTCGTTGATTTGGTAATTGGTATATTTAATAGTTCTGCTTGCAAATTACGCTTGTAATCACTTTCTATAAAGTGAGCTGAACAAATTCTGGCTGCAAATTATAAACAAACAAAAGTATACCAATTGTGTTGTTATTGTACGTGCAAAAGCGCACCGTTTTTTATATTAATTTTATTCCGCCGATTACACAAATTAGTCCATTTCTTCGCAGTAGGTAATAGAATTTGCGGCGAATCGAAAAAATCGTACATGTTTTGCATTTTTTCTGTATTTCCGCATTTAAAAACCGCATACGAAGGTGTCTTATTAGACTGTATAAAAACCTTAGGTTAATATTTAACCTAAGATAAAAACAAACAAAATAAATGAATGGAAATCAATAAATTCATATTAAGTCGCCTTTGATTCAGCACCGAACTACGTCACGCTTAGGAAATCGTGGTGGGGCTACCTGCGCGCGGTTATACCTTGTATATTTGTATCATGAATGGTAACTGTATGCCGGCATTAGTTATCGGTCGGTTTATACGTAAGATGGAAATACCGGCCCTTAGTAGAAAATAAAAAACAAACGCGGGGGCCCGCGAGTATAGCCTGGAACCCGGGCCCGTTGGGTAGGTAGGTATATAAAATTAAGTAATCTCCCAAAATTGTGATATTTAGTGGAAAAGTCATTGAACTGCTGTTAGGGTAATTATAAGGAGAATAGATGCTCAGTTGAAAGTTCTTATGGAACAATGAATTTGTTCTACTGTAGATTAAGTTTTAATAAGGTTTTTGTGGCGAATGATATGCCTTGGTCCATTAGTTAACAAGAAGGTATTAAGCTTTTTGCTCTTCGGAATACCAGATTCCTTTAAACCTATATTATATACCTGTAAAAGGTATCTATTTGTTCTGTGTTTAAACATAATGCTCCAAAGCTCCATTTATGTCAACGTGTTTAATTACCCAACTTTTTTCTGTTTTTATTGTTTCTCGCTAGCTTGTTTTCATATGCCTGATTCCAGTGTGCCAATTTACAAACAGTTGCTATCTGATTGTGCTTTTGTTGTTCATCTGTTCCATATATAATTTGCAGTCAACAGATCATCATCTACTCCCTCCAGATTCTTTCATAACATTTGATATCCAACAGTTTGATTTAATTACTCTGTAACTTAATGCGAGCCCATTTGAGTTGAAAGCTTATACTATAAATAAAATGTTTTACTGTATCCTTAATCATAGATAAATAAAATTTTATTTGCCTTAAATCTTTGTGATTGGATAGGTCAACGCATGATGCGGGCATGCATTTCGGATGGTGGACTATATAAAACAAAACAATTTTCACTAGCTTTTTGTCTTCTTAAAGGCTTTCTAACTAAGAGGTTTGCAGTAAAAATGTATTGGGAAATATTTTCATTGTTGTAAAATATCTTAAACAAACGCAGCAGTTGCATCTTTGAATATCACCACATTGGGTTCATTTATTGAAGTTTTACACTAGCCAAAATTTGTTACTTCAATTGTTTGAATATTTCTGGTGGAAGCACATATTCTACACATTTGAAATATAAGTAAATGACATATATCATGCCAAACCTTTAATAACATACTGTTCTTGAACATATTAACTAGTAGTTAATTTTATTATTATACTGAAGTATTTACAGAAAATTTGAAGGAAGGTCCAATTATCATCAACAGTGTTTTCAGGATTTATTCTTATTAATTTGCCACTTGAGCCCTATATCACAACTTGATGCTATAATAAATATGAAGTACACTATATTTGCAATCAAATGAATATGCGTTGAAGAAAGATGAAAATTGAATGTTTGTCACATCGCACTTACAAATTGTTAATACGGCCTTTGTTGACATTTGGCGAGCCCTTTATTTCATGTTTATGTTATGGGTTTTTGCTTATTACTTGTAAAACAGTATTCAGAATTAATTTTTTGCATTTGGGTTAAGTATTTGTTACTGTGTACATGAATTTCAACATGAAATGTTATACACTGCTCAAAAAAATTAGGGGAACACTTTTTTAACAATTTATAACTTCTTAAATAAGAGTCCTAGGAAAATTAAATTTGGTAGTTGATAACGCAAAACAAAATGAAAGCCACTGCCATAGTATCGATGAGAGTCAGGTTTTCTGTGCATTGGTGAGGTTTAGTACCGTGTATGCCCTCCACGAGCACGAATCACTTCCACACACCTGCGTGGCATGCTTCGCACTAGTCTGCGAAGTGATTCTTGGGGTATGTTTTCCCATTCCTCAATCAGGGCTTGTGGCAGTTCCTGTACGGTTTGTGGTGGATTAGGGCGCTTGCGAACACTTCGGTCAAGCTGATCCCACACATGTTCAAAAGGATTAAGGTCAGGACTTATCGCCGGCAATTCCATTACCTGAATTCCACGTTCTTGTAAAAAGTTTCTGGTGATGCGGGCGGTATGTGGCTTTGCATTGTCCTGCATTAGGATGAAATTGGGACCAACGCCATATGCAGCAGGCACCACATGATCCTTCAAGACATTTTCGATGTAATGCATTGCATTTAGTCTTTCAGGAATCACAACAAGATCAGTTCTGTTGTCTATACTGCTTCCAGCCCAAACCATCACAGATCCACGACCAAATCTATCCACTTCCTGTATAGTGGCGGTTGAGTAGCGTTCACCAGGACGCCTATACACACGTACTCGACCGTCGCAACGAGTTAAACGAAATCTGGACTCATCTGTAAACAGTACAGGCGTCCAGTGACGAAGTTGCCAATCTCCGTGATCCCTAGCAAACCTCATTCGCGCTGCTTTGTGATGCCGCGTAAGGCGTGGCGCCCGGACAGGTCTTCTTGGTTTCAAATTTGCTTCTTTTAATCTGTTTCTAACAGTCTGATCAGAAATTTCTATTCCATATGCTCGTCTTAGATCGTTTAGCAGGTCTCGTGCTGTGGCAGTACGCTTACGTAGAGTGGAAAGGACAAGACATTTTGTTTTGCGTTATCATTTATCAACTTACATTTATAAATGTAACTTAGAAGTAACTAAGAGTTGTAACAATGTTTTGGTAATTATCTTTAGTTAAATATATGCCGTTGAAGTATACCAAATTTAATTTTCCTAGGACTCTTATTTAAGAAGTTATAAATTGTTAAAAAAGTGTTCCCCTAATTTTTTTGAGCAGTGTATGATTATTTATCCTCACTTGACTGCAATGTTTTAATTTTGATTTAATCGTCTTGTCAAATGGACACTAAATTCTGAACATTTCCAAAAAAAAACAAAATGAATGTCACCTCAAAACTTAAAATAAAAGGCAATTTGGTAGAAAAAATACATTACAAATTGTAAATCGCAAGGTACAGAAACATGTTGGTACATAATAAGTACATGACCACCCTGTAGTAATATTAAAGCAATTGCATCATTTCTAATACTTAATGCTTTTACCGATTATTTCAATTCAAAAAATATATAAAACAAACTTATATTACACTAATTTACAAAATAAGCTTGAACAAATTAATGCGGTTTGGGGACATGTCCATCGACATAAAAATTTCTTGTCGCTTTTGGTAATTGCACTTCCATACCTTCTAAATCTTTAGTTAGAATAATTTGACAACCTAATCTGGAATTCTCCTTTAAAAAAGGGGCCATATCTAATAAATCTTCCTCCTTTTCCAAAGCATCCGGTAATTTGTGGAGGCAATCGGAATGAACATATATGTGACAAGTGGTACAAGCTAAAGATGCCTCACATGCCCCTTCCATTGGTATTTCATAACGATGTGCTAGATATAAAATATTATCTCCGACCTTTCCTCTAACTGGCACTTTTTTACCGTCCTTTGTTATATATACAATATTAACTCTGTAAAATTTAAAATATAATTAGCACATTTTGTTGCTAATACTTACATTTCGTCTTCCGACTTTGGATCCTGCCATTCGTATTCACCATGTTGCAATCCTAAACGAATAATGTTAAAACATTTTCAGACGCAAATTAAATTACTCAACATACTAGCTGTCAAATGCAGATGTCGTTTATTGCTTTGTACAGTAACATTTGTTTTTACACGCGACGTTATCAAACGTATATCTTTAAACAATTTATGTAACATTATTTAAAAGTTCATACATATTATAAAATAGAGGTTATCTTTTTTGTTGACATTTTTAGGTTGATTCATTTGTACGATGTGCGCTTGCGTAGCACCGTGTCTCTGGTATCAGTGTACCGCAGTTCTCAATAGTAAATAACGAAACTTTTGTCATTTGTGTTAATAACTGAATCTGAATGCAATCATAGCTGTAAAATCATTGCAAATATAGCCCCTTTGATAGGTATAGAAGAGGCAATTATTACAATAAATAAGCAGAGGTGGGTAAAATAGCGTTCAAAAAGAATTTAAGATCGAAAATATAAGACCGGTTAATTCAACATATTAAACTACAAAATAGAAATAGAATTGATTGTTATTTAAAATTCAAAATGAAAAATAGGTAAATATTTCAAATAAGTTTTTAAATGAAAAATGGCTTTCATGTACTTATGTTTAAAACATGCCTTTGCTTTAATTAATAATAATTTTTCGAAAGTATCATCAGTTCATCACTAATATTGACCTCCGGTTTGGTTGCATGATCATCCCAGTATAGGAAAACAGACTCTCCACAGGTGCTGATGGGATGAGAGGAGAGGAGTATTGTATTTTAAAAATAAATTATTTACCTACAATAGGAGAATTATTTAGTATAGCTATATTGATATATATTCATCATTATCTTGAAAGTATTGGCATACTTGAAGATCGCTTGGAAAAGAATCGCCACCTTCATCATCGCAGAACATAAAATATTCGTCATCTTAATAGGTGCAGTTTTCTTTTTGCATGTTGTGGCTTGTGGGACACTTAAGTCAGCTCTGTCAATAACACACCATTCGTTTTATAAAAATTATTTAACTCGGTTCTCAATAACCCTATTCGTTTTAAAAGCTTTATTTAAGTTTTATATTAACCTGAGGCAGAAATGTCTACATGACGCAAAGGCACTTTAATCACGTGATGATTGTAACTTTACCTAACCCTGTGGCGATGCAAAAAGAAAACACCTAATGTACTTGAACTACAAACTACTTTCTTTGCATGATTGTTGCGTAATTCGTTTTTTTTTATTTTTCTACTTCCTTTATTAAGAATTGTTTTATTTTAATTTTATCGTCTTGTGAAACCCAACGCAATTTAAAATTGTTGTTGCCAAAATAACATCATTAACTGCCGGTGATGAGAGTGATAGATATAGTCTTCACTCTTCAAACCTATTTTGCAAGCTGTTCAATAATGTTGTCACAAGAAAGAGCAAGATTTAAAATGTATTAATTCAAAAGTTTTTAAAATTTTATGTAAGCGAATTAAATGTGGAAGAAGCTCCCACAATACGTATACTTTGAACCTCGTAATTGATCTAAAGTTTCATAATTATTATACAACAATGTTTAATACTATAATCGAAAAAATGTAGGTACCTATTTCAAATCAATTTATTTCAAATATTCATCCACCTCCCCAAAAAAATAAATTCAAGTCAAAATTTGAAATTTATACATTGTTGAATTCAGAAATTTTTTTCTTTTTTAAAGTACGTACCTATAAAAAAATTGATGCCGCTATATTTAAAAAAAAATGGCTCAACAAAAAAAATGTTTTTTTGCCCCATAATATAGAATTATAGAATACGTAATACTCACGAACTTCATAAATAAAAATGGACTGATAATCACGTGTATTAGAAATGACACCTTACAGCGTCCGCCATGATGAGCGCAAATTCAACCTGATTCAACCGCGAAAATTTGAAATCTAATTCGGATCACGTAAAAAAATACTTTTCTCAGTTCATAGCTGAAATTCACACTTCAATTTGATAAAACGAATATTATAAACAACTTTATTGTCTTCTTAACTGTTAAAATCTAAAGGTATTTAAGGCTAAAAATTTTCAGGTTATATCACGTTTGACACAAGAAAATAAAAATGCGATCAGCTGCTAGCAGAGGTACCAACCATGACCGATTTACAACACAAATATGCAAATGTTACCAGAATGTTACTAATATTTGCGCTCATCATGGCGGATCCTTGGTGGCGTCAAAAGCGAAGAAGTAGGCATATGCTATTAGCAGTCCATTTTTATTTATGAAGTTCGTGGTAATACTCAATAACTTTTGATTGAAATTTTTTTTTCTAAACTTGTTACTTTAGGAAATACCTATCGTCTGGACATTCCAAGCCAAAACACCCTGTAGAATGAAATACCTAACATACGTTTTGGTACAGGTTATGTCAGACTTGTAAAAAATTTAATAACCACCAATTTGCAACGAATTTTAAATCATGGTAATGCATTAAATTTTGATATGGATAATTTACAAGAATATCTTGTATCGAAGGCACCGCCTTCAGTGTTTTACATTCCGGACTTTATCACCAAAGAAGAGGAGGCTCATATTTTGGATAAAGTATATTCGGTACCGAAACCAAAATGGACAAATTTATCTAATCGTAGGTTACAAGACTACGGTGGTGTGCCACATAAAAATGGTATGATCTGTGAAAAAATTCCAACATGGCTTGAACTGTACATGAAACGCATTTCTGATCTTAAATTATTTGGTGACGGCAAAACGGCAAATCACGTATTAATAAATGAATATCTACCAGATCAGGGAATAATGCCACATACAGATGGTCCTTTATTTTATCCCACAGTTGCTACAATCAGTTGTGGGTCACATACTATTTTAGAGTTTTTCAATACAGATAATCGTGATACAATTTGTAATTTGTTGTTAGAACCTCGTAGTCTTATCATTTTGCAAGATGATATGTACAATAAGTATTTACATTCCATTAGTGAGATTGCCGAAGATGAAATTACAGACAAATGTGTTAATTTAATACAGTGTAAAAATAATTATACGGTGGGACAGATAGTCAAGCGGTCTGTTAGAGTTTCTTTAACAATTAGAAATGTTCCAAAAGTTTCTAAATTAAAGTTGTGGAATTTATGATGTGATCACATTTATCCTATTATTTTTACTAAGAAAATTGACATATACAAGGAGCTAAAATCGAAGTTTACACCATGGTATTTTTCTATTACTAGTACCTATTATTCACCTGCAGTAGTTCGTGTACTGTAGTCTGTATCTGTACTTCTACTTAAATTTAGTTGTAGCGTAAATAAAATGTTCATTGCCAATATCAAGCAAGAAATAAATGTTTTGTAATTGCTCCTGTAAATGTTGTTACTTAATGATTGGCAATAATTAATTTTTCTCAAATGTTTTTTACATTTTGCCATGAAAAAGTGAATTTTGCAATCTGTATTATAGTTTTGTAAACTACATAATATGTAGGTAGCAAAACTATTTTTGTTCAATACTGTTATTAAAATGTGTAGTTTCATACTTTGATACCCTATCAGAAACCTTTTGTTTTACTCACTCAAATTTTACTTCTACGACAATGAGTGATCTTAAGTATTATTACACTCACTAGTAGGCAAAAAATGTCATGTGTTTACACAAATCATAGCAAGGCAACCCATACCGTTTATGTTCATTTATACAGCACTTGTGAAGAAATGAATTCGCTCACTTATGTGACTGGACAATTGGCTGGCGTCTCGCATGCAAAACTGGCACATAATTGTCTTTCTTCACTTGTACTGTAATACACTATTTTATCATCCATTAGAACATTTTTATTCACATGCATCAAATTATCATGAATGTTATGTTTTATTGATATAAACACAATTTGTTATCCATTGTAGTTTATTTATTCAAAACATTCACTTAAACGATGAATTATGTCAAGTATATATGTAAATTAAAAAATTACAGCAGAAAGAAAATTAGTGTCCCAGTATACACCTAGCTCCCCTAAGCTACACATCTGTCTTGGAGAAAAGGGAAAGGAGAGAGAACGAGATGGAAGAAGTGGTGGAACGGAGAATGCAAGGAGGCGAAAAATATAGACGAGGGCGCTCGACAGTGGTAAAAAGGGAAGACAGAAAAAGAAGAATGCACAAAGAAACAGGAAGAACAGGTCAAGGAAATAAAAATGGAAGAGGCGAGGTATGGAAAGAATGAAAGAGATACTTCTAGTAATAATCTGTTAGGAGGGGAACAGTGACTGAGGTTATTCAGATGGAAAAAGGCAAAGCAGCAGGAGAGGATGAGGTATATGGAATATGTACTTTGACAACTACTATCATATGTAGCAAATGGACAGCAGGGCTGATATGCTCGGTATAAAGGGCACAGGAAAGAAATGGGGAATAACGCTATTAAACACGGCGTAAAAGATCTACTCAGCGGTCCTGAAAAAAAGTCTGCAGGTACAGAAATAAAAGAAAAGGAAGAGCAGTGGAGTGAGGAATTCGTAACAACAAAAGGTCTGAGACAGCGATGCCCACCGAGCCCCTGTCTATTTGCAATTTATTCGGGAGATCTGAAAGAAACATTAAAAGAGCAGCAGACCAGGGGAGTGGTGGTAGGGAAGATGAAGGTGTGGTCATTAACGTACAGATGACATAGTACTGGTGGCGAAGGAGGGAAAAGAATGAAGGAGATGATGAGAACTGTACCTGAAAAGAAAGAAATTAGAAGTAAACATAAGGAAAACGAAGATACAAGTATTTAGAAAGGGAGGGGCTAGAAGGAAAATAGAAGAGTGGAAATGGAGAGAAGAAATACAGCAGATGAAAGAATTTATGTACGTGGTGCATACATTGAGACAGGATAAGGATGGAGAGTACATAAAGGAGTGAGGAAAGGGAATAAATTAATAGGATAAGTGTGGGGGAAAGCGTTGTTCAGAATGGACTTAGTGAGAAGGAAGCTGTTGTTTGACAAAACTCATAAAAGGGGTGGTCGTTGAGTGAACGATTCGTTCAGTCAATGGTGTGGTGCTTTAAGTTTGGAGGTGGGAGGAGCAAAAAGAGGTGGAAGAGAGCTACAGGAAAAATACTGGAAATGGGTTTTGGGACTGGATATGGACACGCCAGTGTATATAATAATGAGAGGAAGTACAAGTAGAAAAATAAGAGTAGGGCAGTAAAGATATTAGAAGAAATGTTGGAAAGAGGTAACAGAAGAAAATAGACACAATTATGTGAAAATCATGATAACAGGTATTGGCAAGTTGTGGGCAAATAAAGAAAAACTTACTACTACACTCTGGCTTGGTTTTTTTTAAGCTTTCAAATATAATCTGCAAGCACTTTTGCTAGTAGTCTATATACAATTTTAACATAGCAATCAGTTTATATTATATTGATGGTGTAATTAGCTTTTAAAAATGGAACATGCATAGTTCCTTCTGCATTTTTTTCATATTTCATATGAATTGTAAGTACATAAGATTATGTTTCACACAACGCTGCATTTCATCTTCCAATCAATTTAAGGTGATATTGCAAAAAAATAAAGTTTAGAAAATTTGAAACAAAAAATAATAGAGCAATCGTTATGGTTTATATTCTCAGCGAGGTTTTCAATACATTTGAATAATGTAAATCGACCAATAAAAATTATGAGAAATTATTTATTATCCACTTAAGTCAATAACACTTTAAAGGAAATAAGTCTTAGGTTTACGCACAGAGAAGCGACCTCTAAGACTTTTGCCTTGAATTCTCTTAGGCAATGGGAAACGAATCTTTGAATCGTGAAATTGTTTGACTTGCGGTCTTCTACAAGCAGATGCTTTAATGGATTCAACTTTGATAATCTAACAAAAAAATTATGTTAATAAATAAAATCGCTTATAGCAATACACTTACTTGAATGGAATGCGCTCTTGCTCTATGTCTTGCACCCATATCCCTGTAACATTGAGTTACTGCACCAGAAACACTTAAGTCACGATATTCCCTGTACATGTTGTGTGTTCCAGAACGCGAATCATAACGTAACCAAATACCATAATTTTTTATTTTAGTTGGACTCTTCTCGGGAATTTCTTTTATTTGGATAATTTCTCCAGTAGATTTCTTAAACTTCTTCAGCTGTCGTAGGAAATACCAGAACCTTGATTTGGCTACAATACGATCGGGTGCAAAAATTTTCATTTTATATAAGGGAGTATTTTTTTCATTTTCGCCGGGGAGCTTACGCCCGATAACTTCAAATTCTTTCAACTGAAACATTAAAGAAAAAAATGACAGACCAAAGAAACACGTGTTTAGTAATGTTTAATAAATTTCTTGCATATAACTTAGAAAAATGCATTCCATTTATTTAGACCGTTAGAATGGAAACTAACAACATATTTAAGCATTAGTTTGCAATAAAATTGTTAAAATTCATTTAAATATTAATAACGAACCTCTCCTTTAGCTTTCATGGTTGACACACTACGTGAAAGGAAGCGGAACTTTGCCGCAGTTGTCAAAAAGAGGTCCGACGCGAAGTTGCAGTTGCAGATACCAGAGAATATTTCATGTTTGGGCTACTGGGCGATGGGTAAAAAAAATGGTTTTCAAAAAGCAGTTAAGATCATATACGAATAAACAAAACGTATATGGTTAAGATATAGAACATATAAGATAGGTTACTTCAACATATTTAAACATTGAACTCTATAGAGTTCAATCAGCCCTATTCTGGTGACCATTGGAAAAATGTCCAACATGGATTTATTTCAATGTTATTTTCATATTACATTTCTTTTGATTATTTTACTTTAGTTTTTGTTTTTCAACCTTGGAAAACGAAAACAGGTACCTACTACTTGGATACCCTTCAAATTTTTCAACCTTTACTCAAGTATTGAGTCAATTTTCAACTTTAATGTGGTCACCAGAATTGCAAATCGCTTCCAATATTGGAATATATGGCAATACCCAATATTGAGTCAATTTCAATGGTCACCAGAATAGGGGCGATGTATTTAAAATACAAAATAGAAATAGAAGTGACCGTTGTTATTTAAAATTCAAAATGAAAAATAGGTATTTCAAATAAGTTTTTAAATGAAAAATGCCTTTCATGTATCTTTTGATATTTTTTCTAGTCTTCAAACCTATTTTGCAAGCTCTTTAATAATGTTGTCACAAGAACAGAGCAAAATTTAAAATGACTTAATTCAAAAGTTTTTACGCGAATTAAACCTAGGTTTAATTCGCGTAAAAACTTCTGGAAGAAGCTCTCCATAATAGGTATGTTAGGTATGCTTTGAATTTGAAGCTTGCAATCAGAGGTGGGTAAATATTTGAAATAAATCTATTTGAAATGCCTATTTAAAATAGAAAATAGCATTTTGTATTTTATATTTCAAATACTTTGTTGTAAAAGTATTTTATATTTATTATTTGAAATAGAAGACAAAGGGATTTTCTATTTGAAATATATTTTTCCGATTATAGTATATTGAGCATCTGTTGTATAATAATTACGACCTATTACTGAAACTGTAAGATCGAATTGCAAGGTACGTTCAAGGCATACATATTATGGAGAGCTTCTTCCACATTTAATTCGCTTACATAAAATTTTAAAAACCTTTGAATTAGGTAAAATATTTTAAATTTTGCTCTATTCTTGTGACAACATTATTAAACAGCTTGCAAAATAGGTTTAAAGATTATCTATCATTCTCATCGGCAGTTAATGATGCTTTTTTAAATTGCGTTTGGTTTCACAAGACAATAAAAATACACGAAAAGCATTTTTTATTTAAAAACTTATTTGAAATGCCTATTTTTCATTTTGTATTTTAAATAACAACGGTCAATTCTATTTCTATTTTGTATTTTAAATATGTAGAACTAACCTATTTTACATTTTCCATCTTAAATGCTTTTTGAAAACCATTTTACCCACCTCTGCTTGCAATTGATCTAAAGTTTCAGTCACAAGTCGTAATTATTATACAACAGATGTTCAAATAGGTAATCAAAAAAAACCTATTTCAAATAGGAAAACCTTTGTCTTCTATTTCAAATAATAAATATAAAATATTTTTACATACAAGAAAGTATTTCAAATATAAAATACAAAACGCTATTTGCTATTTTAAATAAGCATTTCAAATAGATTTATTTCAAATATGTACCCACCTCTGCCTAATGAACAGCCGACACTATAATGCAAAATTGCGTACCCTATTTTATTTTTCCTTTCGCTATACCGTCATTGATTAAAAAGTAAAGGTATTTATTCAATGCTACCGTCCACAAACTCGTATCTATAGCCCCTATAGTTAACTATAGGGGCTAACTCGTATCGGTGTAATGCTGCCACTGGTATGAATTTTGTGTAATCATAATCATTAATCAGCAGGTCAAGGTCGATGTATACCTACCTATATATTGTTGTGGTACATACGCCAACGAACACTTTACGAGTTAAACCTTTGAAAGAGAAATATCAAATTGTTGCCGCTATTTGTCGACATGTCAGGATTAACTCAAACAATGTATTTTAAATTAAATAACGATTTAATGACTATAAAAATAAACATTACAGTACAAGAGCACATCACAACGTGTAACGTGGTTCTTGCCTCTCGCTCCACTGTTTCCTAAGACAGTGTTGCCAGACGGGTCGGACGTCATTTCCCAGATGCGTTCCTAAAATTCCCCAAAAAGGCACCTCACAACAAAAAATTTCTCCAATTTCAAAATTCTTAATTAGATGGTATAATTCGCGGTAAATAACCCGTTATAATGCTAAATGATATCACAATACATGCTAATTTGAAATGTATTCTAATAAATATGTAAAATAAATATGTTAGGTATAGTGTTCATTATTAAATAAAAGATTAATAGAACGGCCTGATGTAGTATTTTTTCTACTATTTTCGTGTCAATTTTTTTATTTCTATAGTAAATTGTAAATTTATAATTCCCCACATTTTTCCCCAATATATTTTTTTATTTTTCTTTCCCCCTTTTCTCCCCATAAATTTTTTTTCTTCATTTTGGGGGAAAAAACCCCCAATCTGGCAACACTGTCCTAAGAGAAAGAGAGGGCGCCACGTAGGTGGTTTGGGGCATTGAACTATACGCTATAGTTGCGTATAGCGTACAGTTCAATGGGTTTGGGGGGAAACAGAGCGCCAACAAAATGAATAAACTAAGTCTACAGAATTAACAATTGATGAAAAGTTGATCCCTATTAATAAATTTTTTCCAACATCGCTTATGAAAATGACATTTTCATCACTGTGAGGAAAATAGGCATTTGCATCACTAGTGAGGAAAGTTCATTTCTATAAGTTGTTTAAGGTTAGTTGTCATTTTTGACAGACAGATGACTGAACCACTGAACTGTCAATATCATGTTTAAATCATGATGTAAGAAAACAAGGTGTGCCATTCCCGCGGATGCGCAGTCGTCCAAGCTTTTGACCAATCAAGAGTTGGGTCCAAATGCTAAAGCGCATATGACTGCCACGATTATTATCTGTCATTTGCGCCTTAACCTCCAAAACTGTCAAAAAGTAGGTATGTTGTTTTTATTATAAAACCGTAAATAGAAAGTGTAGATTGAGGGAAAAATACCTTGCAAGTATCTTGCATATCCGTATACTAGCGGTTAAGACCCGACTGATGGACGAGACGATTTATTATTAAAAGTAAAAAATATTTATGACAGATCTCTTGTTTTAAGGTTAAGGTGTATTATCTAACAAATACCAACTACAGTGACTGTATTACAAACAGTGACGACAAGCGTAGTATCGATTTTGATTGGCCGTGGTATATTTTGCATCTTAATGGCGGCCTGACTGTGTTTACCTTTGATCAGCGTGTGATTTTTATTTTAATTTAGCAAGTTGCTAGGATACCACCGTTGAGTTCATATAAACCCGCCCACAATTTTGCCTCTTAATGGCGGATAATCGCCGCTTGTCGTCACTGTTTGTAATAAAGTCACTGTAATACCAACTTAACAATGTTGCCACCTTACGGTAATGTCATAAGTCTGAAACACGGACGTATAAAAAACAAATTATACGTCCGTGGTCTGAAATCAAAGGTTATAAATTTCTTTCATCTTTCCTCCGATCTTCGTAAAAATGTATTAAAATGGTGTATTTTTATGCATAGAATTATAGTTTCTGTGAAAGAAATTAATTAATTATTAATTATAGTTTTATGTAATTTAATTTCCCCTAATCTTATATTTACATTGTTACGACATCTAACTAATTTTGTATTTGTATTTCGCGGGTGCATTTGGACCCAATGTTTGATTGGCTATTCCACCAAGCGGCCGCCATTATGCGCAATGGTTCACCTTGTATTCTTACATCATGGTTTAAATCATACATTTTAATATTATAATATATTTTTTCCACTACTAGCTGTGAAGTTGACAATTATTGCGTATCCTAGACAACTGAGAAGTTTAATTTCTCTACCTAGTGGTCAATAATTTCTTCTATTATTAACCTAGGTTAATAATGGTCAAATTTAAACGTTGTGAGAATTCAGGGATAGTTGTTTAACAAAAACTTGTGCAACATAATTTTGTATACCCAGGAGATTGTCTTTAACGTATTTGCTGCTTAAAATTACCTAACACGATAAAATTATTTGAATATAGGTATTACAACGAGTTCGCCAATGCACGTCATTAACGAAATAAAATGACATACCAAAATAATAATCGTAATCAGGTACGTTATTCATGGTTAAAAAAAGTAATTTTTCAATGTTAGTGTTGGTACTGAAAACCAACGATGCCAAACTCTTTGTTTAATATTCGCGTTGTAAATTTAAGGTTAAATAATTGTTCTGCTTTCGTTGTTTACGTACATTTATATATTCCGATTTTTCGAATTTGCTTACTTTTCTGTCCTAAATTACACTGTCACTGGATAGTTCCAATAGTACAAAGAATGTCTGTCAACATTGTAGTAAAATGACGTCATAAATTTTGTGACGTGCATTGGAAAACTCGTTGTAATATACCCTGTTCAAGTGACCAGCCGTTGCACGTCATTATTCGTGTACCAATGCTATAATTATAATTTACTAAGCAACTTTAATAAAATTTGCATTAAAGCCAAAATGTCATTGTAAGTACAGTTGGTATTAAAAGTCATTAATCGTGTAGGGTTAGCGAACATATTTTATCCTTGTCGCACACTTTGCAGTTCGTACTTACAACTTAAAACGTAGTGCGAATATTAACTCATAAAATATCTCGATGTTGTCACGTCAAGTTTTGTTTACTTTGTTAAATTCACCGGTACGCACTTAAGCTTTTTTTTTTTAAATTGCTTTACTAAAAACAGTACTTATCAGTACTCTTATATTGTTTATGTCTACATTAGTTGTTGTATTTTATTATTACATAGGTATACAGTATCTATTTGTTCCTAACCTAAAAACGTCAGTCTGACAACACGTACATTTGACAACGCTGATTACACGTCATTGATTTAGTAAGTTTTAAGCTATGACGTGCAACGGCTGGTGACTTGAACAGGGTATACCTATAAAAGTTTTATTAATGGAAATGTCAATCTGCATCAGACTACTTGATTTTTGTTTTATTATGTAGTGGAAAGGCGAATTTGCATTCTTGTGCTACCTACTTGATTTTTACAAGAATTTTTTTTATTTTTAATTTGTGTCTTAAATTTGACTAGTAGTGGAAAAAATTGTATATACACCACGGTGGTGAAGCCATTTATAGACCTCGCACCTTATTCCGCTCGGGGCAAAGCCCCTCGCGAAATAATTAGTCGAGGAAATAAAGCACTAAAATAAGCCAAACCTACCAAATTTTTGTAGTAAGACGGATTGAGATGGGATTTTTTGCATTCGCTTCCTAAATTTAATAGGAAACTTTGTACCTACTTTTCATCATGTTTTTTTTCGAAATCGCAATTGTGCAGTCGAAAATGTATCCTGAAAAATGCAATTTTATAGAAAAAATACATAACTTCGTTATAAACTTCTAGAATCGACTCAATTCGGGTTCATGGGGGGTTTTCGAGGTCGCTGATCTCGAATATGACCTCCAAATTGCCTCACCGCCCACCTGGAGCTCAGGATGCCTGAGCAACGTCATCTCCGAAGCTTTTTCTTAAATTTACTCTCAAATGATTCTAGACCTCTCATACGAAGTTTGTTTGGGTTTCTGATTCCAAATCAGGCATCGGCAACCGTCTCCCGCGTACCTGTTGCCCCACATCCGGGCATCAACGTCATCCTCTGAAGTTTCACTGAAGTTTCAAGACTATAGGGAACCGAAAATTGTTTCCGGGGTTTTTTGGGTAACTTAGGTCGAATGTGGCACCAGATACTTGCTAACGGACACCTGGTGCATCACACCGCGGCGACATCAACGTCATCCTCTGGAGTTTCACTAAAATTTCAAGCCTAGTGAACCGAAAATAATTTGTAATTGCTAGGGAGGGGTTCTTCCAGGACGTCTACCCGGACCTGACCAGCCGTGCATGGTACATAGCCCGCCTGCAGAGGCGGACTCCGAAGTTCTCCACGAAATTTTGAAACTACTCTAACTACCAACCTTATATTAGGAGTTTTACATACAAATTTAATCTGTAATAAAAGGAACAAATTAAATTAAATTAAATTTAACCTAAATATTTTATAATATTAACTTCATACATTTGGATGATAATGTTATTAAACAAAACTTACATTTTTTTATATATATCTCAATTTTATTTCACAAAATGAAAATGTCCACATCTATTCAAATGTTCCATTATAAGTTTTACATCATGATTTCCTGATATGATGAAACAAGCATTAGAATGAAAGCATTTGAGGAAAAATTTCAAGCGAAACTCTAGAGGATGACGTTGATGCCGCCGCGGTGTGGTGCACCAGGTATCCGTTAGAAAGTATCAGGGACCAGATTCGATCTGAGCGACCCAAAAAACCCTGGAAACAATTTTCGGTTCCCTATAGACTTGAAACTTCAGTGAAACTCAAGAGGATGACGTTGATGCTCGGATGCGGGGCACCAGGTACGCGGGGGACGGTTTCCAATGCCTGATTTGGAATCAGCAACCCTAAAAACCCTCGGATGAGATGTCTAGAATCATTTGAGCGTGAATTTCAGAAAAAGCTTCGGAGATGAAGTTGCTCAGCCATCCTGAGCTCCAGGTGAGCGGTGAGGCAATTTGGAGGTCATATTCGGGATCAGCGACCTCGAAAACCCCCTTGTACCCGAATTGAGTCGATTCTAGAAGCTTATAACGAAGTTATGAATTTGTTCTATGAAAATGCATTTTTCAGGATGCATTTTCGACTGCACAAATGTAATTTCGAAAAAAAAACATAATGAAAAGTAGGTACAAAGTTTCCTATTAAATTTAGGAAGCGAATGCAGAAAACCCCATCTCAATCCGACTTACTACAAAAATTTGGTAGGTTCAGTGCTTTATTTCCTCGACTAAATCTTGGTGCTCGGTCAATAATAACAGTCTTTGGTGTATAATATACTATTCTATAGGTGTTTTCTTTTTGCATCGCCACAGCGTTAGGTAAAGTTACAATCATCACGTGATTAAAGTGCCTTGCGTCATGTAGACATTTCTGCCTCAGGTTAATATAAAACTTAAACAAAGCTTTTAAAACGAATAGGGTTATTGACAACTGAGTCAAATAATTTTTATAAAACGAATGGTGTGTAGTGTTATTGACAGTGCTGACTTAGGTCTACCGGTCTACCACAACGTGCAAAAAGAAAACACCTTATATGTATCACATTAAAATTTATGATTTATTCATTTCCATAGCAAAGTTAGAACACAAACTCAGCAACTAGATTCTTGAAAAAATAGGAGGGTAAAATAATAATTATAAAGAAATTTAAAATTGAGCCTCATTTTTGCGATGTTGGAAAAAATAGTATAGGTACACAATTCGTAATCAAAGTGCGATTTTTCAACTCGCAATACTATCCTCACTCGCGCTCGTGAATATTTTATACAATCACCCTTATTCTGGTGACTATTGAAATTGACTCAATATTGGGTATTGCCATATATTCCAATATTGGAAGCGTTAGCGGACTTGTGTTAAAATTTGACCTTGAAAATAAAAAGACGAAAGTTCTACCCTATTTGCATTTCATTTTAACAGTATTGCCACACGTACCACACAATATAACCAGATCTTAGTAAATTTTCCTATTTTAAACTTCGCGGCGTTCGCGACCTTTAACTATCTATAACCTCATTTTCATCTTGTTTCATTCCCTTCATTATAAATATCTCCCCATGCATTTTTTAATCCAAGTGTATTCTCCTTTTAAATTCGCACCTTTAAGCCGGCCGCACATTGAACGCAGCACAGCATAGCACAGGGCAGCAGAGGAAAACTATTCCTCGACTCTGCGACTAATGGTCACCCCATATTGAACGCAGGGATTTTAGTTTCCTCTGTGCAGTTTTCGGGTGAAGTACGGAATTATGAGTACTGCTACCGAAATGTATTTCGATTCTGAATTAGAATCAGATTCGGAAATGGAAACCGTAATACAGTAATACAGTATGATTAAAAAACGTAGAAAGTCTGTATGGATGCATGATTATTTAAAACAAGGGAATACCCATGGAGAATTTCTCCTTTTAAAGGGACTAAATAATAGTGGAAGAAAAATGTATTTTCGTTTAAACCAGGAGCAGATTGTTGAAATACATACGCTTTTATAAGGTACTACACATAAAATATCTCGGAGCCCGACAGAGGCACAGAGGAAAACTGTGTTCAGTTTACAGAGGACGCAGGCAAGCAGAGGAAAAAAATAATCCTCTGCCGGTACTACGTCTCGGCTGCGTGCAATATGCGGTGTTCGCTTTACTTCCGTGTGTTACAAAATCCTCTGCTGCGCTGTGCTGTGTTCAATGTGCGGCCGGCCTTAATCTATTTGAAGGTGGGTTTTCACACTCATGCAATTTGTGCAAATTGACTTGTGAATAGTAATTTGGGCAAGTTGTTGCATGAAAACTAAACCGTTTACTTGTGATTGGTACAAATGCATGAACATGTAAACAATACTCCAACTTAAGTTTAATCTAATAAATGTAGGTACCTAAGTAATTACAAAAATCGTTTCGTTCATTACTTAGTTCCTTAATTAAATTAATATGAGAGTAGGTACGTGGCTGTCTTTTTAATCCAACATTTCTGCCATCTTCTTGATCTTATCTTATCTTTCTTGGCACTTTGAACTTTTTAATTATATAAATTCCATCTACTGCTAATAATTGGTGTTCGCGGTCCATAACAACTAAATGCTCACTGCTCACAAACGCGTTACTCTATACAAAGAACTGAACTTTGGGCAAATTAGACTGACCGTGGCAACGGATAAAACAATTCAGTTTTATTTGCACAGGTTGAATAAGCGCGAAAACCCAACTTTATTTTAATTATGTATTCATATCACATATTATTGTTATGTGATTCTTATTTTCGATTTCTTGAAGTTCGCACTGTATTACCTTATACATACCATTAAATACTTATACCTAGCTTAAAAGCAAAACAATATTCTACGGAAAATAAATGATAAAGTAAATAAAAACGGGAATTTAATGGATTCTTATTTATTTATGGTATCTAAATTTCATAAAATGAAAACATGTAAATAAAAAAATAAGATAAGGTTAGGAAAAAAACACTAAATAACTATAATAATAACTTTTTATAATAATAACTTTTTATTTCCAAATCTTACAAGAAAAAAAAAACCGCATATTGCTAAAAGTAAGAACATACAAATAGATTTGGAAACGCGATGACGTTCAGAATGTTCCCTTGGTGGAACCTTCTGCTCTTCCACGTTACCGCATTCAAGAACATGAAATGAAAAATGAAGAACGAGAACTAATAAATGACAATGAAAGCAGAATACGAAAAATAAATTACATCCAAGAATAAGCAGCAAATAAAAAACATACAAGTATGTAGGTGACAGTAATCAATGAACCAACAGAACATTTGCGAGAGATTTAAAACTAGATGTTGCTTTCAGACAACCACGACTCAACATTGACTTTAAATGATAATTTAGAGCTATTTTTGAAATGCAGAGGTAACAAATTATATAAACTTACGATGCTGTAAGAGAAAGAACGTTTAAAAAATTCAGTTTTATGTGCAGGAACAGTTAATAGACCTATAAACAAAGTACCAATTTTAGGGCAAATGTTCCTAACATCTTGATTATATCTGGCTTTTTATGTGGCAAGCCTGTTAAAGTGAAATGAAAATAGGGTAGAACCATTGAATAAAGAATAGAGAGGAAGGAGTATATGCCCTCAACCTTGAAATCAAAGTGGTTGCAAAATGGCTACTAACACGTTTCCTGTTAAATAGAAATTGACAGAAACAACTGCATGTGACGTCATGAATTTCGCCTGGAGTACAACAAATATAACCTAAAATAGCAAGTAAACAACCATTTGTAATAGTGTTTTTTGGTACTCATCATGGATAATTACAGTGATTATTATAAGACATTAGATAGTGAACATTCCAGTCGTTATTTAAGTAAAATAAGTGTTGTAAAGATTGATCCTTATTCAATAAAATTAATTGATTGTAGTGATAAAGTAGAATTCATTTACTCAATGGTAGAATATTATTATATCCTAATTTAAATTACCTGCAACTTCTCATATAGTATTTCTAAAATTCTACGAAATATCCTAGATACTGTTGTATGATTGCAACTAAATCTAAGTGCCAACAGTGCAACACCGATAACACTCAAATGTCGATTGTGGTAATTAACAAGTAGCAAGTCGTCATGACATGTTACCAAAAAGAAAGAAAGGTAACCACATACTTATTATGGTGCAGTTTTAAAGGCCCCATTCACATTGAGATTGGTATCGATACGTGTATCGCGACATGCAACGATACATGTATCTGAGATTTGTCTCAAACGGAGAGCTGCGCATTCACACAGATTTGTAATGATACTAGTTTTCGAAACATGTATACATATTTCGAGTTTTTCATATAGAAGTGAAATGGTTCCTCCTTAAGCTGTAATAGCAGCTTCATCAGTACTATTAATGGAGTGCTTATAAGAAAATCGTCGACGAAAGAGAGTATGGACAAAATTATTATTTTTTGATGCCGAAGATGTTTGTAAGCATTGAGGAAGTCCTCCCAAAATTCACGATTTTCTGCAATACCCTTGCAATAACTAAATGCAAAACTACTGTGTTTTACGACACCTAATATGATACCAGCACATACACGGTCGCAGTGCAGTACGACAAACAACTAGACAAGCGGATTACTGAGACTGCGATACTGATACTTCCACATACACGTCGAGATTTGTCTCTCTATACTGATTACTGATACTTGCGACATGTATCGATACCTATCTCAACATGAATTGGGCCCTTTAACGTTCGGGATTTTATTTTATGAGAACATTATGATTTATGATCTCATAAATGTACCTGCTATAAAATGTCTCGAACATACACGACCGTTATTTAAGTTTTAATTCAGTTATCGCTTCTTTTAAGGGCTGCGATCCACTTGAATGAAATATCGATCGAACAAAATAAATTTTTTAAACAAGTAAAGGGCAGTAAAGGTTATGTTTGTACTCCAAGCGAAATATATGGTCCCGTGATGCAGATGCCTTAAATTGGAGTTCAGTGACTGTAACAATCAACAAATGAATATTTCAAATTTTGCAGGTTAGGTGAATTGTCAACACGACCAAAATGTAAACAAAGATGACTCAACAGTGGTTTACAAATGGCCGAACTTCCGTCACCAATTTTTATGCAGCAATGATACGATACTCTCCTTCCTCTCTATTCTTTATTCAATGGGTAGAACTTTCCTCTCTCTTCAATTTAAAAAGAAGTCCGCTATTCTGGTGACCACATTAAAATTGAAAATTGACTCAATACTTGACTCAAGGTTGAAAAATTTGAAGGGTAGGTATCTATAAGTAGTATGTACCTGTTTTCGTTTTCCAAGGTTGAAAAACAAAAACTGAAGTAAACTAATCAAAAGAACCAAAAGAACCTTGGTTCAAACATTGAAATAAATCCAATGTTGGACATTTTTCAATGATCACCGAATAGGGCTGAATGTACGTAGGAACGTAGGTACTGCTCGTTCAAAAATCAGTCACTTTCATCACTTATAATGCAATGTAGGTACTATTACACACTGATTTATTTGAAACATGAAGGAAATTATCTAAAAATTGAGAAGTGTATACTGTTGATTCTCACAAATTCATTAAATAAGCAAATTAAAGGATAAACTATTTCTGCCAAAAGCGACCACTGCGGATATATAATAGGTACTTTTATTACCACTATAATATGAACATGTCAAACAAGCTAAAACATAATTTGTAAATGATAATAATCGATATACGCAACATTCGAATAATTTGCCATAAATTCAAAGATAATAATTGCCAATGAAGAACAAGTGAATTAATATATGCAAGACGAACTAAAATGAAACTGAAATATGACTCAAAGAACAACACCTCTCGAATTTTATTGATCACCAAAAGATATGATATATGTATTACAAATCGCGTATAGGTACACTATACAGACTGACTGCCCGCCTATTCATTTTCTCGTTCCTTAAGTAAGGTTGTCTACGTGCTTTTTTTCACATTAATGTTCGTAAGCAAAACATAATAGTCATAACTTATATAACCCTGACAGGCGCGCTCAACAAAACATATTTTATATCTATAATATTCTTAAATAACCATATCCCTAACGGACACGCTATTAATTCAATAACAATATATTTGTTATTTCTACAAATGAGCGTAAAAACCAAGACATCTTAACATAATATTCTTAAGTAACAGACGCTCTATTAATTTAGCAACAATGTTTTTATATACAATTTAATAAATGCCTATTTATATTTTACATATAGGTTTCGCAACTTTATTGTTAGATTTCATTATAAATTATAAAAAAACTGTTAAGAATTACAGCTTATTTGATATTGGTAAGAAAATAACAATAAATATTAACTTAATTTAACGTTTTTTTATATTGCATAGTTTACTATTAGCACAGCAAATCTTATATGTATTACAAAATAATTTTCATATTATATTATGTATTGTATTGTACATGTTTTTCTAGTTTAGGCGTGTCCCGTTTGAAATAAATAAATAAATAAATAAAATAGGAAACAGTTTAAACTATGTATAGGATATGAAAAAATAAATACTGTGTGTAGACAGTCGTTATTTGTTGAGTATACATTGCGTAAATAAGTCACGAATATGAAATACGTGAATAGGAAACGGGTAGATGTATGAGATTGTAAAAGATACGTTCCAAAGCAAAATTACTAAATTACAAGACGCAAACGATGAAAAAATTCATTCCAACAGAATATAAAAACTCATATAACCAACATCATGAAGGCGTTCGCTGTGCACACAAAGGGGTCGAAGTGAATAAATCCAAACGACTCTCAACCTCCCCTTCAAAATTCTTTAATGAATACTATGACGATGAATGATACAATAGTGTATGTAGGTATTCTTGCGACATGTTTCGGGATAACTTATCCCATTATCAAGCGTAAATCGAAATCGTGATTCTTAACACATATTTGAAATTTGATGAGGGTGAAAGCTACAATAAGCAATAACGTTAATAAATCTAAAATTACAAGTAAAACTAACTCACCTAAGAGTGTATGAAGGGGTTACATAAAATTGAAAATTATTTTTACATTAACATCTAAAACGCTCCCTAGTTCGGGGTGCGGTGATACAGTTTGGGGCCATGATTGGCTCGATATTTAAGCATTAATAAACTTAGAAAAGCAACAGGTAAAATGTGACAATTTGACAAATAAATGGCAACTGACAGTTAGTGAAAATGAAATCTAGTGGAGAAATGTACCAACTTAAGCACTACTACCAACTTAACTACGGGGGAACAAACTAATGTAAATTTAACTAATGTATAGCACACTTTGTATACATTAGTTAAATTTACATTAGTTTGTTCCCCCGTAGTTAAGTTGGTAGTAGTGCTTAAGTTGGTACATTTCTCCACTAGATTTCATTTTCACTAACTGTCAGTTGCCATTTATTTGTCAAATTGTCACATTTTACCTGTTGCTTTTCTAAGTTTATTAATGCTTAAATATCGAGCCAATCATGGCCCCAAACTGTATCACCGCACCCCGAACTAGGGAGCGTTTTAGATGTTAATGTAAAAATAATTTTCAATTTTATGTAACCCCTTCATACACTCTTAGGTGAGTTAGTTTTACTTGTAATTTTAGATTTATTAACGTTATTGCTTATTGTAGCTTTCACCCTCATCAAATTTCAAATATGTGTTAAGAATCACGATTTCGATTTACGCTTGATAATGGGATAAGTTATCCCGAAACATGTCGCAAGAATACCTACATACACTATTGTATCATTCATCGTCATAGTATTCATTAAAGAATTTTGAAGGGGAGGTTGAGAGTCGTTTGGATTTATTCATATAACCAAATCAAAAAACCAGTTCCTTTCCTTTACGTTACACCGTTTTCACTCAACGGTAACACACTTTTCGTGTGAATTTATTCTTAACGAAAATTCTAATCACATAGTCAAATGAAATCGAATTCGTAGTGTCAAATTCAATTAAAGAAACTGCTAAATTGTTTAATCTGCTTTCCCGATATACTTTCACGAAAGTATGTTTTAATTCATTTCAAGCATGAGAACAAACGTTCGACGTTCCTAAGAACAAATGCTTACTGCCATTGATTTGTAAATTCTAAAAAAATATATCGATATAAGGGAAAAGCAGATTCCTATCTTTAGTTCAGATACATATACTTATTGATATTTACATGTATTTTTAACGCCTTCCAAAATGTGCTACCATAGGTTATAGCTTAGCTACCCTTTTTAGAAATCCCCCACTGTACAGAATATTTAATAAGCTCATAAAGTGCAATAAAAAACTAGCAACCAAAGTTTCAAGTAAATAAAATGTTTAAAAAGGTAAAAGTATTAAACAATTTTCAAATTAAAAAAAAATGTGATAAATAAACTCAAAAAGTTTAAGACATCATTTATCTTTACCTGTTAATATTATTATTTTTCTGGGAGACCTAGCAATTTTACTGGTTTTTGCTGTTTTCATACTTTTTATATATTCCGCAGATTCCCACTTTAAGTTTCTAAATGTCTTCATTTCTATTAATAAGTTTATAATGTATAATTTATGATTGCTACATGATAAATTTTTATGAAAGTACGCGTTGTTTTCTAAAGAACTTATTAATTCCATTAGAATATTCTTACTTACATTTTCTTTACATTTATATTTTTCGAATGCAATATTAAATTGCTGTAATAAAGAAGTTACAAGATGTGAAAATTCATCGGATGGTCTTTTTAAAAATGATATGTTATTTGCAATAGAGTAATCTTTAGTCAATAGAAACAGTTCATTACTATTAACTAAGGGTTCTGCCGGTTTTGTTATAGCGCTAGAACATATGTTACAATTAAACTTATTTTCTACCTTATAAGCTAAATAACCAGCTACATATGTATTAGAACATTTTCCAAAGTGTGTTGGGGTTACAGTCTTTTTTTCTTCATTATTGTATGGTCTTGTTTCAATTTCGTCTTTTTCTAAAGTGGTGTTTGTTTGTTCTGTTGTTTTATTTATCGTATCTTTTAAGTTAGTGTCTAGAACTTCAAGAGTGTCTATGTCTTCAACTTCACAATTGCCAGTATTTGCAGCCATTTGTAATCGAATGCCCATGTTATGTTGCAACGCTAGACGACATTGACGAACTGTTGGAATAGGATTATATCCTCCTCTGGTTTTGATAACAGAAAAAAGGTTTTCCAAAGGATCTTGATTTAAAAATGACGTAAGTAAGTATTTAGTACCATCATCTTTTAACTGACCCCACAACAATAAAATTGATTTTAATGTCCATATAAAACCTTCCAAGCAATATATATTATTTTTCTTTTTGTTTTCCTCCCAAACTTCTATATTATTAATATATTTAATACCTTTCTCAAGTATTTCTGTACTTTTGTTACAGTAAATTGATAATGGCCGTTTATTTGGATTATGATCTTTTAAATTCCTACTATTTAACGCGTCAAAAAGGTTATTTATGGTTTCAATAAAATTACTAGTATCGTTAGATGTTTGACTATTTATCTGCTTTGTTAACGATGCCGTTTTTACAGCAGCAGAAACAGAATGGGAAAATATTTGCGCAGCGTATTTTAGGCGCATTTTTTGAACATTTGTCGGAAATATGTGGTTCGAAGTTATTTTTATCATTGTTCTTGTACTACTTGTTCGATCTAAATCATATGTTTTTGTAATGTCTGACCACATAACCAGTTTCTTATCAACAAAAAAATTTAAATTCGATTTCATAAAATTGTTCCTTAAACTTTTTAATAAATGTGGTACATCAAAACATGTATAGATATTATGTCCGTCCATATTGATAACAGGTACATCTTTTGTAGCACCCAACAATCTCATGGCACTTTGGTTGTTAGTACTCTGATCGCACACTATAACTGTTGGATTGAATGACATACTCACCAATTTTTTAATCACCCTTACTATTAATTCACTTAAATAACTACTTTTAACGGGTCCTGCAGATACAAAATAGCAAAGTGGTATTTTCCAACTATAAAGTAAACCACGAATAAAAAATACTAAAGCAGTGTTTGCTAATTGAACGTCTCTACCTAACGGTCCTAAGTCGTGGTATCCTTCGACAATGTCTTGTGTTGAATTGAATTCTAAATGTCTTTTGAGTGTTATTTCGCCAAACATAATAACACATTTTTTTTCGTTTTTTGACATATGTTTGGCTTTTACAGCAAGCTTTGTTATGAAACGATTGGTTAACCCAGTTCTTAAATTGAACACTTTCAACCAATTTTGAATAACACGAACCGAAGGCAAACAGAACTTTAGGTTGTTCAGCATAAATTGATAAGCTCCGGGAGATTTATAATATAGAGATAGCGCAAGTTGTCGCTCTGCTGGTAACCACTTCGTTGACTTCTTATGAAACAGTTGCATATTAATAAATGTTTTTATAGCGTTACTTTTAAATTTTAATAAATCGCTTAGCACTGCACTCACTGGTAAGGAACTATTTTTTTTCTTAAGTCTGTAAGTCTGAGAACGTTTCGCTTTTAATTTCATTCTAATTTTTTTAATCCTACTTGTTAATACTGCGCACCTTTTTTTAAAAGTATTTTCAGAATCAAATGGCATGTTCAAAACATGATCAATTGTATCTGAATTTACCGATGTTCGCCGTAAATGTTTAGTAGTAGCTTCGTTTCTTTCAGAACTTGATGCTGTTCTTTTCCTACTATACGTTTTTATTGGGTATTCGTTCTCCTTATTTATTTTCAATGGACTGGAAGCGATTGAAGTTTTAGGAAATATCCATGCCGAGGTACCTGGAAATTTATTTTTATTATTTAATGTACATAATCTATAAAAAAACATGTTCCATATAGAAAAATACCATACGAAATTACGTTTGTTGTCATTCCTGTTCCGCAGAAATTTAATGCTACAATTCTATTTTAATTTGCAACATTTTTTCGGCAAATAAGTATCGCACAGAATACAAAAAAAAATTCAATTATTGGCCAACAAACCTATATAAAATGTTAGTGTAATTATATAAAAAATGCACCTATTGTAGGTACCTACACTTATACCTTTTGAACAATATTCGATAGGGATTGCATTCTTCTGTAGGAGCTTTCGCTTACTGTTTATAATAATGTCTGATGATTTAAAATGTTCTTCACATATCAATTTGTTACCTAAACTATTAATCTTTTAAAGCTATGTTTGTTAAAAACTATAAGGAAACTCTTACAAACATAACATTTAATTGCACGCTTCTGCAAGCGCCATACTACTTACTACCACCACCTTTTCCTTTGCGGTAAATTCAAAAATAAAAATCATAACAGTTCGGCCAACCTGAAAAATAATGACGTCCTCGTCATTAGTACAATATGCTTAAGCTAATAACAACAAAATATATGCTAAACAAAAATAATCATATTCCGCTTGACAAACAAAATGAAAATGAAAGTTAACGTAAAACTCCTCTTTCAATCATCACTTTTCACTAATTTTAATCTGTCCACACTAATCACTGCTTTATATAGTCGTCCACTCTGTTGTTCTCCTTCAATATCTTGCACTAAATAGCGGTCTTTATCTAACGCCTTCACAACTTCGTAGGGACAACGGTATTTGGGCATTAACTTTCTGCTAGTTCCAGTGCTTGGAGCTTCGGATCGTACCATTACAAGGTCTAACTCTTTGTATTTAGGAGCTTCATTGCGTTTTCTATCATATGTTTGCTTCATTTTCTTTCTGTTTTCTTCTAGTAATTCACTAACGGGCTGATCATCTTCTTTCACACTCAATTTCATATTTAAATCATTTATTTCATTCGTTAAAGGATTGTCGTTAACCGCATGTGGTTTAAACTTAAAGATTAAATCTGCTGGGTTTCTTTTAGTCACGCTGTGTTTGCTGTTGTTTATGGCCCACTGGACTTCAACAACTTTATTACACCAATCTTCTCCGTCTTGGTCTTCAGTACTTGTAGATAAAAATGTTATGATCATACTATTGATCCGTTCCACTTGTCCATTTGCTCGTGGCGTGTTTGAAGCTACCTTCACAGGTTGTACTTCGTACTCCACACAAAATTTTTCAAATTCTTTTGCTGTATACGCTGCACCTCTATCTGTAATTATTCGTTGTGGTTTGCCATAATGCGACATTAATTCATAAATAAATATTAACGTATGTTCAACACTCGTATCCGGTACTGCTTTAATAACTGTGTATTTACTGTATCCATCAACTGCTACAATAAGGTATTTATCACCTTGCTTGGTTGTTATAAAAGGCCCTAAATGGTCCACGTGTAAACTTTGAAATGGGTAATTCCCCTTATCTAATGGATGTAGATAACCTGGTTGTTTTCCTCGCGGAGTTTTATAATACAAACAATTAATGCACCGCAGTATATAATGTCTCACAGCATCTTTCATTTTCGGAAAATAATAGGTTTCTTTCAGCTTCATTACAGTTTTTTCTATTCCAGCATGCATTAACATTTTATGTGTCTCGCACACTAACTCGATCCTTAAAGGTTCTGGTACATATAACTGCAATACACCCCTTTTACACCGATAAACTCTCGCATTAACCATAGTAAACTTCTCGTGTATTTCTCTATCTCCCGCTTCCAACTTATCTCGAATATTTCGAATTTCAGCACTATCTCTCTGCATTGCAGCCACCCAATCAGTATTTATCGTGATACCCCAAACTGGTAAACCCTCAATTTTGGGTTCCTCGGCATCGTCGACTGGATTTCTACTTAGAGCATCCGCCACAATATTACTAGTACCCTTATGATATTCAATAATGTAATTAAACTCTGAAAGGCGTACAAACCACCTGCCTATTCTAGGGTTCAAATCTCGTTTATGTGCTAGTAATTTGAGACTATTACAGTCTGTACGAATTACAAAAGGTATACCGATTAAATATGTTCTAAAACGCTCCAACCCACAAACAATGGCTAGGGCTTCTAACTCAAAGGAATGATACTGGGCTTCATCCTTTGTTGTCTTCCTACTAAAGTAAGAAATTGGATGCAACATACCATCGTGCTGAAGTTGGTATAATACGGCAGCTACCCCCAAAGAACTGGCATCTGTATGCACCTCTGTTTTTGCCTTGGTATCGTATACGGCAAGTATTGGACGTCGCACTAGCTTCGCCTTTATCTCGTTGAACGCATTCTCTTGATCTCTTGACCACTTGAAACTAACACCCTTGTTAAGCAAATCAGTTATAGGTCTCATAATAATGGCAAAATTTTTCACAAATCGCCTGAAGTAACTAGTCAACCCGACAAAACTTCGTAATGTCTTTATATCCGTTGGTGTAGGGAAATTGTTCACGGCACGCAATTTCCTCGTACCTGGTTGTATCCCAAACTTAGATACCTCGAACCCCAAATATTCGATATTACCCATAAAGAAATAACACTTAGAAAGTTTTAATGTTAGATTAGCTTCGCGCAACACTTTGAACACTAATTCTAATTTTTCTAGTCCTTCATGCACACTAGTCGATGGAATAATTATATCGTCCAAATACGCCATCGCTATGTCGTACCGTAGTTTACCTAATACATTGTTAATAAGTCTTTGGAAAACGGATGGGGCATTACACAGCCCAAATGGCATACGCGTGAACTGATAATGTCCATCCGGCGTTATAAACGCGGTCTTTTCCTTCGCACTTTCTTCAAGAGGTACCTGATAATACCCACTACTTAAATCTAACGTGCAAAAATAACACTTATCCTTCAATTTTCTCGCGCTCTTTCATGCCACATTTATTACATCTTGACAATTTTTCAAAGTAATACTCAACAATATCTTGTTGATAAGTCCATTTATAATTCTCGGCACTTCTCCGTAAATTAACTTCGCTTTCATCACAAACAAAAGTTTCGCGTAATAAATCTTTCCATTCACACCAACTTTTATGTTGTGTACTTACGCTGTTTCTCCATTTAGCAGCTACACCTTCAAGCTTCGATAACGCATAATGTTTTAGTGCAATCTCATCCCATAAATACATTTCACCATATTCCTCCATTTTTTCGATCCAATCTTCAATTGAAATTTCATTTTTCACCGGGTCAAATGATGGTAAAACTTGCTGAATATTTGAATAGTGCCTTGGAATATCACCAGCACCACTATCGTTAACATTGTCATTTACACTTTGATTAGGAGACGACATTGTTGCACGTATTATCCAAATTAACTACCCGATTTATATAACACAAAATCTTAGTTATTCGTCAATACTCTACTAACAAAACGATCACCCGAAACAAAATGCAAAAATCAACAAACCGCGTCAATATCCGATGAACAGATATTTCACTACCGTTATTTATGCGATATCGCGATGCGACTACAAACGCTACACAATCACACACGAAACCGCGTATTTCGAGTATAATCCCACTTCTGAAAAACTGTTAAAAACTATAAGGAAACTCTTACAAACATAACATTTAATTGCACGCTTCTGCAAGCGCCATACTACTTACTACCACCACCTTTTCCTTTGCGGTAAATTCAAAAATAAAAATCATAACATGTTTATATTGCCGCAATTTTTTTGCCACTGTTTTGTTAATTCAGAGTTTTTTATGGGAAATCTAAAAAAGCTTATATTTTTTTGTTTTCTTTGATTTTTGTTGCAATTATTGTAAACACAAACGTGATTAGATGAAAGACTCATTTTGATAACGAATTGCACAAAATTAAAACTTTTAAAGTAGGTATTTCTTTAACGGTAAATATAATAAAACAACAGCGTTGACTTGACTCACTCAAGGACAATTAGAAACAGCTGCTGCTACGGGTGCTTATGCTTAGATTTAGATCACAAAACACACAAAACTGTGTGTTTTGTGATTTAGATACAACTGAACCGTTGAGTGAAAAATTGAACTCTCAGACCCACAAATTATATTTTTACGCAACTAGTGACATCCACTTTTCAGACCCATCAGTAGCGTAGTAGTTAAAACGTAAACGACTTTATCGTGTTTCGTCTCTTTACCCATTTATAGTTATTCAACCTGAACCCTGAACCTATAATAACTGTTTTGTGTCAAAAGAACCTGTTAAATGAGTGCACGTATCTACTACTAGATGGCATAGTGATTTTTCATGTTGATTCTTTATCTTAATCTTTATATTCACCTTCATATTCATAATACAAATAATAATAAAATGCATTTTACAAACAAAGAATGTTTCTGTTAAATTCCTAACCTAAAATTTGAATTTCAAATAAGGAGAAATGACGTTCTAATTTAATTGTGCACCTGATGTAGGTACTGAAGATTACGGTTTACCAAGTGTTCAGTTTGTGCGTGTCACCGAACGACTATGGACTAGAGCAAAAGTTAATACTTAATATCATTGAACTGTATGCTAAAGCAACTGGAAAATACAGAAGCGACACTCGTTTGATGTTCGTTTGACAAATCCTGGTGACCTTCGCCATTTTGTTGTTAGTACTTTACGTGGGAAATTTAAAAACACTAGTTTTCAGCATTAATCTACTTCTCTGGATGGCAACGATATTTCGCAAATGTAAACTATTAAAAATTAAGTTAACATTTGCGAAATATCGTTGCCATCCAGAGAAGTAGATTAATGCTGAAAACTAAAGTGTTTTTAAATTTCCCACGTAAAGTACTAACAACAAAATGGCGAAGGTCACCAGGATTTGTCAAACGAACATCAAACGAGTGTCGCTTCTGTATTTATGTCTTCTGTGCTGGAAAGGAAAGGCGCATAAGTAACACTGAAGCCCAAAATATAGGGATCTTTATCTTTTTCTTTCGCACGCAACGTTATACAAACGATGACAGGGAGCGATGCGGCAGTTATCTCTCTCATCTGCTTAACTACCTCGGTAAGCTAGAAGGCGACAGAAACACCTACTTCGCATTGTATTTGTCAGCTTCAACGCCTATAATGCATTGCAATCCCCCGTATCCCTTCCAGTTGCTTATAGCATACAGTTCAATGCTTAATATTGATCTCCCTCCACCTTGCTTCTGCCATCTTTCTTCTCGTTACCCCCCCCCCCCCCCCACACCCGGTGTCTGTTGCTTGATGTATAAATAGTTGGCGCATGACATGCCACACTTAGATCATGTATAATATACATGATCTAAGATGCAACAGTAGTCATTGGAGCGATTATTAACTATTTCATATTTCTTCTTTCCCAGATATAGGCATATCGTCGCTCAGATGTCAAAACCTTGTATCTCAAAAACCACAGTTTTCAGGAAATGAAAAAAACTTATCATATAAAAACTCGTATCTGAAAAAAATTTAGCGTAGCGCATGCTTGTTGTTACGCTATCAAGTTACTAGGTTTTGAAATCGATAGAATATGAATTCGTAGTGACAATCAAACTCATAACTCAAAAATCAGTAAATTTTGAGATACGAGGTTTTGACATCTGGGCGACGATATAAGCGGAGCTTATATTCTTCTTCCCTCAGATCTCTCTAGCATTACTTTTCATCTTTATTCAAAACCCATTCCTCACAAGTACTTTAGATACCAACCAGGGACCTATAATCACCGTTTGTAAATTCTTAATTTTGATTTTTTGAATACGTACCTACTACCTATCATGTAGAACCTTAGGCTGTATATATCATCTTATTTCCTTTCAGCTCATATCAACTATCATGTCTGCTGTTTCTTCTGGCAACGATTCTATACATCTTTTTTGTTCCTACTTTAGTTTTAAAATCTACCATGAAATTGTGACATTTGTCTAACTCAGTAACTATAGATTTTAGCAGTCGACTTTAATTTTTGTTTGTTAACAATAAATTTCAAATTTAATAACTTTAGTCGATTACTTAAAAGGGTGGCAGTGATAAAATAAAATTTTTCCTATATAACTTTCATCTTTTTTAACAATCTTTTAAACAATACCTTCTTTTTAAAATGTTGGAGTTCAAGACATTCTGGAGGAATGCTGACTTTTCCGAGAAATAATAATATCACCATTCTATTCATTATTATGGCTTTTATAATCACTTTTTTTACCCTACCTCTCTACGACTCACCGTTCTTTAAATAAAATATTGATACACCCGGTATAATAAATATAAACATATCATGTGAAATATTTATTTTATTAGAACAGGTATACAAATTATAAATATGTTTTATGACCAGTGATCTTTTTATTTAACCATCTGTAAACTAAACTTGGACAAAAATAAAAGACAATTGAGGGGTCTAGAAGTAAAAGGGTTTAAGTGCATTTTTTATTGTTGAGAGATAATTAGCTTCAAAGTTTATTGATATTTGAAAATTCCAGTAAATAGTTAGGGAAATTATTTCTAGTGGAGAATCTTATCTGTATCGCCGAAACTATTCTGTCAAATAGGCGTTAATGCGTTATAGAGTATTTTTTCTGTCTTCTGCCTTTTTTTTATAAAAATGTACTTGAATCAAAATTACCGTTTAAAATCTTTGCGTAAAACCATTGAATAACTTAACGGTAAAACGGTTCAAGTGAAGTTATAACTTACGATAGAAGGGCACTTGAACCTGTTTACTTCTTACTCAAATCGCGCCTTTTTTACGTACTTAACATTATTTAGCAGACCAATAGATGCCACTAGAGAGGCGAAATACACTTAAATCTTTTTACTAACAAATAATAATAACCTTTAACTATAGGAATATGCACTTAAAGCATCTTTATAAAAAAGTTCACTTAAACCCTTTTACTTCTAGACCCCTCAATTAATGGCTATTTCATTCAACTATTTGTAGCTGAAGAAACTAGACTAGTAGATAGTATTGTGGTATAAACAATAGTAGTGTTATTAAGATCAATGGTACAGAAAATCAACTTAAAAATTATAAGTGTTTAAGCTTTAAATACAAAATTAATACTAAAATAAAATAAGAGTTGGTTAATTAATGACACGAGTCATCAACCAACTTAAAAATTAATGAACACAGTTACATAAAAAAGTATATGCAAATAATTTTACAAAATACATTGGTAATAAAATAAAGCAATCAAATACACAATAGCAACCTTTGCTTGAAACTAAATTTTATATTGTGCCACATTTGAGATTGTACATTATGCTAAACAAAAAGTATATGTACTTATACATTGGCATTGGCACTACACATTATACACTAACAAGACTTGGAAAATTCACAGGAAATCAGACTAGATTGTAGGAGATTCACAAAAGTATTCGGATTTGAAGTAAACTGATATTTACATTATAGGGTACACAGCGAACAATAGGATTTAGGTCAGATTTACAAGCAGTAAATCTAACGATAAAATTTACTTAGTTTTCATTGTATAAAGCTACCATTATTAGTAGGCATAGGATTTTACCATCAAGTAGAGTAATTACAAAATAAGAAAGCCCTGTCATATTAAAAAAATTAAGCCATTACAAGAAAAGGTTAAAACCTTTCTAAAACAGAAACAATTTAGCCTCAAAAGCTCACTACTATAATTTCCATTTTTTGCTCACATCACGACAGCATTTTCTTATTTTGTGACGAATGTTACTACTTATTCCTGTTGTCTATCATCAACACTTTGTTATATTGTTTACACACGAAATACATTATGTTATAACGAACAAAGGGTGTACACATTTACACATAAAGAAAATTGTTTCTATAATGACATAATTAAACATACAAATATACTTATATAAAGATACATAATCTAAATCAACCTACTTAGACATTTTGGCATAAGATATAGAAGAATTGCAAACTACTAGTAGGTTTTTTACTAACACAGTAAGTACGTTTATTTTAAAATATGTTTTATTTTAACAGTGACAGTTGGTCACATAGTGCACTTGAATAAGTCTTGTAGGTCTGTGACTAGATATTACACTGCCCTTTTGGGTTTTTTGCAATGTAGTTTAAAATATAGTATGTTTTAGAAGGAATAATATTTTATTATATTCTCTTTTGATTTTAAGAAAAAAATACAAATTATTACTAGAAGACCTAAAGGGAAAACCACCTGGAAAATGTTCTCATAATGGGGATATTGTACATATTTACAGCAGTTACACAAATCATTAGCAGAGGTATTGCAGTATTTTCCACTTCTGTTGCACATGTACACCAACAACCACTGTAAATATTTTTATAGTTACGAAATGTAGTCCTTTTATGTAATATATTCTAATATTGTATAGTAAAAGAATAGTACCTATTATAGTAGTTTGCATAGTTGTGCAGTATTTATTCCATGTGTATTGTACTTCATTCAATTTAGGTGTATAACGGCATACATTTGCTTAAAATTTAACAGTAAATAAAACTATACAACAATAACCAGACAATTTGGCACACAATATACTGTAAATGTCAAATATAATAAATTAAAAAAGGCAGTTAAGTAATTTACCGTTTCAGGAATTTTCAAAAATTAAACTAAGCATCAAAATCGCTTGGAAATGTTCTAAAACAGTTAACTTAGTTAAATATTCAGAAATACTCTATGATTATTCACTCTAAGTGAGAATATTACTCCATGTTAAATATTAATAATACTATAAAAATAGAGAGGCTTTTCCATATGAAATTTTAAATACATAAGCAAATTTTAATTTTTAAGGCTTCAATTTAATGTCTAGTGATCTAATGATCTAGTGAAAACCAAGGCATAATAATGTAAGGTAATCCCATCTATGGTTCATTGCAACTTAAATAAACAATGATAGGGTTACAAATCATTGCAAATGGTGGATGGTTGTAGGTAAATGTGTTGTGTTCTTTTGAGTTCGTGTTGGTTAATTAAAACATAAATTTAAAATGCCAGTCTTAAATTTATAGACAATTAACAGACACCATTACGATAGTGGCATAAATCGCCATGAGAGATAATATGCGGTAATTATAAGGTGCCAATAGAGAGAGATATCAGAATCTTAGTTAGATATATTTTCTGTCTACCAGAATTAATAAAAGTGATAACAATGGTAAGGTAAGAGTAAAATCATCATTCTACATCAACCGTTCTCAATAATTAATTTGTGTGTAAAAAGATTCAAAATAGCTTTCTTGAAAGTGTGCACGATATGGAATTACCTTTTTTTTTGTATGAATTGATGGTAAACACTGATAACCAAATTCCTAACATCAAAGCTACGTTCATCATAAAAAAGATATAAAAATTCGCAGTGTTATTAGCTGCAGTAATTGCATAAGCTTATTATGATCTTTCTTGAGAATTTTGTTTGATTGATTATAATGATCTTTCTTATTATTATTATTATACCTCAAATGTTTATGAGAGTTGCATTAACATGAAAAAAGGCAGTTGTTTACGTTTTATGAATAAAAAATTTGTTTAAAAATGTCATCCAAACAAATATTAAAAAATATATATTATACAGTGCTCGCCAAAAAGTCAGCACCAAATGGATTTTTTTTTAATTTTTGATTTTTTAAAAAAACTTTTTACGGGAATAATTTGTGCTTCTCTGAAAACCTATTTAGCCTCTATCAGATATACCGAGTGATTTTTACTTAGCTAGGAAATGGCGTTTTTCGAAATTGTCTAAATTCTAAAAGTGCTATTTTTCGTAAATTAAGCAAGATTTCAATGACATTTACACGATTTTTGTGAAAGTAATTAATCGGCAAGGGTAAATTAGAGTTTTTAGAAGCCACGTAAATAGATATTCATTATCATTGAAAAACATTTATCCCATAAAGTATGTTGCACCAAAAACGTAAAGATTATGCAACAATATTACTTTTCTGTAAATAATAACAAACCTAAAGGAATAATTAACAATTTCTATAGTTTTTTTCAATTATAAATCTTTAATGTTTTTAACGAAATACGAAATCAAATTGAATTTTGAAATCATGTCTTGGTACCTATGTGAAAATTTGAAAATGTTCCAAAAAATTAAAACTTTAGTTTTAGCGGAAGTTAAAGGAAAAAAAATTTTCTGGTCTTGAGATTGTTCGGTAAGCTAAAACTGACAGATGATGAAAAAATCTCATTGAAATCTTCCTTAATTTACGAAAAATAGCACTTTTAGAATTTAGACAATTTCGAAAAACGCCATTTCCTAGCTAAGTAAAAATCACTCGGTATATCTGATAGAGGCTAAATAGGTTTTCAGACAAGCACAAATTATTCCCGTAAAGTTTTTTTAAAAAATCAAAAATAAAAAAAAAATCCATTTGGTGCTGACTTTTTGGCGAGCACTGTATATTCAGTTATTGCTTTAGATTGTGATGGTGGCAATTAACGTTTTAGCGTTTATAATGGCGAGATTTACCAACAGCAACAGCCAAAATAATGGTAAAGATAAGTCCAATGAATTCGAGTATAATAATGGCAATAGCTACCCAGAAAACAATAGCAACTTTTTCATGTACTATATCTAAAACCTTATTTGTACATCCATTTTCGAAAACTGTACTAAAATCAATTCCTTGTCCAATGTACAAATTTTGGGTACTTTTTTCACAAACAGATGGGGTTGCTGCTAAAGTGCAACAACTTTTTGGAATATTAAACATATTCTTTTCTTCGATAGTTGCACCAACCAATATATTCTTGCTTTTATTCCAATCGGCTGGATAATCGGCACCACAACATTTTAACTACAAAAAAGAATTAAAATACCCTCACTTTTAACACGTTAACCACTTACTCCTTGTTGAATTGCATCAAATGTTTTTTGTAAACGTTCATCTTTGTAATACTCTTTTTCAACAGTTGATTTAATATTGTAACGTATCATAGTTTCCAATTTATCACTGTTGCAATAAACCCAAACGACTGTTGCAATTTGTGCAACAAGAATTACAAGTAAAACACAAAAGAACTAAAAAAATAGTTCTAATTATTCAGTAACTCAGTTATGACTTTTGTTACCGATATTAACATGCATTGAGATTCTCGCACTACACCACAACAGCCAAGGAAAGAGACAACTAGAAGAAGTATTCCTCCAGCTAAGAGCATGTATACATCTACGTTGTAGTTAGTTGCATCAACTGCCATTGATACATAAAAGGTATCATCTACTAACATCCAGATTGCAAGTCCAATCATTGTCAGACTTATTACCTAAAATAGTATCATATTTATTAGCAATGCTAACAATAAAGAGCATTATCGAGCTGTGATTTTTACAATTTCAAACATGGTTTAAGCAAGTAGTAAAAAACGTTTTGAAGAAATCAATCAAGAGTTTCGTGACAAATAGTGTTACTTAGCTTAGCAGCTTAGCTACCATAAAACCATGGTACCAATGAATTTCAACATGGCAGACTTTTCTTCAATGACCGGTTCTGAGCTGCTAAGTCAAAAACGGACGTTACCGAAAAAAATATCGGTCTTGATCGAAGGAATATTTAACCTATTCTAAAGATTAGTGTAGTAAAAAGAAATCCAATATTTTTCCAATAGATGTAATCTATATACATATATACAGGGTGTCTCACGGTGACCGTCGGTTAGAAGTATATCAAGAACTGTAAAAGCTAGAAATTTGAAATTTTGCACATGCGACAAGGATTGTTTAATCTATTAAATAAAAATATTTTCCAAATGGCAGCACTTCCGGAAATACCGGAAGTGAGCATCAACTTCTTTATTTTAAATACAAACCAGGCAATTTTTTTTCACATTCTGATGTGTCATAAAATGTTTAGTAAGTATGCTTAAAATAATCGGCGTATCAACTTTGATTGTTGAGAAAAAACATTTTTTCACTGAAAAATGTCAAAATCTTGTTTAGGAAATAAAATTGAAAGTCGAAAGTGGTAAAAGTTAGGGAAATGGGATTTTAGGTTCTCAATGTCAAAAGATTGAGACACAATCGTCTGTAACGGATAATAAAAAATTCCCCGCGGTTACTGATCTATTTCTCAACTTCTTGACTATCCAAGGTCCCTTTCCGCCGAACGAACAGAACTTTCAGGGAAAACATTAAAATATCCCAATACATTGGTTTCTGCAGCGTCATTGGGGACAATTGGCTTTGCCAAACTTCGTGGCGCATTTACTTCGCCCAAATTTAGAAAATTCTTTTCAATCATCCTGATTTTTCGTTCTGTCATTGTAGGTAAATACGGATATCTTTCGTTAAAGTGTTGAGTGATTCTTTATAGTTTATTCAATAGTAATACGAGCAGACTCGCCATGAATGTAAAACAAATTTAGAATATCAGGGTTTGTGTATTCCATATTTCCCAATTAAAAACAAATATTAAGCGCAAAAATCAAAATTCAAACAGATAACACTGATAACAAACGTAAATGTAGGGTAAACTTTCAAACTGATAGCTAACTCACAACTGTCATCATAAGAAACAATTGAATAAAAATTTTTTGAAAATTTTCAAAGCCAACCATGTTTTGTAAAGTATGTAATTATAAATTTAATTAGAAAAATGTAAATAACTCTGTAATCATTGATTTTAGGTATAGGAACATGGTATATCAATTTAAAGGAAATTTATTTCTGCATCGAATGGGCTGATGATTAAATAGGCATTCCATTTAAAAAAAGAGACTTTTTAACGTTTTTCTTAAGTCTGGAAATAACGTCAAATGGATACGTAACCGCGGGCAATTTTTTATTATCCATGACAGATAATTGTGTCTCAATCTTTTGACATTGAGAACCTAAAATCCCATTTCCCTAACTTTTACTACTTTCGACTTTCAATTTTATTTCCTAAACACGATTTTGACATTTTTCAGTGGAAAAATTTTTTTTTCTCAACAATCAAAATTGATACGCCGATTATTTTAAGCATACTTGCTAAACATTTTATGACACATCAGAATGTGAAAAAAAATTGCCTGCTTTGTATTTAAAATAAAGAAGTTAATGCCCACTTCCGGTATTTCCGGAAGTACTGCCATTTGGAAAATATTTTTATTTAATAGATTAAACACTCCATGTCGCATGTGTAAATTTTAAATTTCTAACTTTTACAGTTCTTGATATACTTCTAACCGACGGTCACCGTGAGACACCCTGTATTATATGGATCTCGCATTGTATAAGTTACGATTGGGTTACACTAGATGGCATTAAAAATATGAGGTTGCTAAAGTCACTAAATATTCTAAAGTACCGCAACCTTATGTTCCAATGAGTTAGAGAGAGAAAGCTAATTTTAACCCCAAAATGGCGGAAAAATGACATCTGTGTTTGACATACGATGAAAATTAGTATTTTACTCTTAGACCATTGGTCTAAAATTTTACTATTACTAAGTTCGACGTTTGACATTTGGTTTGAAACGCGGCAATTTGAAAAACATCGTAAACTTGTAGTTTTACCATAGACAGGTTCGTCTTCTTATTCTTACACACTACTTGCTGTATTTTTTAGTTATCCTTTTCTGTGATTTAAATAACGATTCTAAATGAAGTATTAACACGACAAAATAAACTGTCAATTTTAAAAACGTATTTAGGTTCGTTTGGCAAAGTTCCAAATTTTTTATCTTTCTATTAAACTGTACCTTTTAATAACAATGGCAAATAATTTTTAAGAAATATATTGATAAGTAGGGCACGGATGTTGATGACTCAAAAATCTTCAAAAATGACCTTAAATATACGCATTTATTAACCTTAAAAGATGCCTTAAACATCACAAAAATGCACTCAAAATGAAGAAAATGACTTCAAAATCGACTTATTTATTTGAATTTTATTTACATAAAAACAGTTCCATCTGTTGAAAATACACTTTCACCGAATTCGGAAACAAATTTCCGTAAATGGCATGCTAAGGATGGTTTAACTTTCGGCATTTTTAAAAAAGACCGACACAAACTCTTCTTTTCAAATTGTATGTTTTAACTAAAATTGTAACCAAACAAAACAATCTCTTCGATGAATTCTGTTAAGAAACAATAGCTCTGCTGACCTTGTAATGCACTTAATGGCTTGTCTAAGCACTAGCGTTCATCGCTGCATCAGTTAAGTAACTTAAAATTTGGGTACTTGCAATTTAGTAGTAGATAATATAGGTGTTATTTGTGCTTTTAATTAAGTATTCACAAAATATGCAACTACAGAACATCACATAGATTATGTTAAGACAATATTTTTATCCCTGAAATTACGAGAATATTATCAATTATCAGAAAAAAGTAATAAAGTGTAAAATATGCGCTAAAAAACATGAAAATTACAAAATAATATTAAAAAATGCCCTTTAATGCCAAAAACTCAAAAAAATGCAAAAAAATGCAAAATAAAACTGGTGTTTTTGGAATCAGGATGTACTAAAACACATTTCTATGTACATGGGCATTGTTTTGGACGTTCAGAAAAAAAGATGACATATCATAAACATCCGCGCCCTATTGATAAGTATCTAATGTTAGTTTAGTTTTTATCAAACACTTCATAAAGTCATTAAATTTTCTAGTGACTAGGTCTTCAATATTTGAAATTGCCGCCAAAATTTTAACCCCAAAATGGCGAACGTTGCGGTACTTTAGATATCTAGTGACTTTAGAGGTTGCTAAAGTCCCTGTTGTATAATAGGGACCAAATACTTTAATTATGTATTTTATTTAATTAATTATAAAGTATTTGTAGGGACTTTAGACTTCTAGAGATTACTACAGTGACTCTACAACAGTGACGACAAGCACCGATTAGCTCCGTCTATACGCCATCTCAACGGTGGCATCCTAGCAACGGGCTAAATCCAAATAAAAATTACATACGCTGATCAAAGGTAAACACAGTCAGACCGCCTTTAACAGGCAAAATATACCACGTGACTAGTCAGGCCAATAAAAATGGATACATCGCTTGTCGCCCCTGTTTGTAGTAAAGTCACTGTAGAGATTGCGTACTAAAATAGTATATTAAATATAAGTGGATAAACAGGTCTTTGAAACACGCGCGAGTTTTCAAGCACGATGGCGCAGCCGGAGTGCTTGAAATAGAGCAAGTGTTTTAAAGACCAGTTATTCACGAATACTTTACGCTATTTTTTTTTATTGGCTCACTTTGAAATGTGTGAAATGGTTGAATTTCGCAATGTGAAATCAGTATACCTTTCGTTGTCATGGAAAGGAGAAAAACGCAATCTGTCACTTTATTTCACGTAACAAAGTATTCCTGTCAGATCAATAACCAATAAACGGAAATTAATTTGCAATCTGTCATTTTATTTGACGTAACAAAGTACTCCTGTCAGATCAATAACCAATAGAATTAAATTTTTTTCAAATTTGTTGATGTTGGCATGGCAACTTTAAAACACGCGCGTTTTAAAAAGTGCGATTTAAACACGGTGGGGCGTGGTTTAAAAGGCTAAAATAGGACACCAATTAAAAAAAAATGTTTCTGACAATGTTGCGATTGGTTGAGTCAGTTTTGTGAGCGCTCGTCAAAGATCAAAATACACCATATTTTACTGTTTTTCTTCGATAAAGGCGAAAACGCAAGCCAAAAGGGGCTAAAAATGTGAAGTGTTTATGGTATTGATACTGTAACAGCCAATCACGTGCAATTTTGGTTTCATCGATTCCGTTCTGGTAATTTCGATGTCGAAAATGTCGATAAAATCATGTAAATTGCGACAGTCATGTAAGCACTGTTTCGATTGGCCAAGAGCTGAAGATTGCACAAAAAACGTTTGCAACCATTTGAATAAGGCTGGATACAAAAAGAAGCTCGAGTTAACGCAAAAAAACTCATGGACCGAATTTCCATCTGCTGAATAGCAACAAAATCGACCCATTTCTGAAGTGGATGGCGACTGGCGATGAAAAGTGGATCACTTACAACATCGTCAAGCGAAAACGGTGGCCAAGTCAGGATTGACCGCTAGGAAGATTTTACTGTGTGTTTGGTGGGATTGGGATCATCTATTATGAGCTGTTGCCGTAAGGCAAAACTCTTAACTCGGAGCTGTACTGTCAACAATTGGACCGTGTGAATGAAGTAACCGGCCAGAAGTGGCCAGCTTTGGCGTATAGGAGAGGACTTGTGTTCCATCGGGACAACGTCAGGCCACACACATCGATAGTGGCTTGTCAGGAGCTCCGAGAGTTTGGTTAGGTGGTTCTTATGCATCTACCTTATAGTCCGGAACTGGCACGAAGTGATTACCACCTGTTCCTGTCCATGGCGAACGATTTTGCTGGTGAAAAATTCGCCTCAAGAGAGGCTTGTGAAAATACACTGGGGGACAAGTTTTTGATAAAATAGAGACGAGGGTCTCTATGAGAGAGACATAATGGCAAAATGACAAAAAGTTATCGAACAAAACGGCGCATATTTGATAATGAAAGCTTTCAATGTCATGCAAAAATAATGGATTTCTTTTTACTACACCTTTTAAAGGGGGGATTATCATTTTTCTCTACGGGGGGATGTTGCATTAGCTATAGATTTAGGTCTAGGATATAGCAGTTCTCAAAGGAACTAGAAAATAAAGTTAGTATGAAACAAATGAACACAGTGGTGATACCTTAGCAACTTACTAGGATATCACCTAGTCCATTTGTTTAAGATCTTTTAAAGTACCTAGGATAGATTTTTTGGAATTGTTGCTCTAATTCAATTTCAAGAATATGTAACTATTTCCTACACCGAAATGTAACCAAATTGTATAACATAACATTTTTAATCCATCAGGGTGTAAAACTAACCATTTAATCCTTTAAATGAAAGAGTAAACACGTTACTTTTGTCCAATCCAAGGAGTGCAAAAGCGCTACGTTTGGTTTAAAAGCAAATACTTAGTTCCTCCATATGATTTCTCGTTTATTTTTAGATATTATTTAATAGATTAGCATTACGTCCGATATCAAAGGATAATATTATATATTATGTAACAGAATTAGTAAATAAAAATATTACTTTTGAGAAAATTTGTTATTTGTTGTGGTTATGAGATCTTAAGGGCAAGGAGGGGATACTTACAAAAACAATAAGGTTGATAAAAACCATAAGGTACTTCATACAATCGTAACAACCGCCCATTGTACTTAATTTTCACAAATATTTATGTAAAAAAACAGGAAGTTTAAACACAGAGAATTAATTTTTAATTTTAATATTTCAGTTTCCCTTTCAACTCCTTATTTGATAAAGTACTAGTCTCTATAAAAATATTATGACACATCAACATACATAAAAAGAGGATTATAGTTTTGATATTTTTCATCATCGTCAATGTTCGTTTTGAGTGTCGGAAGTAGCTCCAGCCTAATCAAATTTTTAAATCCTGGAAATAGAAATGAGTTGTTTTGCCATATTATTTTATGGAGTTTATAAGAAGAGTAATTCTAATTAACTTTGTATGTGTCAATGTAACTTAAAAAAAATCCGATTTAATGTGAAATTGAGAAGTATAAAATAATTTCGAGTATATACGCTTGCGCATTGTTAGAAACGGTGGCGGTAGTACGAAGAAAATGGCCACCAAGCTTACAAATACAAATATTAATATTGTAAACATTGTGCTTCATTTTTGTCTTGTGTATCATGATTTTAATTTTATTAATGACATTATTTTAACTGCGAGTCGCCATAGTTTACATAAATTATTGTGATTGTTTTAATGACCAATTTATGTTTTTTTTATTAAATTTGTTACTAACATACAGTGGCTACTTAAAAATCATGTCTTTAAATTAAAGCCATGGCCACAGAGGAAGAGGAAACCTTACCGGGCATCTCTCGATTAAGTCACCTTACATCAAAACTAAACAACATGTTGAAAAAACCAACTTTGGATACCCAACTAAGTGAGGTAATACTTAACCCATTGTAAGAGTTAAAATGCCCCAATTATTAAATTTTTATTTTAGACTTTGGACAGCTTTATTGCTGAATTGTCTCACAATGACCATTACTTGGCTAATGGAATTGTTAATATTAAATTTGCCGAAGCAGGACTCTTCTTGGAAAATTCGTCGGTTTTGTATGGAAAGAGGGTTGACTTATTATGGGATAATGCACTTCAATATCAAATGCAGTTGTGTGCCTACAATAAGTATGTTTGCTTTTCCTACTTTGTATTTACATAGTAGGTATCTTAGATATAGTTAGCTAAAGGTAAAATTGTTTTAACCAAGCCATTATGAATTTTTATAGAGAAATTAGGAGGAATCTTCATCATGTAGGTAGTATTTAGTATAAGAAGAAGAAAACTAGACGAATTTGTAGTTATAGTAACCGTTTCCGGAAATGACGGAAGTAGCTAGTAACTTTGTTATTTTAAATGGCAACCCTTATTTTTTATTGCATTTTTGGATTCTACGTGAAATTTGAGTTCTTTTAATACCCACATATCAATATCTACAAATTATGGTTTTTAAGTTCTTTTCACCTATTTAAAAAAAATGGCCGGTGCAGACGATACTTTAATAGGCGATTTACATTACCGTTGGTGGCGCCACTGTGGTCAACAATGTGGCGGCGCAGAGTAGTATACCCATGAGGTGTTTATGTAGTTAGTTATGGTGTTTATGTAATTACACATGAAGAGTAGGACTTGCGGTTAGTTTTACAGTCTGTCTTTATGTTAAATACAAGTTCATTACTATCATTTAATATTAAACGTGTTTATTAAATGACGCACTCTTCCTTTGTTTGTATGACATCCATACACCCAAAAATTCACATTAGACTTATTACTACTCATAATAGGTACAAAATAAAAGAAATGTCGATGTAAGAAACACAAACTAACGTTTACATTAACGTTTTAGCGTGATATTTAACTGTCGAAGGCAATGCGAAGCGAGGGTATACTACTTACAGTAGTTGCATATGCTGCCACTGACTGGCGCTTCAGTTAATGTAAATCGCCTATAATTCATTACTTGAAAACTGTTGTAGCTATGGCAACCAAATTTTCACCAGTGCATAGAGGAAGAATATGGCTTTCTTTTGGTGTACTGACAAAAAGTTAAGTTGCTTATGACGTCACCTATGAGACTGAAAACTCAGTTTTTTTAAATGAAATGACCATTTTCTTATTATTGCATTTAATAGAGAATCAACATGGGCATATTTTTGGTATTACAAGTTACTATTCCTATCTTTAATAGTTTCTGATCTATTCCCATTTCATTGCAATGATACCATTTTTTTCAATTTTTTTTAGTACATAGTTCGCCATGACCTTATGGCAAACAAATTTTAAACCAATTAAGTGACATTAATCTAGCATCTATTATAGGTTTCAAATCAATTCAAAACCTTGTCTTCTTCAATACATGCTCAAAATGAGCGCCTTCATGTTCTAAACACAAACTCTTTTTCATAAATGTTCTCGTGTGGAGTATCGTATGACTTGTGATTCAGTATGTTCCTGCAGAGACAGATCTTCTGTTGCAGGAACAACAATATTGCATAAAATTTCCAAATAACGTTCTGCATTCAAATTTTCTGGATAAATGTGGGATCGGGAACATAAAATCTTGTTATTTTTAAACGTACAAAATATAATAAAACTCCATCACTCTTGAAAGTGTGCATCTCGATTCAAACAAGGATTTTAATCGCACCAGTAATGCGAATTATGGCGATTAAATTTTTATTAAATTTGGCTTCGTCTGACCAAATAATGTTCCCCAAAAATCTTCCCGATTCCTTGACATTTGCTATTCCCAAAACTCAATTCGTCTTGAGAAGTTGACTGCAGCGGTATTCCGAATGGTATCGTATCGAGCGACTCAACACGAGTACGCCATTTTTGCGATTCTAAGAACTATCGGGTAGTAGTTGCGAATACGGTCATCCGATATTGTATTTGGTATCGTGCCGAGTAATTAGAATCTAGGTGCTGGTTGCATCGAATGCCCATTATCATGAGAAAATGGGTGATAATAGCTGTTTTTCAGGATTTTTTAGATGCAACTAATATTTAAACCCAAAGCAATTAGTGGGGTACGCCGTGAAATATCCAAGTACATTAATAATATTAGCCTCATCTTCAACAACTGGTCTTACTTTAGGTAATTGTTTTGGTGGTACAAAGCTTCCACAATTATTTAATTACAGTGTTCGGATGGTACGTTCACTAGGACACGCGGTCTTTCTGGATATCTCTCAGTGAACGTATGACAAGCATGTGACACAATTCTGTCCATATCACCATAAATAACAATTAGATTCCAAAAATATTAATTTGTAAAACCATTGCGAGCCATTTTTTTCGATTATTGGAAAACTTATGTTAACCTATAACAGGTGACAGATTAGTATCACTTGAGAAACTATTAAAGGAACATGTAATGCCAAAAAAGGCCCATTTTGTTTCTCTATTAAATGCAATAGTAAGAAAATTGTCATTTCATTTAAAAAATCTGAGTTTTTAGCATTTGAATTTTTCTAAATTTTGAGCCCCATAGATGAGGTCGTACATAACTTAATTTTTTTTTAAGTACACCAAAAGAGAGCCCTATTCTTCCTTTATGCGCTGGTGAAAACTGGGTTGCCATATCTACAACGGTTTTCAAGTAACGAATCCTCTGCATCCGCCATTTTGTTTAAATAAGTGAAAATAAGTTAAAAACCATTGACATGTGGTTATCAAAAGAATTCAAATTTCACATAGAGTTCAAAAATGCAATAAAAAATAGGGGTTGCCATTTAACATAACGAAGTTACTAGCTACTTCCGGTATTTCCGGAAGTGCTGCCATTTTGAAAATATTTTACATCGATTTGGCTTTCAGAGTAACGCCCAAGTACACATTTTCAGAAACCTACTTATAAAACTTTCCCGGAAACGTCTCACTAAAGCTCCCAAAAAAACACCCTGTACATCCTGACTATTGTTAACTTTTGTAGATACATACTTGGTTAAATTAGTAAATCTGGAGCATTTTTCCTGCAATTTTTACTCTAGTTAGTGTCAGGTTGTGTGGGAAAGAGCCTTGGCATCGACTTTCTCTTCACAGGGTTCCTACAAACCTTTTCTATCCAGTGATCATCTGTGAACCTTGTTCCTCTTGAGGTCTCTATTTCCTGCGGATCTCCTTACTTCCTTTACCCATGTTCTGAATCTTTTGAGGCCTTCTCCTTTTTTCTTCCACTCTGTTGTGGCTTCATGCATAATTTTTCCTAATCACTTCTCCTATATTCTCATAACTTGTTCAGACTGTTTTATGTTGCACTGGTTTCGTTTGCTGTTTTTCTCTGAACACTGCGTTTTTCTTATTCTATGTAATTTCATCTTTCCCTGTATTCTTCCCAGGAATATCATATCTGCACTTTACATTTTTCGTTTTTGATTCCTTTTCATTCCCCATGCTCAGATTCAAAGTAAGGAATTGGGGTCATTACTTTTTTGAATTTGTGGCTTCGTTTGTTTATGTATGTGCTTCTTGTTTAGGAAGGTGTTAGACAATCTTGTATTATGGTATCCAGGTACTTCAAGCTATGTACTTGTTCTAGTCGTGTATCCTACAGATTTATTTGGCATTTCTTCTTTGAATTACTTATTACTATTGCTTTATAGGACTTGCAATGGCGAATAAAAGTAAGCTTAGGATACGCCCCTGTGTCTCCCTTTGCAGTTGCCAAGCATCCTGATTTTTCGTAATTTGTTATTGTATCTATCACTAAAAAAGGATTGCCAAAACTTCACATTGTACTAGGAATTAAACATTGGCACAATGTGTATTTATAAGGCACAAAGTGATGGTTTATCAAAATGCTGTGTGTTGTATGTAACGTGCATCGTACACTATGTTGCTTTAGAGCTTGTTGACAAAGTGCCAAGTGTATGGTTACGTTAAAATTCATGGTGTACGGTTCGGACTCACAAAGGGGGGAGCAGGAAAATAAGTGAATAAAAACTCAAAACCTCCCCTTTACCAAATTTTAATGAAACGATGATGACGATGAAGTTATTTTACTTCCCGAGTACGAAGTAAAAGGCAAGTATTGTATTAGTGTTCCAAAAAAAAAAAATTTGACCTATGCAAATTTTTACATATCTTTGCGTTTCTGAACATGTAGATTCAAAATATGAAAAAAAAATTTTTCCGTCTGTAGTATGTCCGTACACATTCCTTGCAACGCTCTAAACTCAGAAACTATTAAAGTTATCGAAATGCGGTTTTCGCCAATGGATTGCATTCGGGCCAAGGACGAAAATGCTGATATTACCTTTGATGACGTCACTTACGGTATAAGCTAAAATGGCGGCACTCATTTTTTTAATAATATAAAGTTGCAGTTTTTTTATGCAGTTTAAAAGAGAATTTTTTTCTGAATTCAGCAATATAAATTTATTTTTTGAAAAAGGTGCTAATACGAGGGAAGTCTCGTGGCAACTTGCCAGAATTTTTTTTTTTCAAATACATATAAAATAATTTAGAAATGCATGCACAAACAAAATGGACCTGACGATTGCATGCATTTCTAAGTTATTTTATATGTATTTGAAGCTATCTTTTTGGCTTTTTACCCGTCCTACGTTGTTTTTGTGCTTTTGAAATGCAGCCAACATAATGTACCTCTTTTTAATTTAATTCAAGAATGTTTAATTTTAACTACATAATTTTTTCCCTCGAGCCACATCATCAAATTATGTTATTCATTCGATAATCTTTAATGTTAACAACTTGATAATGAAACCAGTCAGGTTTCGAAACATGTCATTGTAATTGTTTAAAATTTTTCAATTTTCCAATTTTTTAATAACTTTTTTGTAAATCATTTATCTTTACGATGATGTTAGTCTCATAGTCCCGTTTTGGAATGAGATCTAACTCTTACTGTCACAATTTTACTCACCTACTTCTTGCATTGGAGTAGTTTAAATACTTATAAAAAAATAACTTCATCGTCATCATCGTTTCATTAAAATTTGGTAAAGGGGAGGTTTTGAGTTTTTATACACTTATGGTTACGTTACACGACACTTCTATATACAGACATTTATTAATATAAATGGCACCTTCTCAACATATTGAGTTGCATAAAATAGAAAGGATACTAAACAAATGAACATCAACGTAAAAATAAAATGCAATAAAAATAATAGAAAATTTACATTAATGATATAAGCTTTTTTTGGATTTAGAGATTAATACTAATTTAAATTGCAGATCGCAAGAAGAGAATGCAAAGGAAGCTGAAAAAATTACCCAACGTATTAATCAGAATAAACGAAAAAAAGTCGTTCAAAATATAGTTGAGAAATTAGCTTTTCATGGCGATTTAATAAATGATATATCTCGAAGTAACAAAGTGTTAGAAACTTATTCATCATTAATAAGGAATGACAATTTAAGCAACACCTGGAAAGAAATCAATAAAAATAAAACAGTAGATAATCATTCAAATGGGGAATCTTCCAGTCATCATGAAAGTCGACCTGTTCAAAGTACACCTTGTAATGATTTTACTTGTAATATAAACCAGAATGTATATCTGGACAGTGGTGAAAAATTAGCTTCTCACAGTGATTTAGTTATGAATCGCTTACTTCCCTATATTGGTTCTTTTAATAAGATAATGGAACCTGAACGTATAATAGGTGGCAACAATCAAGATTGGCTATTGCAAAAGTACATGAAACACATAGGCGTTACGTACCAAAAATTTTGGTTAGAGAGGCTAGGTGATGATTTTAATTTATTTCAACAGAGAGTTCATCAAATTGATACCTTGCTTCCAAGTGAAGCAAATGCAGTTGGTTTGTCAAATCTTTCGGTAGTTAATTTAATCAGACTACCTGAAGAGTTAATGGCAGAGTATGCAAAAAATAATGATGTCCATGTAAGGGCTATGATACACGATTTATTAGTTAAAGAACGACAAAGTTCCGCAGCCAGAATTAAAAAAAGTTCTGAACGATTTAGTGAAGCCGATTCTGCTTATCATGAGATGTTTAACGATACCGATAGCAGATCAGGTAGTAGGCCTGATATAGCTTTTATATCTCAACACAGTTTGGTGGACTCTGGAACATATGATGATGAATTAGGTATTTATATAATTGTACATATATTAAGTGTTTTAATTGATATATCTATGTAGATATGTGCAATGGGGAAACTATATTGAATGAAGAAACTCCTATTTATAGTGGCGACATATCAGAAGCAATTACATGTGACACAACAATACCGATTGCTTCTGCAAGTACTAATTTGAGTCAAGCTCAAGAAGGTAATAGCCATGAAGACATTGGTAATACCAGAGTCGATGTTGTAACAATGTCAAATGTTACTGATACCAATCAAGATAATTCAATCATTCCATCAGTGACTACTACCCAAGACGATATCTTGAATACAAATATTGGCGGAGACAATGGAACAAACAACTCAGTCCAAGATGATTCAGGCACACTAATTAATCCTACTGATCTTAGCCTTAATAGTGGTATTAACGATGGAGATAATTTAGCCACTGATCTTAATACAGTACAAGACAATGCTATTGCTTCCATTGTTACCAATCTTGAAAGTCGTGAATGTAATTCAAATATAGTAAGCAACAATTTAGCCACATTCCACAATAAAACTGTTGCTCTTGAAGATCATAAAAGAAGTTCCGTAAATAAAAATTCTACTCCTGTGTCTATTACTGTACGCTCTGTTATAAAACCGTTACCAGAAAGATCATCCAAAACGCAGAAGGTATTTTTTTTATTTTGTTTGTGAACTTGTAATAGAATGATTTGACTATTATTTCTAATCTAAAGATTTTTTTTCTAGACCCTAACATTCGCAACAGTAATTTTGTTTTTAAATTGCATTCACTTTTTCCAATTACTAAATGTGAATTTACATTCAATAAAGAGCCATTTCGAAATAATATATTCAAACCCTTATATTTGTTTGCATTGCACATGTAATAATTTAGTTGAGATCACGTCTTTTAACATTTTTTGTTGTTCTAGAGAAAAATAGTTACTGATTTAGATAATGGAGAACCGTCGCTAACACCAAAAAGAAAGTGTGTACCTAGAACTAAATGGTTAAAAACAGTAGTGGCATTATTTGGAGTATTTGAGAGTTTTTATGTACGTCATTACATGGCCGAAGATGGTGAAGAGGGGCATGAAATGTTCGATGTAGAAAATGACCATTTGACACAACAGAGTCTCATTTCACTTCCGGTTGGTTCAGGTTCTACCGATGCTGTGGTCTTAGATATGCGAGAAAATGAGAATGTCGATTGTATATCCAACAACAATTATGACATGATTAACGATGTAACAGAAGATCAAATTCAAAACTACACAGACGAATTAGAGTTACAATGTACACTTTCTCCGATCACATCTTCTGTCGAACCAGTCAATTGTGATGTAAGGGATAATGAAATTAATATCCCTAGTGGATCTAGTGATCTCGTAAATGCCAGTACAAGTTCTGGCTACGTCAGTGATATGCATAGTTTCAGTAGGACAAAAGCAGTTAGTGATTGGAGGAGCTTCATTGAACCGAAATTAAAGGAATTACACAAAAGCGAATTCGATATTCACCGTTACGGAGGACAAATAATTAATGCTATTCCGGAAGGGGAAATGTTACCTTTCAATGACTTAGTGTGTAATCAAAAATCATCTGAAGTTTGTAGATATTTTTTGGCTGCACTACAATTAGCAAATACTTACAACATCGAATTAATTGCACCTCAAGGGAAATTAGCGAATGAAGCTCTAAAGGTAAAATTGTTAACTAAAGAGAGGTATCATGAGCATTTAGATGAATATGAAGCTCCCTCTGAAAATGATTTTCGAGAGAGAATGGGTCGTGCACAGGCAGCATGTTCAAGCCATTTTCTTCATTCTACTCCTAAAACATCAAGCCACAAAAAATCTAAAAAGCGTTTAAAGTTATAGCGGTAACTCTATTCCGATAAGATGTTCTGTGAGTTCAATATCAAAAAGTTTCCATCCTGTAAAAGCTAGGAGTGATTTTAGGGGGGGAATCTGTCATTCTATTTCTATGGTATTTTTTAAGTTGTACAATAGTAATGGTAGATTGGCATAATGTTAACCAATCAAAGACAGTCAAAATTTAGGCTCAAAATAATGTTGCACTGCTGAACACTATTAGTTTATTTCCAAAAATTTTATTTTTTCTTAATGTTTGGGGATTTACATTGTGTTCTAATAATTTCCCTGATATTAATTTTTCTACAATAATCAAAGCTTTCTATTAAACACAGTAGTTACAATGTGCGAAACAGAAATTAGAAGTATTATTGGTTGTTTACTTTTTGTTTTGTGCATTACTGTTTTCTGAGATATTTACAAGAAAGATCTATTTGGTTTTTAAGATCATTTATTTTGGCAATTGGTTAAGATCATTTCACAACAGCTATTTTATATTTTACGATTGTACAAAAACTCAAGGTTGTTTAGTAGGTGGCAAAAAAGTGTTTTTGCTTACTGTAATTAACAGTAATCATTGGATAGCATAACATGCAATGTTAATTCTAATGTGTGAGTAGATATCAAACAGTGATGAATTGCGATTCATGTACTAATAAAATGCTTTACAAATTGATGACTTTGTAAAGCATTTTATTGTAATGTTGTGACATGGTTAACATTGTGCTGATTTTGGGCATTATATGGGATGATTCAAAACATCAAATATGGATATAGAGTGACAAGTTCTTAATAGGTGGTAATTCTTTGAAATTTATTGGATAGATTGTAAAAAAGATTTTAATTTTTATACATTGTTAAAAAAATCTAAACCTAAGAAATGTTAATTTCAAATAAATTTTTACATCTTCATTATTTTATATCTACCAGTAGCAGTAGTAACTTTATTAGCTATTAGCACAGACAACTTATTAGCTATTTTCAACAACATGGTATATAAGAATTAATGCACTAGCAATATTACAATTTAACATTTTCAGCTTTCATACATTTGAACATTCAAGAACTCAATCAACCAACCTTATTTTAAATATATCACCACTGATGACATTTTTCATTTAAAACCTCTGAATACCCTTGATAAACAAAGAATTATGTCCCCGAGTACTTTTAAATCTTATATTTTAGTTGAATAACAGTACTTTACAAATTAATCAAAAGCAAAAAGGTGAACATTGGCAATACCTAGTAACAGATACTTTTTCACTGCAACAAAATTAAGCGCTACTTGTAATAAATTCAATTGTCACCCTCTACAAAGGTATTCCAACTATATCAACTTAACAAAAATTAGAAAAGGTATCTGCTGTTCGGGGGGGGGATACTTTGGATGAGTGACCTGTTCATTAGAAAGAGAAGCAAGCAAGCTCTTGTCCAGACTAGCTCTACTGCCGCAAATCCCGTGACAATATCCACTCAGCGACTCGGTGCACGCTGTTACCTTTACCCTATAGTCCTGCACAGTCACAATTTATTTTAGCTCTGGTGTGCGTCTCCAACAGTGTATTCCAATTTTTGAATGGAAGCCCACTTTTGACGGCATCGGTGACTAGATTATTCAATGTTTTTAAATTTTTTCGGTGTATCGTATGTTAGGTAGGGACGTATAAATGCGCTTTTATCTTTTTGTTTGTGGTCTGTCTGGTCCTTTTCAACTGCCAAGTGAGCAAGTCACATTGCCTTCACTGTATTCTAGGTAACTATTTGCTATTGGCTTCCAAAAAATGTGATAATGTTGTATCTTAAGATTATATTTAGCAAGTTTTGATAATTTGTCAACAGTAAGATCATAAGTGCTCAACTATTGTCGGAAAGATTTTTTTGTATGAGCACTGGTTGCTTGGCAATTAAACGAGATCAAATTGACGAAAAGACCCGAGCGCGAAGCGCGAGGGTTCTTTTCCCAAGAATTTGATCGAGTTTAATTACCTTTTAGCAATCAATGCTCATACAAAAAAATCTTGCCTGACAAGAGTTGAGAACGAATGATCTTCGGTTGGAGAATTAACTGAATGATGCGTTAAATACGTCAAATTTTTTACTTTTGTCAAAATGACATTTGATTTTTTTAAATATAGGTTGCTAAAACAATGAGGTAGCGGCAAGAAAAGTAGCATACATTCTTTTCAGTTAAAAAAACTTGTGATTGGTGCATGTGACACTGTTCTTAATGTCTGATTGGTCTACAACACTATGAGGTTAATTATCAACAGTAAGATCATAAGTGCTCAACTATTGTCGGAAAGATTTTTTTGTATGAGCACTGGTTGCTTGGCAATTAAACGAGATCAAATTGACGAAAAGACCCGAGCGCGAAGCGCGAGGGTTCTTTTCCCAAGAATTTGATCGAGTTTAATTACCTTTTAGCAATCAATGCTCATACAAAAAAATCTTGCCTGACAAGAGTTGAGAACGAATGATCTTCGGTTGGAGAATTAACTGAATGAAGCGTTAAATACGTCAAATTTTTTACTTTTGTCAAAATGACATTTGATTTTTTTAAATATAGGTTGCTAAAACAATGAGATAGCGGCAAGAAAAGTAGCATACATTCTTTTCAGTTAAAAAAACTTGTGATTGGTGCATGTGACACTGTTCTTAATGTCTGATTGGTCTACAACACTATGAGGTTAATTATCAAACTAATAACATGCATTACTTTCAATGCCCTACATATATTAAGAGTATAAAACCATATACTTATAATAAATTTGTTAGAAATAGAAAACATTCATCTATGTATGTGCAGTTTCACCCATCTGCATTTTCAAATGTAAGTTTTTTTACTTCACGCTGAATAGGTACTACTGTTTTCGAAATTCTTCTAATCTTAGACGTGTAAAATTCAAAATGGTTCCCATCATTGTGTCCTAGAACTCTAGAAGTTTCCGTAGGATGTATATCCATATATGCACCCTCTTCAATTGTTGGTGCAACAAGTACGTTTGTATGAACCTTAGATCATATACACTTCGTAGATAAAGCATTAAGCCTTTTATTTTGTGCTAGCTTGAATGACAAAGAAACCAAATATTGCTTTCAACAAGGAGCTTCGCACATGCGCATTAAAGCACGCTCGTAACTGCGCCAATGCCTGTCCGTCTGGCATCTTGACCATATACACATTTCAGATTATATTCTGATTGGAGGAGGCAAGTTTGCAGCTAGTCGCTCGTAAACAATGAACTGTATAATACTATTAATACTACTATATAGATACAGTGATACAGTTCATTGCTAAACCTGTTGTAGGAGAAATATAATATGGATTAAAACTATTTCGCCGCTACTGATGTGTTTACTCAAGGACGTTTTCTGTTTTGCGCGGTAAAAGAATAAACAAAGGCAGTATCCATAATCGGGTTGGTATTACTTCAATATTATTTGCTTCAAAATCTGCAAAAGAATTATCCATATTTTGTTTATCATTAATGTTGTTTAATTTTATATAGTTATGTACAATGTTAATGTGTAGTGTTTTAAAAACGATTATAAGTATAATCATAAATGAATTGAAGTTTAAAAGTTCAGGGTGGCCAACACTAAAACAACGAAATATAAACGTCAACGGACTTGTTGGCGTTTGTTAACCTATAATTTGCCATTTCGGGCTTCATTGATCATAGTTAATAAGTTAAGCGTTGTTCTAAATGTGATTGTTAAAAGTATTAAATTTAAATTAAAGTTAAAAAAAAAGAAACAAGAAAGTGGAGTCTACCTCTAGGTAAGTAAATTTAATTGTTCTTTAAAACATTGCTCACATTCAATCATAAATAACTTTGTAATTAAATACAGATTTCTTAATTACTAATACAATATTAACACTAATTGACAATAAGATTTATATACCTCCCTACTACCTACTGCACAAGCATAATTTATGATATAGTTACGGGCATTTTAGATTTCCATTGTGGCGGTGTAAGATCATCTATTCGCTTATTTAAAAATGCGACTCGTGTGCTCATATTTTGCACAGTTTCTTCCATATGAGCTTGTCGTCGCAATTGTATTTGTGGCATTAAAGATTCAACTTTGGCTACACGACTTTCCATGTTTTTTATTTTTTGTCGAACTGCGTCCAAATATGCATCTTGCAAGTTTGCAGTAGATCGTGCTAAAAATTTAGATATGTAAGATGATCGTTTCACCACGAAATGATAACATACTTGTATCTTGTATTTTTGCAACATCAATAACGAAAAAACTGTAAAGTTTAATGTTATAATTTATTATATATAGTCACGTATTGTACTTATCTGATGAATTTGCTTCTGTTAAATTTGTTAGTGGTACAAGAACTAAATTGTGATTACGTATCTTTATCACTTTGTCATCATCCTCGTTTAAGCCAAAATAACTATATAGGTGTTGCTTTAAACCATCATAATCCAGTTGGGGGTTTATGTCCATTTGGTTCACCTCAAATTCTGGATTTTCTAAATATGTTTAATGGTTACCCTTATTATTACACCAATAAAGATATTTTATACAACCATTAAGATCAAACCTTCGAATTTTGATGTTAATTGTTAAAATGTCTGACATTTTTGTATGTGTTTATTTTACTGTTTGTGGTAGAGGGAGTGTATAAATAAAATGATCTGTATCAACAAATTGCTTCACTAAAAAAATTAGGTTGGCTCTATTGGTGTGACGTCAAAATCGCGTGGGAAATTTAAAATGTGTGATCTTCATAACGGAAATACAGTTACATAATAAATACAAAATAAGAAAGCCCTGTCACTGGATGCAAGCAAGAAAATAAAATTTAAATAACGAGTTTATTTCTGTCTAGGGAAGCAAGTGTACTTATAGTGTGACCCACATTCGACATCAACATTAGTATTTCAACAAGAAGGTCGATTACATTAGGGAAGTTGAGCGTATTAATTACGAGTATATGGCGATTCCAAATTACCTTTCTAGTCCTTCGGTTTTTGAAAAATTTGCAAATTTCTTTAAACTTTTCATATTTATTGTGACACTCTTTTGAGAAAAACGTATTTATGCTAATTTTAACTTCTGATGCTTTTTGTTTTTAGTTATCAATATCTTATGGGGGCTATCTAATCTTACGATTATGGAAGTCCTTATCATGTCCTTTGAAAGTTTTAAATGATATCCATATTGCATAATTAAATTTGTATTAGTGCAGTTATTCTACAGAAATCCGTAATTGCTATTGAGACTAAAGAAAGCGTGAAACGTTTAAATTTAAATGCAACATTTTAAACTTTAATATAGGGTGTTACAATAAGACGGATCAATGTTAAACGTTATTTAAAAATCAGTGGTGTACAAAATTGAAGGTTTCCTTAATGAAACATGTTATTTATCATTTTTATAACATCTCGGCATAATTGCTCCTCAATCTCATCAATGTGCCGTGAAATCTCGTCTTTGAGTTTCTGGATGGTGGTTGGCTTATAGATTTTACTCTTCAGATGACTCCAAAGAAAGAAGTCTAACGGTGTCAAATCGCAAGATCTCGGTAGCCAATTGGCTTCACTGTTTCGGGAGATTATGCACCCGAGAAACTTCTCAAGCAGTAGAGCCATTTTGGCGTGGACTGTGTGGTTTGTGGCGCCATCTTGTTGAATCCACATGTCATCGATGTCATAATCATGCAATATTGGCCACACAACGGTGTTTAACATTGCACGGTAGCGCTCGCCATTCACTGTGATCGAATTCCCAGCATCATTTTCAAAGAAAAGTGGTCCAATGATTCCTCCAGCACAAAAAGCACACGACACAGTGACTAGATGCATTGGTGTTTCGACAATTGCCCTTGAATTTTCATCATGTTGACGTAGCCATTGAGATGGAAACGGGCGTCGTCGCTGAAGAACATTTTCGTGGAAAATTCGTTATTCACTTGTCTTTGTTCGTGTATCCAATTGGCAAATTTACGGCGCTTGAAATGGTCCGCCGTTTTAAGGTCTTGAATGACAATACACACGAGTTTGCAGTTCGGTATACATAGTTGATTCAGGTATTCAATGTCTTCGCTCTGTAGTCTGTACTATGCAGTTGCCACTATATGCGCTGCATGCATTTCATGAACAGTCGCAATAATGCTGTCAAAAGAGAACCTCTCGCGCGCCCAAAGACTGCAGCATGTGGCTGGTATGTGGTAGAATTCCCTTGCTTGCAGTAATATGAGATTATCTTGAGAGTTTGGTCTACTCATTCACATGTTGAAAAAACTATAAAGATAGTGCTATACGCGGCCATCCACTTGGATCAGTCATGCCAACATACCCTGTAGCATATGCTGTTGCCTGCTGCACCATTGCGCCTATAATAGTAACATTTGAACTCCATTCTCCAGATCTCATGGCTGGCAATTTCCATTACACCTCAAAATGGAATGAACACTTAAAACCTCCTTTAACACTTGCTTGGTCTGCCATTATTTTTGGATGGAAATACACAGGCGGGCAGTCACACTTCCTTCAAGTAAGGCAATATCTCATCTTTTAGAGTGTAGGAAAAAAACCCCTGGAAAAAAAACCCGGAAAAAAACCCAGGAAAAAAAACCCCGGAAGAAAAACCCCCGAAAATTGAACAAAAAATATACTAAACCTGCAAATAACCTAAGCCCTTTAGTGGCAATCTACGTTTAAGTTTAGCATTTTTTTTACTTCCAAACTTTGTTTAGTGTCATGTTGCCATTTTGTATCAATTGAAAAAAAATATACTAAACCTGCAAATAACCTAGGCGCTTTAGTGGCAGTCTACGTTTAAGTTTAGCATTTTTTTTACTGCCAAACTTTGTTTAGTGTCATGTTGCCATTTTGTATCAATTGAAAAAAATATACTAAACCTGCAAATAACCTAGGCGCTTTGGTGGCAATCTACGTTTAAGTTTAGCATTTTTTTACTGCCAAACTTTGTTTAGTGTCATGTTGCCATTTTGTACCAATTGAAAAAATATATACTAAACCTGTAAATAACCTAGGCGCTTTAGTGGCAATCTACGTTTAAGTTTGGCATTACGTTTATTTCCAAACTTTGTATATTTATACAGCCTGTTTCAGAGTAAGCGCCTTATTTTTTTTTAGCCACACTATGGGTACCACTTTCAAAATATTTGGCAGTAATATGTTCCAGGACATTCTCTACACGATGGTGATATCAGATTTTTAATTGGACGAATTATTTCAAAATGGCGTCTTTCAATTGTTTTTTTTTAAATGGAATAATATAATTTTTTTTATATTATTGGGATCCTAAAAACATTCTTTTTACGATAATATTTCGTTTTTCTTAAAAATTCATTTGTTTCCCTATCAATAAGCAAACTAACATTTGAATCTAGTAGGGCATGAATGTTTACACTCGATGTTATTTTTGTCCAAATATCAAGTAAGGTAGACACAAAACAAACAATTAAACTTTATTTTGCAATAAACATCTAATTTTGAAACTCAAAATTAAAAATTTACATAAAATAAAAATTAGGTAGCTATTTACAAAAAATGCTCGACATGTTTTCCTTCTTTTTCAATACATAAATTGAAACGTCGGTCGTCCAATGGAGCCAATAGATCGAAGGATGTACTGCTACTTGATATTTGGACAAAAATAACATCGAGTGTAAACATTCAGCGCTACTAGATTCAAATGTTAGTTTGCTTTTTGATAGGGAAACAAATGAATTTTTAAGAAAAACAAAATATTATCGTAAGAAGAATGTTTTTAGGATCCCAATAATACAAAAAAAATTATATCATTCCATTACAAAAAAAACAATTGAAAGACGCCATTTTGAAATAATTCGTCCAATTAAAAATCTGATATCACCATCGTGTAGAGAATGTCCTGAAACATATTAGTGCCAAATATTTTGAAAGTGGTACCCATAGTGTGGCTAAAAAAAAATAAGACGCTTACTCTGAAACAGGCTGTATGTTTATTCACAGCCATCTATAATTATTTTTCGAGGGTTTTTCTTCCGGGGGTTTTTTTCCTGGGGATTTTCCGGGTTTTTTTCCCCGGTTTTTTTCCAGGTTTTTTTTCCGAACCCCATCTTTTAATATGAAGACACTTTTGACATATTGTACCATTGTTTATGTCGATATAGCAATCATTTGGTTATCTGATACTCACTTCATTTCTTTTCTGATGTAGATCGCATCGCACCATTTGAAACTATCGTTAGTTTATACAATATAACAAGCCATTGTAAAAATTGTAGAACTATGTGTAGAATCAGAAGTATCTGTGCTATTATAGTAAAGTCAGGGCAATCCTAAAAGCGTTGCACGTGATATATGACGTAAAAACAGTACCAATGTTATACTAATTTTTAGGATCGTCATTAAAGGTAATATGCTAGGGTAAAATAATTCTACAAGTTGGCAGCATCATAAATAAAATTACAATGTTGCAACCAAGACATCTGTCATTTTATTGTCTTCCATTTCGTATTTTATTCTATTTCGTTTTAATCCACATGACAACACTGTTGACATGTATATCATACTATAATAGTGACGTGCAACTCTTTTTGCTTTGCCCCAACTTTATCTAATAGCGTTTTCCACTGAGCTGCTTTTTAGAACGCACTCAGTTCCCACCAACACCGAACACGTACGAGTTGCTCTGCACCGGAACCGCTCTAATTCATGCTCTTTTGCACTGACTACTAACCACAGTTCTAAAAACTTGCACCAGTGCAGTAACGAAATCTCAGTGGAACGCATTACCCTCGTACGGTGCGCACCGAAAAAGACAGTGGAATGCGCTACCCTGGATCAGGGCAGTTTTAGTGCGCACCAGTGCAGTTAGTGGAAAACGCTATAAGTTTCCATGAGTAAACTATTGTCATAATAACCATAATGTTTTTCTTGAATTACATCTTCAAAGTTCAAACTATGTAATTTGTTACTTGTTGTATTGATATGTACTCATCTTAATTTTCAGAAAGAAGGTCTTTGGCAATCAGCAATGGCAAAAAGTAGGATCTGCAAGATATGTGTTTTATGTAGAAAAGACATAGATGATGAACTAAAATATGGAAAGTTATATAAATCAAAAAATGTTTGGGTCCATTATTACTGTTTATTACTAAGCGAAACAATCACTCAATCGGGTGAAGATGAAGAAGGTATTTTGGGTTTTATGCCACAAGACATTACAAAAGAATTGGAACGATCAAAATCTAAAAAATGTTGTTATTGTAATGAAATGATGGCAACTTTAGGTTGTGTACATAAACATTGTAATCGCAAATTTCATTTGTATTGTGGTTACATAAATAATGCTATGTTTCATTTTACGAAGTTTACCGTTCATTGTAACTTGCATACAAAACCTTCAAATTTACCTGCATATATTAAAAAATCGTTGAAAGATTATTATTGTTTAATATGTTTAGATGCTTTTCATGAAACGATCAAACCGTCTGAGGTTTATTGGGCAAGTTGTTGTAAGTCACGGGTTCTTTTACATATTAGTTGTTTAAGACAAATGGCACTTAATGCTGGATATTTTACTAAATGTCCCGGATGTAATAATCAAACCGATTTTATCGAATCCATTAGGAATTGGGGAGTTTTTGTACCAGAAAGAGATGCATCGTGGGAATTGGATCGCAATGCCTTTTCTGATTTACTTTATGTTCATGACAAATGTGATGTTCTCAGCTGCATCTGTCCTGATGGAAGAACTTTCAGTGATGAAAAAGGGAAGTGGAAATTAATATTATGCAAGATGTGTGGATCAGTTGGAACTCATTTAGCTTGCAGCAAATATAAAAGAAGATTTTTGTGTGATGTTTGTGCATTGAATAGAGAAGAAAATTCCACAATAAATTCCACAAATGTTTGTAACTACAAAAATATTCAGGAAATTGAGAATGACAGAAATGAAGAAGAATTTATTGAAATAGAAATTTTGGAACCAAGATTGGGGGATTTTTTTGTAGAAAATGAAAATAACTCTACTTTTCACAGTGATTGTAAGAATATGGTTCCATTAGATAATTCCATTGTAGAGGAAGAAAAAGAAATATCGTTACCTGAAAGATTTGTAGATGAAAGAAGTCTACGAAAAAGATCCTTTCAAGATATTACAAATTGCAACGATCAAGAGTTCGCCAACGGTTTTCATAAGAAATTAAAGGAGAACAATGATGTCAATGTTGATTTTGAAGACGTCAATCTTTTGACAATTAAAAAGGAATATTTTCCAAGCGAGGAAGAAATTCATTGTACTGAAACAGTTGAAATTGAAGGTACATCACAAAGTATACCATTAGATGATGATAGTGAGGTTGAATTTGTTAGTTATACGAAATTAAGTACTCCACCTAAGATACCTTTGTATTCGAATAATGTGCAGTTATTTTTAAATAGTGTCATTTCTAAACCGCCATGTTTACGAAAACATAATTTTCATATAGTGTGTAAGGAACCATCCAAGGGTAAAAGGAAACGTAAGTTGCAACAAAATTCCTCTTCTGGCAAACAAAATGTGAAAGTTGTTCAGCTTAGTTTAGAAAACTTTATAACTAGAACAAAAGTAACATAAAACACACTGTAATAATTCAAAGGTGGTTTTAACGAGTATTTAATAAACTTTGGCTTTAATCTACATACATATTAACATAGAAATGCAGTTGCTTATATATATAATGCATGTTTAGTGTAAATTATAATCATTTTATATGAATCAATAAATGGTTAGAAAGTGGTGATTACAAATGTTGACAATATGGTATACCGAGGATATGCATTTCGAAACCTAACTTCATGCCTTTATTAGACATTGGGTAACGATAATTGTACCCATTTTTATTGGAATTTATATTTTAAAATCTGAACTTTTTTGAACATAATTCTATGTTACATTTTTAATACAAAAAGTAAAATGAGCAGAAGTACGGATTGATTCAAGTTTGATTCAGAAATCTGTACTTCTGATCAAAAACTTGTTGCTGTTTGGTAGCCTGTAACATTTGTTACAGTTTGCCACATTCTGATTTTAAGAATACATATATTAATTAATATACAATGCATTTCTGTGTACTTTAAAGTTTTATAAAATGTTTTCATAATAAACATACAATATGTTATATCTTATACTTTCCAGATGTTTTAATAGTGTAAAAATAAGAAATATTTAGTGACATTTATTAGGTTTAATTCTAAATTTAAAAATGTTTTGAAAAAATATTGTATATTATCATACTATGAAATCAACGTGTAAATTAATAAAGGTATAGTTTGATATTAGTGTTATAAATTACGTCACTTTTATTCTTAGTTTCCTTTTATTTTTTTTAGTCCCTTGCCATAGATTGTTTGGTTATTTACGAACTGTGGTCATTTTTCATTATCGGTTTCATAATATTTATTGTCAAGATTAGTTTTAATAAATAAAATTGCAGAGCCATTATAAGATTACATCATGGTCATTACTTGTGCGTCTGGGCTATCTACTCCCATTGATCTGTATTATAATACATTCTCTCCCTTTTTTTGTTTAATAGAATATTTGTCCTACTAAAATCCTGTATCTTTTCTACGAAGAGTTCCATATTTAGCTCTGATTAGATAAAATAAAACGAGAGGTTTAAGTAAGCTAAAATATATTAATTTTCTTAGGCAATCAATTTCGACACTATTTTTTGTGTCATCATCAGGCCGAGCGTCGCGTATTGCCTAAGAAAATTAATATATTTTAGCTTACCTAAACCTCTCGTTTTATTTTATTAAAATCCTGGACTTTGAGAAAGATACAGGTATTTTTGAAGAGTAAACAACTACAACAGTACAAAAGATCTCGGTGCGGGAACCTATTGGGACCACCTCCAGCAACAATAGTAAAATTTGCCCTAATAACTGAGCATGTTGTGCATACAATAGCCACAGTCTGCTAGAAGTAGTGGATGTATTTTACAACTGCATTTTCATCATTTAGTTTTATGGCACTCTGTGTTATCTTCAAAGTTTAATTCATGTATATAGGAGATTGTGATTTTTTTAAATCTCCAGTAGGTAATTACCAATGTTTACATACAACGATCTAGACATTCCTTTTCTCTTTCAGTCGGCAATATTCACCTGCCTCAAATGGTTCTCTACTCTTTTAATCCATGTTGTTCTTTGCCTTCTTCCTATGGTCTTTCTACGTAAAAATAGCTTATTCATCCTTTCACATGGAGCAATCACTCTATCTCCTTCCCATTTCAGTCTCTGTACCTTGACAAGTCGTAATGCGCATGCCTACTCTGTTACCGTTAAAGAACTATAAATGCGTTTTTATTTCTTACTGCTTATTGCTTATTTCTTATTGCATACCGATACCGACACTATAAATCCAGCTTTAGTTTTCCAAAAAAAAAATTTGACCTATGCAAATTTTTACATATTTTTGCGTTTCTGAACACGTAGTTTCAAAATATGAAAAAAAAAATTTCCGTCTCGTCTGTAGTCTGTACGTACACATTCCTTGCAACGCTCTAAACTCAGAAACTATAAAGTTATCGAAATGCAGTTTTCGCCAATTGATTACATTCGGGCCAAGGACGAAAATGCTGATATTACCTTTGATGACGTCACTTCCGGTATAAGCTAAAATGGCGGCACTCGTTTTTTTATAAGATAAAGTTGCAGTTTTTTTTATACAGTTTAAAAGAGTGTTTTTTTCTGAATTCAGCAATATATATTGTGCTATACTTATTTTTTGAAAAAGTGTTAAAAAAATAATTATTAAAAAATGACTGCAACGTTCGATACTCAGAAACTATTAAAATTATCGAAATGCGGTTGGGGGTTTTCGCCAATCGATTACATTCGGGCCAAGGACGAAAATGCTGATATTACCTTTGATGACGTCACTTCCGGTATAAGCTAAAATGGCGGCACTCGTTTTTTTATAAGATAAAGTTGCAGTTTTTTTATGCAGTTTAAAAGAGTGTTTTTTTCTGAATTCAGCAATATATATTGTGCTATACTTATTTTTTGAAAAAAGTGTTAAAAATAATTATTAAAAAATGACTGCAACGTTCCATACTCAGAAACTATTAAAGTTACCTATCGAAATGCGGTTTCCGCCAATCAATTACATTCGGGCCAAGGACGAAAATGCTGATATTACCTTTGATGACGTCACTTCCGGTATAAGCTAAAATGGCGGCACTCGTTTTTTATAAGATAAAGTTGCAGTTTTTTATGCAGTTTAAAAGAGTGTTTTTTTCTGAATTCAGCAATATATATTGTGCTATACTTATTTTTTGAAAAAAGTGTTAAAAAAATAATGATTAAAAAATGACTGCAACGTTCGATACTCAGAAACTATTAAAGTTATCGAAATGCGGTTTTCGCTTATGAATTACATTCGGGCCAAAGACGAAAATGCTGATATTCCCAACAAACATAGTGACGTCCCTAGGATGTCCTTAGGACGATGACCTACGGATGTGCCGACGTCCATAGGAAGTCCGTTTTTTGCCGACGGACGTCCGAGGGATAGTTACGGGACGTCCGTTTGTCACAACTTTGTACATCCGTAGTACGTCCGCCCGGGACGTTCGTCGGCCGTCCACTAGTGACATTCGTAGGACGTCCACTACGGACGTTCGTGGGGCGTCTACTACGGACGTCCTTGGGATGTTTACTGGCGGACTTGCTTTGTAGTACATATTCTTAAATATTTTTTCAACTCATTACCAGTATACCTACCAATGCTGAAGTATGATCTTGCGAAATCCAACAGGCGGCAAACTATAAGTCGCATTATGTCATCCAACTATACCAATTGAATTTATCGTTAGATTTTGTCAACTTGGAAAATAATTATATCGTTTGTCAAACGTGGTCGAACGTATAAGAATTATCATTACCTACTTACTTCTGCTTATCAAACAAGCTGCTACGTTTATTCCTATACGCAATTACTATCAGAAATAAAATATGCAATTGTATTAAGATTGTATAATTAATGGTTTGAAATGAATATTACATGACATTAAACAAATCATGTTATTTTTTTTGTTTATCCAATCTTTGTTTCGATCGCCTTAGCCAATTCTTCATCGCATCTTCAAACGACGGTTTCGTTTTTAAAAATTCTCAGCCCAGCACCTTAAATAAAATAGCAAAAAAAAAAACGCACATGAAAAGTTTTTATACACACTACAGTATTTTATAACCTCTAACGAAAATATGTATGTACACTAAAAAATTAACACTACAAAAGTACACCAACAAGAATCGAAAATTTTAAAACAAATAACACGCAGTTGCAAATTGCAATGGAGTAGGTAACGCTGTAATGTAAGGGAAAGCACACCCGCATAACCATAACAGGTAGGTACAGAACCTGTTTTACGTGTTCTGTGCTATAAACTATTGTGACGTAGAACTCAAAAGTACTCGAAAAGTACTAATTGACTAAAAAATGACCCTAAAAGTACATAAACGCAACAATAAAATAAGTATGGAAAGTCATTTTTATATCAACAAAATGAAATTTCTATAAATTATTACTTACCTATTTAAAAATGTTTCATTACGTAGATACCAAAATTCACAACTGCGGATGTCCCTTTTGAGGACGTCGTAGGGACATCCAAATAAGGATGTCCCAGAGGCATCCAAATAAAGATGTCCCAGAGACATCCAAAGGAAGATGTCCCAGAGACATCCAAATAAAGATGTCCCAGAGACATCCGATTAAGATCCAAGGACGTTCGGATTAGTTTTGGATCTAAAACGGACGTCCGTGGGACATCTTGTGTTTACTGGGTTACCTTTGATTACGTCACTTCCGGTATAAGCTAAAATGGCGGCACTCATTTTTTGTATATGATAAAGTTGCAGTTTTTTTCTGTAGTTTAAAAGAGTGTTTTTTTTCTGAATTCAGCAATATTATATTGTGCTATACTTATTTTTTGAAAAAAGTGTTAAAAAAAACATTTAAAAAAATGATTGCAACGCTCTATACTGAGAAACTATTACAGTTATCCAAATGCGGTTTTGGCCAATCCATTGCATTCGGGTCAAGAACGAAAATGCTGATATTACCTTTGATTACGTCACTTCCTGTGTAAGCTAAAATGGCGGCACTCATTTTTTTATAAGATAAAATTGCAGTTTTTTATGTAGTTTAAGAGTATTTTTTTCTGAGTTCAGTAGTATTTATTTTTTGGAAAAAGTGTTAATACGAGGGAAGTCTCGTGGCAACTTGCCAGAATTTTTTTACTAGGTATTTTGTCTTCTTACTCTTGCTTTTATATTATCAAATAAAGGAAAGGGAAATAATTTTCAAAACATGCACAATTTCTTAGATCATCTTCCCCGAGCGCGCCCTATCCTCGCTACACCCCGCCCTCATTGGTCGGCTAATGAGCTGCACGCAACGTCATACAAACGATGACACGGAGCATAAAATGCAGGTGTCCTGTGAAAAAAATTCGTTGCGGCAGTTATCTCTCTCGTCTGCTCTACTACCGCAACAAGTTAGAAGGCGACAGAAGTACCTACTTCGCATCTGTCTTTATCAGCTTCAGCGCCTACAATGCATTGAAATCGCCCGTATCCCTTCTAGTAAGCATACATCAGTTCAATGTTATTACCATATATCTAACACCGAGGCCACACACTCGACGAGTGGCGAGGGAAATAGTAAGGGAAGTAGGCAGGAGACGTTGTGTGGCTACGTTACTCGTCATGCCGCTCGTCCTGCCTGGCGATCCATTTTTTGTTAGTTTTTTAGCGCGAGTCAAAGGAGCAGCAATATGAGCGCGAGTGAATGGCCACACACTCGTGTTGAACGTAGTTCCCGTCGAGCTCTAATGTCGTTAGCAAGTTAGTAATTTAACATGACCATTTCAATGAATAGTCGAATGAAGAAATATTAAAATTGATTGAATTATTACCTACTGAGCCTAATTCGCTATGATTGTAAAGCATAAAGCGCACGGCTGAGGGCTGAGCCATTAAATAATTCGCTATGATCGAAAAGCATAAAGCGCACGCTGCCACAATGTTGTTGATGTCCATTGCAAGCACTGACCTGTATCATAAAGGACTGAGCATTCTTCAATACAACATTGAAGCAAACAAGCCCCACCTAAATTTTAGTTACTACAGGTGCCAACTAGTGCGTTAGTTATGTAATGATGGTAGCTCGGTATTTATAATGTGTTGGTAGTACTGGTATCAGCTGGTAGGTACAGCTTAGCTTGTTCTAACCTATATGCTTAATATCTGGTGAAAAGGAGTATAATTACAGACTCATAATTATTTAAAAACGTAAAGTATTCAAAATTGTATTTCATTGCAATGCATAAACGTAGTTTATACTACGCATGAAACAAGGTTATGTTTATGTAAACAAAAATATTAGTTACAGTGTCACCAATAATCACCAACACAACAATCCTAAATTACTAATTGGCACCTTAAAATGGCGGTTTTCAATTTGGTTCAAAAGTAGTGGAGGGGATCATTAGAATGCTCAGTGCTCAGTCCTTTAAGATACATGTCAGTGATTGCAAGGCGAATCGCGAGTAGGGGAGTGTGTGGCTGGAAATCGCGACAGCCCGAGGAGCAGTGAGAGTATCATAGTATGGCTGAGGCATAGGAACTGGAACTACCCATGTACCTAATTCATTTTAATCCTTGCGGCAACAAAGCGATGCTGTTTTGATAACAAAAACTTGGGGAGTTTTTGGTTCTATTCTCAAACATGATCCGTTGTATAGTTTGCTTAATTGTATAATGTAATTAAATTTCACGTGTGCAAGAGATTTTTCCAAAAATCATTAGGAAATTTTGAATTTTGTTCCACACTTTTGAACCACCCTGTATGTGGTATGCTGAAGACCAATAAAAAAAACGCCGTGACTGGAGGCACGCTAACGTGCCGGTAATTGGATACGTTAGAGGCACGTAAAACGTCATAGGTATTATGCGTGACGTCATAAATGAACGAGCCGGTGGATCCAGATTGCACTTTGCAGGCACGTTAACCTTACCCTCTTGCCCTTCCCTTACCATTTCTTGCATATACAAATAAAAGAGTAACATATGTTGTATGTTCAAAGCATGGAGAAATTTATTAATTTCTCTATAATGGTTCAAAGCCAAAGCAAATAAATAAGGGTTTTTAAACGAACCACAAGCTGTTTATATCTTTTTCTGCTTTGTAAGTAGAGTTCAATAAAACTATAAGATGGAATGTTAAATTCCCATTTCACGGTAGGACACGCCCGAAGCCTGAAGCAGTAATTGCATTTATAGGTACTTAATCAAATCATTGATAATGTGTAGGTATTATGTAATTTAAACATAGGTATATGGCAATCACATAAACAAAAAAATTATTTCTTCCTGTAATGCATCCAAATGTTCCTTGTATTGTTAAGTTTCAAAGTTCCTAAATTTGAGAGTTTTGATAATGAAACACTAAAACCTCATATTTATGTAAGAATTTTTTTGTTTAAAAATAGTATATTATGCAACGAGCATGTAATGATAGCTATTAATACACGAGCACGAGGTAAGTTATGACACGAGCCTTGGCGAGTGTCATAAATCTTGTGCGAGTGTATTAATAGCCATTACATGAGAGTTGCATACACTATTTTTTCTACGACCTGTGTTAATTAAACAAAAATTATTATAAAAGAACGAACAAAATTTTTGACAAATATCAAAAACTCCTGTAACTATGGCAATCAAGTAAAATGCTTGACAGCTATTGGCTAATTGACTCGTTTTATAATGAAAATCTGTATCGAAATGAATATCATTTCGATACAATCTAATGACACTTAATAAGTCGATTAAAGTATGGGAGTAGAAAAAAGCTGTTATTATTTTTTATTATAAGTATTGTTTTGAAAGAAAGGTGTTGTTTAGACTTTTTTATACCTTATACTTCTTTAGTTCTTAATCAGTACAACACCATTTGTGTGTGTTTTGTGAACACCATCTTATCCTTATGTAATACAACAATACAAGCATTCAAAAGTTATGGCGACACGTTCATTTATGACGTCACACATAATAATGACGTTTTACGTGCCTCTAACGTATCCATTTACAGGCACGTTAGCGTGCCTCCAGTCACGGCGTAAAAAAAATAGAGCTTTTACTTAACCTCAATATTTATGTTATGTACATGATGATATTAAATAGTATTTAAAATGTGATATCTTTTTAAGTTTTTATATTACAATTACGCCATCGTTCACATTACAATGACCATCTCTATACGAGCATCGAAACTTGTAAATTCTAAAATACCAAGTTTCAAACATTTCTTTATTGCTCTATTTATAATTTTACTACTTTCAATAATAACTGCTTTTGTTGTGCAAAACTGGTCATTTAATAATGATGGATACGAAACTTACGAAAAGTTGCAGCTAAAGAATATTCTGAATTTGCCCGAAGTGAAACTGTCAGATGACGCTCCAAGTTCTAGACCACATAACTCGAAATGCACATATTGGGATTGCTTTAATATATACAGATGTGGCCGGACTGGTCATGACAGAATTGCAATTTACGTATATCCTTTAAAGAAATATGTTGATTCAAAAGGGATACCTTCCGTTGAGATGATGTCAAAAGAGTATTACATGATATTACAAAGTGTGATAGAATCGAAGTATTATACGGCTAACCCTCATGAAGCATGTCTATTCATTCCGTCAATTGATACTTTAAATTATGAAAGAATACGTGCTAATCTTACTTCTAAAGCACTAGAATCTTTAACATAGTAAGTATTCGTATTCGTTAACAATTATTTTATGCACTGTATGTATGTACATTTTACAGACCCAATCCCTGCACCATCTCAAAGCATTCCAAAAATGCGATTGAGTTTTTTATACATCAATCTTAAAATGTTTCAACCATTGACGTAAGTAGACATTTGAGAATTATTATGGGATGGCCGAGTCTGCTTAGATTCACTTCTATGCAACGATTTGGTTTACTGTGTTCAAATTATAATTCACTCATGAATTACGCTAATGCAAAAATTTCATTTTTTGAGCTGCATGATAAAATGTGGACATAGTTATGTATAATTTCTTCCCAACTTTACGCATTATAAATATAACTAAATAGACATGACATAATCTGACAACTCCTAACCCTATATGTAGTGTAGATCTTGTCCGAATATTTTTTTTAGTAAGTTTAAATCACATCAGAGTTGTTTTTGGCAGTGCAGTTCTTCTTCTTCACTTTCAATTGGAGTATTGTACACTACAAGTAGATACACCCTGTATATCACATTCAGAAGCTCATCAAATATATTATACACTTCCTCTTGAGTAAGAATATTTCCAATAGTATTTCTGCACCTTAAATTCTTTGAGAGAGTTTAATATTTGATATTTAGCATAACATAGCATTTTGGTCCAAGGCTTGTTTAACACGTTCTCGACAACCGAGAAATCTACAGGGGACCTATCTATGTAGACGTTTTTTTTTACTTTTCTTGTTGATGATGTATTTGGTCATTTTGACAATAAATAAAACCTGCTTTATATGAAAATTTTTGTTTTCTGTTTTTGACCATTTCAGTCATGCCCCACCGGTGGGTCACGACGTACCTAAGTAATAATTATCTCTCACAGCCGTTGTGCCCCACCGGTGGGTCACACGAGGATAATGAAGGTATCAAAAGTCCTTAAATTTTGTGGAGATTGTAATGGACAGCCAACTCTGTGCATTCCGTGTTTCAAAGGACTCCATGAATAGCCAATTATATTTTTATAATTACCTACCCGTTTCAAGTTTTTAGGAATATTGTTTATGTTGTTATGCATATATTTTATGTTTTTATGAATATATTTTACGTTAGAAAGAGAGTTTTGTCACTTATAGCACTTTATAACACCGTTGTCTATTGATTTTCAAATAAAAGCTTGTTTTTGCTTTTGTATGCATATTTTTTATCCAAATTTCCCTATTTCAAAACCACACTGCACACACATTCATACACCTTCCTTGCAGCCGTAGCTGCCATATCACAGACCTGCTTAGAAAATGCACAAATATATTTGATCATATAACATGCACGCAGTGTGACTTCTAACACATTTTCCCTACTTGTTTACAGTTCACCCTCCCTACCCTTCCCTACCTCCCCCCTTAACCTTCCCCCCCCCCCCCCCCCCCCTCCCTGACCCTAGGATCTCTTTCCTCTTCTCTCAACTCGACACACTCTTTCAACATATGCCCTACACTCTCCCATCCCTCTGCACACAATAACTGGTACTTTTTCCTTTCCTCACTCCACAAATATTTGTAATACAGTCCTTGTACTTGAGTCCTGTAAAAATTTTAGTACTGATTTGTCTAACCAACAGAATTGAGTAAAGGACATATAGGAGAGTCAAAAAAAGTTGGGTAGACATCGCCATATTCTGGTCCAGGTGTATCTCCACAGAAAAACGATTTATTTTTACTTTTTTTTCCTCCAACTTGTTTTTGTGATTTACAAATTGTCTGTCACCCTCTTCGCTCTCATCTCCCTTAAGGGTGGGAAAAAAATGTGGCGGTTAACTATTTAACTAGTTAACAGACTCATTTGTGCAGAATCCGGAGTGCTTGTGTCTGAGGTGGAGGGGGGGGGGTTAGTTATATACTATATATATGCCATAATTATGTGGTTACAGATTTGAAGTTGGTTGAAATTAGAATTCTATATGAATTCGCACCTTTTGATACTTGTTTAATATGCGTTTGCCTCATATATTATACTTTCTTGAGTAGGTACTTTTCAGTCTCCCATTCATGTCTAAATTTTTGTTGTCTTCAGTGCCTTTTTGTTATTTCCTGTCCATGTAGCAGATCTATGTGAATTTCAATTTATTTCTTATGCTATTATTCTGAGATGCTACTTTTTCTTTCATTTTTAATAGTGCCAGAAAGTGGTCTGAATTTGCGTCTGCATTTCTATAACTATACTTTGACATTCTTCAATTAAAAGGATCCATATTGGGCTCGCACTTGGCTACGATTGAAGCAGCTTTTGTCAATATTCTCAAATGTGAGTGGTCTCAAGTTGCATGGAACAACCCAAGTCAAGAACGTAGCGCAAAATTCCCGATGTGGGACCTACGAAACTGTGTGGTTTCATTTTTGTAGTACTCTCTTCTTGTGTAGGTCTTAATAACTATCTTTAGCATTTTTCGGTTAAGGGCGGGGCTCCAAAATTTAAATGATTTGTACGTAAGAGTTTTTAATTAGATGGTAGTATAAGTACGTGCTAAAAATATAATTTGAATACAGTAAATGAAATCAGTGGAGAGGTCTGAATCTAAGTAGGTACTCAGACACCCCTCACATATAATTCTCAAATTCATTCTAACGTAAATGGGTCCAAAAATGTACCAAAAGCTGCTAATTGTGGTACTATTTTGGGATGTTTTGGATTGGTGCTGTGCTGGGGATTGTTACTTTATTGTCATGATATTTTTGTTAAATTTGACATAATCAAATGTAGATATCGCCTTACGTTAATTTTGAACTATATTACGATTGCAAATATTAGGATGATTGTTTTAGAATTCAAATTAGAGAAGTACTTGCTGTCAGGGGATCTCTTTGAGCTACAACAAAATTTAGCAGTAATAATTGCTAATAAGCGCGTGTTGAATTTTATTGTTTCTATATCACCATGCTATCCAACAAAAAAATTATAATTTTGTTAGGTATAACAGTGCAAATTATAAAAATTTGGTGGTCACTTCCAAGATTTTTAATACAATTCAAAACATTCATTTTTTCATGGCACTCTTTACTTTTTAAGCATCAATTTATCACATTTCGATTCTAATTTAATCAAAAGTGGTGATAGTTTACATTGTTAAAAACAGTAAAAACAAGCGATTTAGCAACTACTGTGGTTGCCATTTAAAAAAAAATTAATTTGAAAGTAATAAAAAATATTAATCAATTATTTGCAGTCTTTATAGTGATATACAATTGTTATACAAAACATTTTTATTTTTTATTCTATTTTTAATAATAAAAGAAATATTTATCTTCTAAGAAAATTTCTAGTCTGGAAAATTTTGACTTAAAAAACAATAAAATTGTACCCAATTTGTCCTACTAAATAAACATCGTTTTTGTCAGTTAATCAACTCTCTAACTCTTACACCGTTTCCTGTATAGTAAAAACGCATAGGTGCTCATATATCCTTTATCATATTACACTTCTAACCCATACTGTTGCTCAATTTCAAAATATTCAAAAAAGAATAAGAATCATACCTAGTTTATTTATGTCTCCAGTTTCTCTTTTTGTTACTCTTAAAATAATGACAAATTTTTGCAGTTGGAGAGAAGGCGAAAACCACTTATTTTTTAATATGATATCTGGAACAGCTTCAGATTTTTCAACTATTTTAGAAATAAATACTGGTGATGCGATTATAGCCGGAGCCGGTTTTAATACTCACACATATAGAGTTGGTTTTGATATTTCAATACCGATTTTTAGTCCTATTGCACATTTGGCCGAAATAAATTATATCAACGACTTAAGGTAAAAGTTTCTTTATAAGTTAAATTTTGGATAAAATAATAATTTTAGACAGTGGTTTGTAATTTCGTCTCAAATAAATATAGATTCTTACTTTTTGGATGAATTACAAGATATGCAGTTACACAATTCAGGTTTACTTATACTGGATGCCTGTCAAGTGCACAACTATTCGAAACGTTGCGAGTATGGTTCACATCAGCAATTTGTTTATCCGCAAATTTTACAGAAGGGTACATTTTGTATGGTATTCAGGGGTGAGCGTATGAGCCAGTTAGTTTTATTGGAAGCACTTGCCGCTAATTGCATTCCTGTAATTGTGATGGATGAAGTAGTAATGCCTTTTAGCAATGTAATAGATTGGAAGCGAGCAGCTGTTTTTATTATGGAAGATTATTTACATACTCTTCTTGATGTGTTAAAAAAGATTTCTGAAGAACGTATACAAAGTATGAGAAAGCAAGTTAAGTTTTTGTATGAGAAATATTTTTCAAGTATAAGGGCACTTGTGGAGACAACCTTTGATATCGTTCAAGATCGCGTTTATCCAAATTGGGGGAAAAATTATGACGATTGGAATTTGCGTCCTGATGAATTAAATAAGAGTCCATTATTTTTACCTATCACAGCTCCCAGATCTCAAGGATTTACGGCAGCTATATTGACATACGATAGGGTGGAAAGTTTATTTATTTTAATAGACAAATTATCAAAAGTACCTAGTTTGTCTAAAGTAGTAGTGATTTGGAACAATCAGAAAAAATCACCACCACCCATGTCAAGTTTCCCTCAAATTTCAAAACCGATCAAGGTAATCAGAACCAAGGCTAATAAACTTTCCAACCGTTTTTTTCCATATGAGGAAATAGAGACTGAAGCTATTTTGACAATAGATGACGATATTGTTATGTTAACGGCAGATGAATTAGAATTTGGTTATGAGGTATGGCGTGAATTTCCTGACAGAATAGTCGGTTTGTATTTTATAATTTTACATTCTCACTAAACTTACTTGTAATTCTTCAGGATTTCCGTCAAGGACACATGTTTGGGATAATGTCACTTTAAGTTGGAAATATGAATCAGAATGGACGAATGAGATATCTATGGTTCTAACGGGAGCAGCTTTCCATCACAAATATTGGAGTTACTTATATACAACTACCATGCCAGCACAAGTGAGGGACTGGGTGGACGAGCATATGAATTGTGAAGACATAGCAATGAACTTTTTGGTAGCAAATGTTACAAATAAACCACCAATTAAGGTATTGTATTAAACAGTTAGGTGCTTCCCAACATTCACAGGGAATTTTTTATTACAGGTTGCACCTAGGAAAAAGTTTAAATGTCCCCAGTGTGTTAATAATGAAATGTTATCAGCAGATATGGGACATATGGTGGAGAGATCACAGTGCGTAGATAGGTTTACTAAAGCATTTGGAAGAATGCCACTAAAGTCAGTGGAATTTCGAGCTGATCCAGTTTTATATAAAGATGCATTCCCTGAGAAGTTGAAACGGTTCAATGATATTGGAAGTTTATAGTTAATTTTTAAGTAGCTGTAGATTCCTGGCGGATTATGGCTCAGAAGTCAGTAATGAGATTGAGAATACTTTATAATAGGCAGGCCGCCACTATCAATATTGATAATTTTTACAGAAGGAACATGGTTTTATCTTTTACTGAGGAACGCTTTTGTAATATAATAGAAATTGAATTTTGTTAACCCTTTCCGTACGGCTCGATTTTACCTAACATTACTATACAGACGGCGCCAAGTAGTCAAACCGTACAGACGGATGTCGACTATAGTCGACACTTTTTTTTCGATTATCTAATTAATAAAGTAATTAAAAATTGGTTTAGCAAGAAACATAACTTTAATAATAATAATAATGCCCATAGGAAACAATACTGCACAAAATAACGAAAATTCACAAAAAGACCAATATGGACGAATTGTTGCAGCAGTCGATATATGGCGACTTAAGTCGACGTGCAAGTAAAGTTGACATCCGTCTATGGGGAATGTTTAATGTGTCGACTATAGGCGCCATCCGCTTATACGGAACAGTTTAGTGTCGAATTAACGCGCCGTACGTCTGTGCAGCACGTCATAAAAAATTTTAATGTTTAAATATACAGGGAGGGTTGAAGGAGTGCAAAACCATTGCCGTCGACTATAGTCCACGTCCGTCCGTGGGGCAAAGTCACTAATGTCGACTATAAGCGTGATCCATACTGAAAGGGTTAATATATAATTTGAGTGTTTGAGGCCGTTAAATAGTAAAATAGTTGCAAGCAACAAAGTAACCGAAAGAAAAAGTTTGACTTCATATAAAATGTTATTCTATTCAATGCAATTTTTTATTTTTAAAACGGTAATAAACAGACAAGGTAAAACCATTGATTATACAGTATAAACAATGGTAAAACTAAACCATTAGTTTGATTTGTGAAAAGACACCTGTAATGGTTTCAAGAAAAGAATGCCAAAGTTGGTGATATATTTATAGCTCACCCCTTATAACATGTCTTGTTCGTAACTATAACTTATTTTGCCCTACTTAGCCTACGATTTGTTTATACCTCAAATTTCCTGTTATATTACCTCATTTTTGACTATAACTTCAGTACTATAAGAGCTATTGACGAAATTTTTTTTAAATACTGCCTTATTAAATTTCTGTGTAAAATACTGAGATGTAACAGACACCAGGTTTCGCGCGCTTACCTACAAATAACGAACCCAACTCCATCTGTACCTACGTTGTCTAACTAAAGAGGACGCCTATCAAAATTGCGGTTCCCTAGTTGGCTCTCATCAAGACCTGTGAAGTTGAAGGATGTAGGAAAAGAAACAAGTAGTTAAAATGTACGTAAATATATATTTGGTGAGAAAATAAAAACCCTAAAATTTTGATTAATCCTTAGACCATATACCAATGGACTGCTAATGCAACGTTTAAAAACACGACAGAACCTTAAAGGATGCACAATACTGCTCTCTCGCTTAGGCTGCAGTATTATGGGGAAACCTTAAAGGATGCATAATACTGCTCTCTCACTTGCAAGCAGGTCAACTTTTTAAACATTGCTTAAATAGGGAATGAGCAGTCCATTAGTATATATGGTCTAAGGATTAATCATATTTACCGCCAAAAAGAGAGAATGCTATGTTCACCTGAAACTATCCGAACTCGAAGGAGGAACATGGTCAAGGAAACCTTCGGTTACGTTCCCAAGACCACTAAGTATGTACACATAAACAAAAATACAAAGAAATATGATGAAGTGAGGTAGTCCACAGTAACATAAAAATACCTGGAATGAAAGCATATAAATGGTAATCAAATTCAGTTATATAAATAATACAAAACAAAAATTGTGTACACTCGGTACTCACGGCCACAAACTAAAAGGAAGTGGCTATTGGCACTTAATAAACGCGAAACTCGAAAAACTACAAAATCTACAAAAAACGCGGTACGCGAAATACAGTGTTGCGGGTTACTCCGCCGCGCAAAATACGCGAATACGCCGATGGTTCTTACAGACCATTGTAAAAACCTTCGTGTGAGGGCGTACCTCTGTGTACATGGGGGCGAAGCATATTGAATCGTTGTTAGGACCATAAGTTAGGACCTCTTAAGTTTTTTTTTAACACTGTATTTCGCGTATCGCGTTTTTTGTAGTTTTTCGCGTTTCGCGTTTATTAAGTGCCAATAGCCACGTCCAAACTAAAATAACCACCACTTATACTCCCTCCCCTTATTTGACAACTACTACATTCACTAGCTAGACGTATAAAAGCATAATATCCTCGCCAGGAGTGTTTACCGCTACGTCATTAATGTATGAATCTAGCTATCCAATTTATTAATACTGTCATCTCATATAAAACAGTGAATTCAATAAGGATGGTGAACATTCGCAGTGCATTTGACGAAATCGACATACGGTATTGAATAAGCAAATGTTATAGAAAGAATAAACCTATAAACGCGAATTTAATTTCTTTTATATGCATAAGAATTTAATTCTCATTTGACTAATATAGTACAATTTGATTCGTGTTTTTCATATTACACCATATGATTGTATGTGATGACGTAGCGGTAAACACTCCTGGCGAGGATAGTATATAAATATAGCTTGTTCAACCAAATTTCCGATGCACGTCATAAATTTGATGACGCCATTGCAATGCAGCATTGCCAAGAAATATCTGTAACATTAAAACTGTTATGAAATCATTGTAACTACTATCATTGTAGTTCAATTGAATTGAAAAATTACTACAAAACATTCAAGTTAGATCACGAAATCCTTAGATTAAACCATACATATGTATATGGATTAAACGTAAAATCTAAAAGAATAAAATGTGTAATAGCTTTAATGAATATTTTGAAAATGTAATAATTGCATATATTTAACACTTTAATACAAAGCAATTCTTAAAATTACCTCTAAAGGACAAATCATTCTATCAATAAAAGGGTTATCAGGGAATCTTCGGAAACAGCTATACATGAAATGAGGTGGTAGCGTAGTACCTACTTACTTTTTCATACATTTCATAAATTGCATTTCTAATCGAATCAACATTCAAGTGTGTAATATCTGTCACCGATTTAGGGCGCGGATGGTGTTTTGAAGGTGATTTTAGCAGTTCGTTGTTCTTCACTGCGTTTGAAATGGTACTAACTGTAGAACTACTCACATTTAAAGCTTGGGCAACTCGCTACAAAAGATACATAGTTGAAATTCTACTGTATAAAGCTAAATGAAATTCTTTACTTACTTCTCTTACAGCCTGTAGAGGTAATAAAGGACCCCCATTATCACGCTCCTTTTCAAAGTAATCGATTAACGACGCTATGAGTTTTTTAGCTGTGCTGTTTATATGCTTCGGCATCTTAATAACTTATAGTACAGCTTTATGACAAAATTTGTTCTAAACAGAACAGTTTTTTGAATATACATATTCACAAATTATAAAGTGAAGACAAACAAATACAAGTAACGAGTGAAAGAATGGAAAGAAGCCACTGAACTGTCAAACATACCAACATAACCTAAAAAACCCATTTTAATAACAGGATTTAGTTTGGCAACGTTGGTTTCGAGTACCAACCTTACAATGAAAATGTTACTTGATTTATCCATTGCAAAGCATTTCTTAGTGAAGTGTTACGTTTGGTACGTCAATTTATTCCACTTATGACGTGCATCGGAAATTTCGTTGAACGAGCTGTAGTTAGTTATTCGAACCTATTTACAAATGTAACAAAAACACCTGTTGCTTCTTCAGTACGCAGGATGAGATAAACCCACTCCATTCTTTTTGTCTGTTGCGGTGTCTCCACTCACGCCAAAGTCTTCTTTCGCTTTATTTTCGAAACCGCACATTTCAATACATTTGGTATCATTTGAATTTTTTTAGAAAAGTTGACCATTGTGTTCCTTTAAAGTCACTAAATATTCTAAAGTACCGCAACCTTATGTTCCAATGAGTTAGAGAGAGAAAGCTAATTTTAACCCCAAAATGGCGGAAAAATGACAAATCTGTGTTTGACATACGATGAAAATTAGTATTTACTATCATTGAATTATACGCTATATATAGCGTACAGTTCAATGTTTACTATTACTAAGTTCGACGTTTGACACTTGGTTTGAAAGGCGGCAATTTGAAAAACATCATAAACTTGTTTTAACTTTCTAATCTTTGCTTGTAGTTTTCCCATAGACAGGCTCGTCTTCTTATTCTTACACACTATACTTGCTGTATTTTTTAGTTATCCTTTTCTGTGATTTAAATAACGATTCTAAATGAAGTATTAACACGACAAAATAAAATGTCAATTTTAAAAACGTATGTTAGGTTCGTTTGGCAAAGTTCCAAATTTTTTATCTTTCAATTAAACTGTACCTTTTAATAACAATGACAAATAATTTTTAAGAAATATATGATAAGTAGCTAATGTTAGTTTAGTTTTTATCAAACACTTCATAAAGTCATTAAATTTTCTAGTGACTAGGTCTTCAATATTTGAAATTGCCGCCAAAATTTTAACCCCAAAATGGCGAACGTTGCGGTACTTTAGAATATTTAGTGACTTTAGCGGTACTTTATAACACCTGAACAAACAGGGTTGTTTAGGTATAAATTGTTATAATGTGTGATGTTGCGAGCGTAGCGAGTCCAAAAGCGCCGCATGCGATTTTTTTAAAGGGGGCGTGGCCAATGTACAGAACGCTTTTTAACAGTTTCTGAAAATATTATGTGCAAATAAATAAGATCCATAGTTAAGTTACCACTTTTTTTTCTTGAACTAGTCTTCGTTCGTTCGTTGAAAATAATATAGGTACCTACCTACGAGCGTTCGCAAATTTAATAATATGTAAGTTGTAAGAGTAATAAAACGACTTGAAACCTCCCCTTAGACAATGGTTTTAATAAATCCAATATGTAAGAGTATAGATATAGGAATAATAGCAGTATAACTATAACATAATCCATATTATATATTGTAATCAAAACTGAATTTGGAATAGGACTAAATACGAAAAAAGCTATACCCTTTATATCCATGGCTATACCTAAACAAAAACAAGATTCAATTGCAGATATTTTCTAGATGTATAATTGACTAATTGTAATTACGCAACTTTGGAATTGATCAGTGAGTTAAAAATTTCCTTTTTTCTCTATATCTATGGCCTGGGGGGGGGGCTATAGCCCCTTTAGCCTCCCCCCCCCCCCCCCCCGGTAGATGCGCCACTGTATCTCTGTAGAGTCGCCCACCTCCATTTGGAAGTTAAATACACATTTTTTAGTACGTAATCCTAATTATCCTATCTGATTTTACACAACACATTGAAAACATCAAAAACTACAATAAAAATGTTAACAAATCGATCGCGTTTCGACAGCGAAGCTGTCATCATCATCGAAGAACTACAACGTTTCACTACAAAAAGAATAATTAGGCGAGCCACTAATCGCATATCAAGAATGTTGCATTGTTGTACAAGGCATCGTCCCGTATAAACAACAATCAGTATAACATTATGCACAGTGTAAACATGACCTTTTCAAGGCCGTAGACAGAAAAAATATTCGGGGGGGGGGCCAAATTTTAACAATTACACGCCACCCGATGTAACTACAAAGTGACTACAAAGTACGTAATGTAATTTACATTTCGTTTAAGAAATTGTTATTTTCCACTGAGTTTCGGGGGGGGGGGGGGGGGTTCTGACCCCCTTGCCCCCCCCCCCCCCCCGGCTACGGCCTTGGACCTTTTTCAAGCAATATAAACTTTTGTTTAATCTGCACACTAATTTATCCTTATAATTGTTTCGTACAGGGTGTGCAGCCGAGAGCCGTTTGTAGGAATTCGTAAAGGTAAAGTTTCAAATTGTGAGGTGTTATGATTTCGAAAATGGCCGTTTCAATTAATATATTTTCGTTTTAATCTGGTTCAACAGGAAGGTGACACGGACTTCATTATTTTCAGTTCTAAACACTATGTATTTTTTGAATTTTGAAATCTGTTTCATTATATGTATTTCAATTTTGTATGACATTCCCTATAGGTAGGTACTTAAAGTTAAAGCAACGAGTACTACTCTTTGGTTAAAGTTTTTGGCTTATTTAAATTTTATTTAAAAAATTGAAACTTGTAGTTTTACGAACATTAAATTGCCAAATCGCCATTGTATAAATGGCAATCCTATTGAATTCATACATTAACAATTTTAGGGCAACACTGCGTAGAATATCCTATATCAAACATTTAGGTGCCTACTTTTCACTAAGAGAATCTGGGTTAAAGAATATCATAACTTTGGTAAAATTTAAATGGCATTGCATCCAATTCATCTCAGTTTTCAATTAATACGTCTCTGTTGGTATTAAAGATTGCTTTCTAAAAAAGTAATACCTCTTGTATTTTTTTGAGTCGTATAATCGGTTCGGTATCCATAACAGTATACCTACCTACATTATTTCATAATTAACTTCTGGCATTTTTGGTTAAGGTTTTTATGTTTGCTACACATCCGAATATTCTTAGTTTTGAGAGATCCGGCTTTTACGTCATAGCTGGTGTCTTATTTTCCAGACTCGAAGTTAGGTTTTTGACTTCAGATACCCCCAAAGGAAAAAAACTATGTACTTAGGTTTAGGTAAGATCAGGAGATCTTGGTGGCATAGCTGTACTTCCCTTGCGACCTATCCATCGACCAGGAAAGTTTGTATCGAGAAACTCTAACCACTCGATAGAAATGGTGAGGTGTCCCCCCGTCCTGTGGTAATATGACTTCACGATTTTCAAACTCTTCCTGATTGTTTAATACAATTTATCTTATTCGAGGTTAATTTAAGTTTCTAAAAGATTTCTGTAAAGAGCTCCCGTAAGATTGCCTCTGATGAAAATTGGTCCCACTACGTGATTGCCCAAATTCTCCGCCCAAACATTCACTTTTTCAGGAAACTGGGTATGTCCCTCTCTAAAAATTCGCGGATTAGTATCGTACTTACGTTCTGTTTGTTGACTCTTCCATGAAGAAAAAACGTGCATTCGTCTGAGAAACATACACGTTTTAGGAAGCCTCGTTCATCTTTAATTGTTCTTGTTAAGTAGGTACTCACAGAATTCAACCTTCCGGTCTGGACTATACTCCGCGAGAGCATGCAGGATTTTCAATTTATAGGGATGAAGCTTTTCTTTTTTAGGACTCTTTGGACTCTTTTCGAACTTACTCCACACGTTTCAGCAACTGCAGACGCGTCGACTGAGTCGGGGTGATTACCATTTCAGCAACAATTTTTACCTTTTTTTCTTCTTTCTCAAAAAAGTACGTTTTCATTTCTTATTTAAGCCCACTAAATTTCGTTGCGATATATCAGGTGGTTCAAAAATTAGTATTGGGGAACGGATTTTAGACGGGCACCGTATACTTAGACCGTCAAAAACTGGCGAGTTTAGGTGATAGCAAGATCTGTACCTACCTACCTAGTACCTATTAGTTAGTGTGCCATTAAATCGATGCAAGTACTAATTAATTTCCATTAAATCTGTCGTGCAATCAATAATAATCAACAAAATATGAAACAAAAAGGATACTTCACAGAAAACAACTTTCTCATTATGACAAGTTCCTAATAAATAATAATAGCTACTTATAGGTATATTCCTATTTTACTACAAATGACAGTCAGAAAGGCGTAATTTATATACGTTATTATGTAAATATTATGATATTAACATGAAGAAATAATAATTAAATCCTTCCCAGGCAATTTTAATTATTGTAGGTATCTAGTTTGAGTGTAACTGAATTAGGATATAACTCGCTTCCATATCGAATTATGAGTTGTAGTGTGTGACAAATTAAATTAATATAATATCTAGGAACTGGACAAATACTACCAATGTATAAAATTGGCTATAATAGTGACCGGGTGGCGTAGACTAGTTTTTTTCGCGGGAAACAACGACCACGTATGGACTAAACAATGTCCTGCGGTCAAAGGACTCGCTACAACCAGTACTCACTACTATTGTTTACTTTTATTTGTCGCATAAATAAATGCAACCTGTTTATATGACTCACAACTGATCTGATCGATTTTTTTCCCTATCAATTGCGACTTGTTTGAAACCTGATGGATATAAATAAAACAGGATAAGTAATGTTTAAGATTAAGTGTATCGTACATCGCGCAGTTTTATGACAACTGTTCGAATTTTTTGTTAGTTTAATGCTTTCTGCAAAAATGTACGACATAAAGATCGAAAAACTAGAAATGTTCTTTATTTGGTATTTGCTGAAGAAAAGTGTGAATCGTTAAAACATATTGTATCCATATTTACACAAAAATGTGACGGTAAACTCATCTTTAACTTTTTTTTCTGGTGGGATGACCCAGGTTGTACCTACTTGTATAACATCTAGTCCTAATTTTTGTACGCTTCTTTGGCACACATTAAAACTTTAAAATTAGCTAAATTATTTTGGCGTTGTTATGTGACCAAAATTTTACCAGTATAAAATTCATTTCAGGTTCGAAGAACTTTAATTTATTTTTCCAAAATTGAAAAAAAATGTTTTTTTTAAATTTCAAACTTTCAAGATAACTAGTTTTCGGCTTATACCGCATCGTTATATTTGTTCCACAGCCTGATTTGAAAGGCTTGCCTTTTTCTTTGTTTTAGACGTTTCAACGCAAGCTGTCGACCAAATATAACGACGCGTTATAAGCCAAAAACTATGTACATAGTTATCTTGACAGTTCGAGAAACCACGAAAGCCGTGGTTCTAGTTGAAAAAAGGCATTTGTCTTGTGAACCGAGATTTAGGACTATGGGATTTCTAAGCATCTTTACGCGTATTCAAATGGTTTGATTACCTACCCATACTAGAATTTTGCCTGACTTAGGGAATTACCCTCTTAACCAGAGATCTTTATAGTGCCGAACATCCCATCACCATGGGACGTACGATCTTCCTTTCTATCTGAGAAGAAGGCTTGTTTCAATTTTTCTCCACTTTAGAAAAAGGTAATCGCCTTAGCCGAGTTTGAACCCCCGTCACGCGGGCTTAAGATTTAGATGCCAAATAGCAAATGAAGATAACACATTTCACTAAGTGTACCTATCAGTCTTTGCAATTAAAGACTGCTATAGATCAAGTTTAGCAAACAGTGATTTCACTGTCTGGTCGTCGATCAAGTATTTTTTACTAACATATCACACTTTGCATGTAATATTACTTTTCTAATTACATATTTAATTTTTAATATTAATTCCTAGTTTTTTTAAAAATTATTTTGTTTTTTATTGTTTATATTTTGCTTTTATTTTTGGTTTTCATTGGTTTGTTTTTGTGAGGTTTGTTTAATTTGTTTTTTATATTATTGTATTTCGTTTATTTTTATTTTTGTTTTTAGCATTGAATTTTATTTCCATTTTAAAATTTTTTTAAATTAATTAAATTAATTCCTGTTTAGTTTTTATTAGTTTTTTTTTGTTTTTATAATATACTATTTATTAATGATATTTTTTAAAATTTTTCTATTTTATATCTTTAGGTAGGTACCTACTTCATTTCATTTTATCTGTTTCAAATTTAAATTTTATTTTATAATTTATAATTAGTAGAAAGGGGGCACCTTCCGCCATCTTGGAATTTGACGTCACAAACCCCACTATACGCCCACGTGGGGGGCGTGTTTTATCCTTAGGGATGATCCAGGATAACGTGTTTTATCCTTAGGAATGATTCTGACGTAATTTATTTTTGATGACTTCCTGGTTCCTGGATGCCTTCCCTGGTTTCTGTATGGCTTTCATGGATGCCTTTCTGGAAGTCCTTTTGGTTTTCCTGGATGACTTCCTGGAAGTCCTTTTGGCTTTCCTGGATGACTTCCTGGATGCCTTTCTGGAAGTCCTTTTGGCTTTCCTGGATGACTTTCTGGATGCCTTTTTGGCTTTCCAGGATAATTTCCTGAATGCCTTTTTTTCTTAACGCCTTTTTGCCTTTCCCGGATGATTTCCTGAATGTCTTTTTGGCTTTTCTGGATGACTTCCTTAATGCCTTTTTCATAGAGGTATGTCCACGAATCAAAACAATGAAACAGGATGTGCAAAACATTTTGCTTTTTTAAATGTGAAATAGAATGTTCTAATTTTCAGAAATAAAATAGTTCATGGACCAGTTTGTCTTAGAAGAAGTATGGTCACGAATCAGGATTAAGAAACAAAATGTGCAAAAACATGCATGTTTTTGGATTAAATTTCCAAAATTTCAGTAATTGACTTTGAACTATTAGAGGAATTTACCAGGCCGTGTGTATATGATTTCTAATTATTGTCATTATCTTTAAGTTTTTGCAAATCTATTAGAATGATTTTCGATGAAAGGAATGCAATTTCTATTCGGTATTACAAATTAGAAATTTCCTAAACGACTATTGGATAAAATCCCAAACTCATAATGGCTCTCATAATGACTTTTGGTGCATATAAATAGTCTTGCGGTTCTTATATCTTACAGTACTAAACTACTACATTCAGAAAATGGATCATTTCTCAAGAGTAATGGACGTCGATGTAGAGTTTCGATTAGAAGTTTTAAAGAAGACACGGGAGTTGGAAAAATTAATAAAAGCGAAGCTGGATCGCGATTATACCGACTACATCGAAGGTCGTGCAGCCTTAGAGAGGGTTGAAGCACGGATAAAGTGTGACCAATTGTCGTTTCGGTATCTTACGGTTGCTGCTGCTGCTGCTTCTGGTCACCAACGGCCGTTTCGGAATCTTATGGATGCTGCTTGGGCCGCCGCTGCTGCTGTTGTTGTTACCTCCGGTACTGATGATCTCCAACAGCCACTTCGACATCTCATGGATACTGGTGAGTCCTCTGCTACTGCTTCCGACACTAGTGACCCCCAATGACCGTTTCGGAGTCTTATGGCTGTTGCTACTGCTGGTGTCTCCGGAGCCCCCATCGATGGTATCATCCTGCCATTTTCTTTCCATACACTTTATCCGTGCTTCAACCCTCTCTAAGGCTCCACGACCTTCGATGTAGTCGGTATAATCGCGATCCAGCTTCGCTTTTATTAATTTTTCCAACTCCCGTGTCTTCTTTAAAACTTCTAATCGGAACTCCACGTCGACGTCCATTACTCGTGAGAAATGATCCATTTTCTGAATGTAGTAGTTTAGTACTGTAAGATATAAGAACCGCAAGACTGTATTTATATGCACCAAAAGTCATTATGAGAGCCATTATGAGTTTGAGATTTTATCCAATAATCGATTAGGAAATTTCTAATTTGTAATACCGAATAGAATTTACATTCCTTTCATCGAAAAAATCACTCTAATAGACTTGCAAAAACTCAAGGATAATGGTCGTAATTAGAAATCGTATACACACGGTCTGGTAAATTCCTCTAATAGTTGAAAGTCAATTACTGAAATGTTGGAAATTTAATCCAAAAAACATGCATGTTTTTGCACATTTTGTCTCTTAATTGTGATTCGTGACCATACTTCTTCTAAGACAAACTGATGGTCCATGAACTATTTTATTTCTGAAAATTACAACATTCTATTTCACATTTAAAAAAGCAAAATGTTTTGCACATCCTGTTTCTTTGTTTTGATTCGTGGACATACCTCTATGAAAAAGGCATTAAGGAGGTCATCCAGAAAAGCCAAAAATACATTCAGGAAATCATCCGGGAAAGGCAAAAAGGCGTTAAGAAAAAAAGGTATTCAGGAAATTATCCTGGAAAGCCAAAAAGGCATTAAGAAAAAACATTCACAAAAACCAAAAGGGCATTAAGAAAAAACATCCAGAAAAGCCAAAAAGGCATTCAGGAAATCATACGGAAAAGCCAAAAGGGCATTCAGAAAGTCATCCAGGAAAGCCAAAAGGACTTTCCGAAAGGCATCCAGGAAGTCATCCAGGAAAGCCAAAAGGACTTCCAGAAAGGCATCCAGGAAAGCCCTACAGAAACCAGGAAAGTCATCCAGAATCATCCCTAAAGATAAATTACGTCAGAATCATCCCTAAGGATAAAACACGTCATCCTGGATCATCCCTAAGGATAAAACACGCCCCCCACGCCCACGTGGGCGTATAGTAGGGTTTGTTACGTCAAAATCCAAGATGGCGGAAGGTGCCCCCTTTCTACTATAATTGTAGGTACCGATTTATATGATCTGCAACATTAAATTTAGCTTTATTCGAGAATAGGGTGTTTTTTAAGCATTTTAAGCGTGATCTAGCACTGATTCTTACCGATTGATTGCAAAACTGCAATTTTGTAGGAAACTAACTTCAATCTTTTCCTCACATGCATAGTTGTAGGTACTTCCGAAGATTTTGTATATTTTAGGTTGAAATTATGTACATTATAGGTACTTATTAATATCGGATCAATACAACAGATCATCATTTGGATCATTGTTTGCTACTGCGCTGTGTCCATTACATTACACTGGTGCCAAACTATGTCCACACGCTTTGCGCTCAAACTTGCCTGTCTGCTTCTGATGTGGTCTTTTAGCTGTAGGACGCAGCCCTTGAAGTTCTTCAGATTTGACGTGGTTTTCACGGTGTGTGTGAACACAAGAATTGTTTTCGATTTCATAAGATGTGAACAAAATAATTTTGCAGTCCACCCCGAATTGCCATCGGCTGACAACAGCGGCGTCATTTCAGTATTTTACAAGGGGGGTGGGGGAACTATATGTATAGTAAAAAGGGAAAAAAATTTTGTTGAAAAAGGGGCGTGATTGTCAGTTTTATAAATTTAACGTACCTACCTTTTTTTGGTAGGTCGGGGGTCAGGGTAGGGCAGTTGACCCCCCCTGGAAGTACTACTACCAAAAAAAGGTAGGTACGTTAAATTTATAAAACTGACAATCACGCCCCTTTTTCAACAAAATTTTTTTCCCTTTTTACTATAGTCGGAGCTTGCTATTTTCTTCTCTTGTGCGCGGAATCCAGTAGAAGCAACAGAAACGGATTCAAATGTTACAAATACAACCAAGATCACACCACAACGAAGCAGTGAAGTGAATTTTTCTATTTTGTCCGAGTTACACTGTAAGCCAGAGATGTGTAGGTATATGATCATGATCACATGTTCGCTCAATCTCGTTTTCACGCTCATAGTGTGTAGAGACGCCGCAGTGCTGAATTAACCAAGCACGTGTTTAGGGCACCAGGGACAAAGGGGCAGCTGAGAATGTGTAACAGGCCTCAGATCGTAGACAGTGACTCTCATCACCATACAACTTCTTCTGTGTTTCGTCATTGGTGTGTATTTTTGTGTTGGCGGTTTGAACATTCGCACTCTCTATCAGGTGTGCTATTATTAGAACATTTTAATAACCTACAATTTATATAGGGTCTACCAGAAAGTTCTGTCCATTTATGGAATAAAACAAAATATAAATTTTCTTACCATCAATAAACTTTATTGAATAATTGCCATTATTATTAAGTTTTAATTAAAATGTTTCAAACTTGTTGTAATAGAAACGGAGACAACTTTTCGGTACACCTAATATATCTACTCTTTAGTCTCCAAAACGGTAATTTATTAATATCTGCAGTGGGGCACTAATGTTTTTAAGTGCTTAGGCCTTAGGGCACCTGAAGGTGTTAATCCGGCCCTCTAGAGACCCAATACATAGTTATTTACTCGTAACTGGATTGTCAGTTTGTGAAATTAGGAAATCCCGTCGTGAAGGAGCAAATATTTCCGAATTAGGGACCAAATTGATCTAATTGTTGAAGGCAATCATCAGCAAAACATTTTATTTCAGTATGCAATGGTAAAATTTTACAAAAATTAATTTCGCGATAATCGCAATGACAGAAAGAGGAACGTGTAATATTGTTGAAATAAGTGAATTCAATGCATTGGACGTAATACCTATTTCACAATAACCCTGTGGAATCCCATTATTTATTCAAGAAGTATACTTTGTTAGAAAAATTATTATAGTCATATACCTATCATTAACAAAAATTAAATGTTGAGCTGTTGCTTAGTTTTTCAAGTTAGAATGACATAGGTGGGGTGAATTTAATTTACAGAAATCGTTTCAACCCATACTTTATGAACAAATTTCCAACTATTGCTTGTGTAAAATTAACGTACAGATGTAGGCTGTGGACATTAATTAAAATGTTACCTACTTCAATTCAAACCCTATTGTCATTATCTGTAGAAGAAAACATTTATTTTCTTAAAGAGTTAGTATTTCCGTTAAACATTTGACACATAATTTAAATTTGCTTAAGTTTATACGTGAAGTATTTACTTGTAAAAAGGTTGTAAAGAGATTTCTGCAAATCGCGGTAATATCTTGTGTAAGTTCTGGTTCTGGAAGACCATAAGTGGTATTGGTTTGTAGATATTCCAGACTGCCTGGCTCTACTGTGAGAGAGTTTACTTGTTCATTATTTTCAATAAAAGAGGATTCTGTAAGTGATGCGGTACGCATGTGAAAGAGACTTACTTTATTACTTTAGATATTGTGAGAACTTCCAGTTCATGGAAAAATAACAAGTTTTTAGGATGTTGTTGCTGCGCACTTGTAATTATTACACCAGCGATGACAACTTTTCAGAATTTCAAATAATTATGTTAATTAAATGGGTATACCTACATCATAGATTAATCGGTAGGTAGAAGTACTTTGTTTTATTTATTAATTTTATTTCTGCTAACATCATCTAACTGGATTCAGAATCTATATTTTATTGAAATGATCTTTCAATTAGCACATGTTTGTTAAATGAAGAAATAATATAATGCATTCCATTAAGTTTCCACTTTTTCAACGGACGGACATAAAAAGAAAGCGACTTTCTTAATTAATTCTGACCGTTTTACTAAAAACATTATTTTCATTAGTAGCATGTGAAATAGTATAACAATTCCACCATTTTGCCAAATGGAAATGAAAAGTTATACATACATATACGCAAACCAATTACCGGATGTCTTAAAATAATTCTACACGATCGTATTTAAAAGAAAACTAAAATGTGAAATGTGACAAACACTTATTAATATGTATTAGTATTAGTACGTAACAATGTAATGTTGGGAGTTACCAAGCGTGTAAAAGTTTGGCCCCCCCTCCAGGATTGTTATCAATGACCCATTGAACAATATTAGAGGGGGGGGAAAGTTGAACGGCCGCCATCTTGTCCGCCATCTTGAAAATACCCGCGAACCTATTTTTGGCTATATCTTAGCAACCGTATGTCCAAATCGAACGTACGTAGACTCTAATTGCACAGTTTTGTATTCCTAAGATAAATTGTTATATAACCGAAATTGATAATCCTAGCGGATTTAATGTTTTTGGGCTTAAAAGCTTAAATTATGGAATATGTAAAAAAAACGCTAAAAAACATATCACTTTTTATTTTATTATTATTAATCTTTTAGATCTCGCTTTTATGAATAAAATGCAAAAACAATCAACGAAATCCGAGCACTGATTACGAAAATATACAAGAATTAGGAATAGGTAGCGCACCTTTGCTGAGGACAATAATTGGTAGTTACAGGTCAAATTAAAAATTTCATAAGTTTGCTCTCTACAAAATATGCGAATTACTACTAAATACATGCATTAATTAAGTGTAATCAATTTTTGAAGGTTTATGCCCCATTCGCGATTCCCTCGCCCCCATAAGAGTAATGATCGCCATGACATGAATCAGATCCGAAAAACCGTACCGGTGAATAAATCGAAAATACCCGAATTAATACAAATTTTATAAATTAATAATTTTTTTTGTGCCGCACCTTCTCGTTTATTTAATTAATTGATTTAATTTAGGCTTTTAGGAAGAAGAGGTGAACAATGTGAACATCAAATGACAATTATTATACGGATTAATTTACACAAGGGCATTTGCAAAGAGCAGTGTAGTTTGCACGTCCATTGTTTGTCACACTTACGGGTTGTGACTCCACTTCCTCACTGAGAGGAGTGAGGACGCTCTAAAAGTCTAAAAGGACGGAATTCAGTGCCTGGAAAAGGAACCCAGACACTGTAATTCAGGTCATCGTCCAAATGATGGAAAATCCATTCGCAGTGGTGAAATTTGGAGTCTACAAAGTTCAAAGCTTTGAAGCCTTTCTTTATTCAAGTTTATGGAGGCGGTGCAGAATCCATTAATCAACAACGAAAGTTAATATTCTGTCACCGAAACAAAAGTTTACAAATGATGCACCCGACACAAGACGTTCTCCTATTACACTGCAAGCTACCATTTGGAGCAGGGCACATAAGGCTGAGCTTCAAGCCCCACATCCAATTCAACATGGGTGGAAGAAACTCGACCACAGATTCCTTCCCGTGTGGATAACAATTCCGGAAGTCAGCCCCGCTTGCATTGAGATTCTTAAATGTGGTTACAAGCAGAATTGTGGAAACTGATGCAATTCAAGAAAAAAATCATTAAATTGCACTGCTCTTTGCAAATGTCTGCGTAAAGTGTTCCGTATAATAATACTTGTCATTTGATGGTCACCTCTTCTCCCTAAAAGCCTAAATTAAATTAATTAATTAAAAAAACGACAAGGTGCGAAACGCATAAAACTTTTTAAAAATATATAAAAAATGATTCATTTATAAAATTTGTATTAATTCGGTTATTTTCGATTTATTCACCGGTAGGTACGGTTTTTCGGATCTGATTCATGTCATGGCGATCATTATTCTTATGAGAGCGAGTGAATCGCGAATGGGGCATAAGCCTTCAAAAATTGATGTATGTATTTAGTATTAATTCGCACATTTTGTAGAGAACAAACTTATGAAATTTTCAAACTCCCAATTATTGTGTGCTGAGCAAAGGTGCGGTACCTATTCCTAAATCTTGTATATTTTGGTAACCAGTGCTCGGATTTCGTTGATTGTTTTTGCATTTTATTCATAAAAGCGAGATCTAAAAGATTAATAATAATAAAATCAAAAGTGATACGTTTTTTAGCGTTTTTTTTACATATTCCATAATTTAAGCTTTTAAGCCCAAAAACATTAAATCCGCTAGGATTATCAATTTCGGTTATATAACAATTTATCTTAGGAATACAAAACTGTGCAATTAGAGTCTACGTACGTTCGATTTGGACATACGGTTGCTAAGATATAGCCAAAAATAGGTTCGCGGGTATTTTCAAGATGGCGGACAAGATGGCGGCCGTTCAACTTTCCCCTCCTCTAATATTGTTCAGTGGGTCATTGATAACAATCCTGGAGGGGGGGCCAAACTTTTACACGCTTGGTAACTCCCAATGAAAATTATATGGAGATTGTTACGTACTATATTGTATTACATTCTCGCAATTAAAATCCAACGTTGAATCTTCCGCTCTACAACTTTTATACTGAAAATTTTTCGATATAACTTACCGTTTTTTAAATAATAGTGAAAGAAGCAAAATACATAGGACTTTTCACCGTTTTTTATCAATTACACTAATACCTTTCCCGGACGTTTTTTTCCTGCAAATTTGGATTTAATACCTGGGGTACTACCTAAATCCAAATATTCGGTTTGCAGGGGTAATTAAAAATTACGATTTCAGCCGTTCGTTGACTGGATTATTTAATACGTTTGAAAAGTAAGTGATCAGTCAATTTAGCTCTAATTATGTATACGAAAATGAGAAAAAGATTCACATTAACACATAGAAGTTGGTAGGCGTAGGTATAGTTTTAAACTTTAATTTTTCATTGTTAATGAACATAGTTTTTGTTGTTCTTATGTCTTATGATTATCATGGTTAGAGTAAAGTTAATTTGTTAAAGTTTATTAATAGCATTTGAGAGAAGCCGAATTGTTGGCTTGTGGAATGGAGGTTTTTCATTTTTGGAAATTGGAAACCATGTTAATCGAATCGATTCGATTATGAAGAGACCGATTCTTGGTGATCAGTGGTTTGGCAATAGCAATAGATTGGTTAATATTGAATTTTTACTTTGAGTTGGACAGAATTCAAATTCTGCTTAGAAATACACGACGACAACGCAGTGGCGGCGTAGCATGGGTTCGCACCCGGGGTGGTTTTCTATTGAGCACCCCCAAAATAAAACAACAAATAGTCAAATACTAAACGTGCTTATAATACATAATAATATTTTCAACAGATTGATATTTGTACATAAATTATAAATGTTTATTTACAATACGCCCAATGGCTAGCCGCCCCGTTCATACGTATTTTGCTCCATAAATACCCAAAATACCGCTTTTTGCTTTTGCCGTCCCGACAAAGGGCAAAAAAGAACCCCGTTCGCTCTTTAAATTTGTATGGTTTCGGGCTAGCTATCTATTTCATTATGGTAAATAATTACTTATGGTAAATAATTCTTATTAGACAGAGATTCACGGGAAGATTCGTTTCATCTCTTTCTGTCGGAGTAACACAATTCTCACCGCTAGGGTATGTCCATTAGTGTGTAATATATGTCGATGGTTGTCACTACGTTGTCACCGCTTGGTACTTGGCACCCGGGGCGAACCGCCCCCCTTTACGCCGCCACTGCGGCAACGTGAAGAGAAGCGCTGGACTTATGGAACGCATGGAAGTAGTTCACAATTGATGTACAGCGGTATATTGAAGAAGAAGTGATCAAACCTTTTATGTCTCTGCTTTTTTGCACCTATTCTTTCAGTACAACATTGCCCGAATATACATCCATCACAAAGACATCTTTAATCATTTTTCGAGAACCCCATGCCAATTTTTTAGCTTGGGCAGCTAAAAACCTTGTACTGTCCAACTCCCATATTGATAACTTCTAGTACTTGATGTGTGTAGAGTTAGTTCGTGTTGAGGGTAATGGAGCTACAGACAAGCGGCAGATCATTTTAGTTCCTTCATTGGACTCTGTAGTCCACTTGTAATTAATATGTAATGCGCCACATAACATGACGCAGTCGGCACTCATACCAGGGATTCACCAAGCCAAGTAGCTTGACTTGAAATATAATAGCTTGGCTTGGGCTTGAAAGGCAAACTTTTTATGAAGAAAAGCTTGACTTGGCTTGATGTTTGCGAATGCAGGCTTGGCTTGGTTACCAAGTTTTCCCAAGCTTTTTTAAGTCACCGTTCAGTGCTTAAGTAAGCGATTGTTAACTATGAGTTCTAACAAATTATCTGAAAATTCCGAAGAACCGTTATTTAGACCGTACATTTTCCAGAATATCTACGCATTCACATTTTCTAATTTATAGTTTTTATGATTTCTGAGTTCGTACAAATAAAAAACCGTTGCAGGGCATCACCTGATAGCCGTATCATTTTACAATTAAGAACTAGTGTTACAGCGTGACGTGCAATAGATTTTGTACAAGGTACCGTTGCGCCCATTGCGATTTTGAGAAATATTGTATGTAATTTTTTTACAATGATTTTAAGTAAAATATTCTTTTCTTACTAAATCGAATCAACATACCTACCTACTAATGGTATATTTTGTTTGAGTAGAGCACAGACTATCTGAAATATTCTCTGAATTACACGTGAGTACTTCTTTTATACCGAATGAATATATTTGATGGTAGAATGCAAAATCATCAGCTGGATCTTCTAAGAATTATGTTCCATGGAATAGTAAAAAAATGCTTAGAAGTATAAGCTTGAAAGCTTGAGAAAAGCTTGAAAGCTTGACTTGGAAAAGCTTGAAAATTCAAGCTTTTCTACAAATAAGCTTGGCTTGGATAATACTTAAGCTTGGCTTGGTTTTTTGTAGGCTTGACTTGATTTTATGTCAAGCTTTAAAAATTCAAGCCAAGCCTGTGAATCCCTAACTCATACCTACCTAATGTTAATGAATGCTGCAAGTACGAAAGATAAATTGAAATATGTACATAGAAAAAAAGTGGGCAATTAAAAACGTGCTCCGTGTATTATAAATCAAAGGAGAAGTAATATGGAGAATCTGCGACATCCACCAGCAATGAATATGGATGGAAACCTAGGATTATATTGGAAAAAATGAAATTTAAGGCAGTCTACATTCCCAAAAGCAAAAAGAGCGTCGAACGGCAAAGATTCAACACAAAAATACAAACCGAAAATGAAACCTTCGATCAGTTTTCCACCAAACTCAAGAAAATTTGCCAATAATTGCCAGTTGGGATCAGTGAAAAATGAATTGCTAATGGGCCGTATAGTGGTTTAAAAAGTGGCAAATTACGAGACCGTCTACTAAGAGAGGGCGATTTAACACTAAATAAAGCTGTTGATATTTGTAGAATTGTGAAGAGAACCGACATCCATGTTAAGGAATTAATGAAAAATGAAAATGGAGGTAGTCAGGTGCAAATGGAAATGGAAGGAATTATGGGAATTGAAAGTCGAAATCAGAGAAGTGGAAAAATCATAAAATTAACAAATGTTTAGCATTTAATAAACTGTCTAAGAAATGTGGGAAATTACTGAAATAGATCAAAGAACTGATTATATTATTGGCAATATTATTGAAATTCATTGAGTCCATATGGGGAAGGTTGTGTGATTTTTCTACTATCTACTATTAATATTATTGAACAGATGATGAAGTTTGGTTTCTTGATATCAAACTAAATGAATTGAATCAAACTTTCACGGGTACACGAATTAATATTTTTAACAAATTTCAAAACAAAATTAGATTAACAAAAAGTAATTTAAAAATTCGAAATTGTGAAGGGAAAAAATTAGAAGTCCTAGGTTCCTGTAAATGTAAAATAATATCCATAAGTTACCTACAATTTTCAACCAACTTCAAAAAGTTGGTTACTAAATTCGTCCGGATGTCTGCGTGTCTGTGTGTCTGTGTCTCTGTGCGTTGGTCGATGTTACAGGGTTTAGAAAGCTGGAAGTGGTGTCATCTTATAGGAAATTCTTTACTGATTCCCAATCTCTGGTATTTTTTGATCGGATCACCCGTTCGCCGCCAGGACGCCATTAAAGTCAAAATATATACCCTTTAATATCTCGAGAACCACACATCTAATTACAAAAAGAAAAAAACAGGTTTCCTTTGTTTTTTGAAACCTCTTGAGTCATGATACGTAAACATCACCCTCACCCCCCTGTGGGGTGGGGCGGGGGTGAGTTTTGAGAACTGAAATGGGGACACTTATTTTTTATTGCACTTTTGGATTCTCCATAAAAAACTATTCTCAAATTGCAAATTTCACCCACATCTGCAACCCGTTTTTTGGGGGTGGAGAAGGGGAAAGTTGCACATGTCCGCAGAAAAATTATCTTTATTTACTTTTTTTTTCCTCTAACATTTTTTCGTGATTTACAAATTGCCCGTCACCCTATCCGCTCCCATCTCCCTTAAGGGTGGAAAGAAAAACAATGACTCATTTGTGCAGAATCCGGAGTGCTTGTGTCTACGGGGGGGGGGGGGGGGAGTGATGTACAAATACATATATTGTATATAGTATATGCCATAATTAGTTACAGATTTGAAGTTGGTTGAAATTAGACTTCTATAAGAATTCGCGCCCTTTGATACTTGTTTGTAATTAAAACTCACTCAAAAGCAAGTCGACTGTTCCTTTCTCTGATAGAGTCCGTGGCGCCCATTCTGGCGTGCAGTGCGCGAAGTAATTACTTCGCGCACGGCTTCGTCATTTCGCGCACGCTGTCATGGCAACGTAGAAGAGTGAAAAAAGGGTCACTTCGCCTATTGTTATCGATGCGCAAACCTTGTCATTTTTTGACGTTTGTAGAAAAAATACATTATTAGGCCAGTCAAATTAGACAAAAAAAGGGGGTTTATGAAAAAGTGATGCTAACTTTACGGGACTTTTTCAGGGTTGTTTGGGAAGTTAAGGAGAGCTTAAATCCAGTTTGCGTATACCCAGACCCCGTGGGATTTTCTTAAGGGTGGGGGAGGGGGGAAGGTAAAAATGTTGATTTCGCTATAACTCGGCAGTAATTGATCGTACAGAAAAAATAAAAAAGAGTTTTGTAGGTTTGTTGAAGCTCTACAAGTTTCCTTTAAACGACTTTTCCCGAAAATTAATATTTAACGATTTATCGTAAAGAAACAGTAAAAAAAGTAAACTTTTTTGGTTAACAAATAGAATTTGTTCATGTATGAGAAGCCGCGCCGGTGCCGGAGGGGCGCAAATAGATAGCGCACCTTCAGGCGCTGCCTTCGACCTTATTTTTCAACCGATCGAAAAATCTGACACGGTGATTTTCTTCAACTTTCTCATACATGAACAAAAATTAATTCTGAAGTTTATCAAATTTAATTTAAGGTCTGTTGATTTTTATAATATCAGTTGCTATCAACAGATACAAACAAAATATACATGTGGAAGCCTTAACGAAAAAACAAAATATATTAGTATATAGGTAAGTTTAGCCCATTCGACTTTTTCTGATCCCACAAACCTACTGTAGCTCTATGTCCACGGAATATTGGGGCCTGTATATAGGCCCGATTTAAGTGGTAATGAGGGTTGTATAATGTTAGGTGATACATTTGTATAATACCATAAAATATACGGTTAGAAATGAAAGATAACTTACATTACAGTTACATGGGAATAGAACGAACACTTGTTATAGAGTCAAAGAATACATATCTTGGCCAAATTACAGTAACGAAATCGGCAGATCTATTTGAATTAAAATTAAAGCAAAACAAAGTACGCTGAAGTAATATCATACAATAGTACAACTAGCGATAAAATAATGGAAAATCTAAAAGCAATTTTTTCACGGTACGGTAAACCACAAATTCTGTATAGTGACAATGGACCTCAATTCCCGTCACAACAGCTTAGCAATTTTCTAAAGGAACGTACAAATTATAAACAATTTGTTTAAATAATAATAACGATTTACGTTTAACATTACTCGAGTATAGCAATAATCTCTTAGGATGTAATAAAATCATCCCCATCTCAATTATTATTTCACAGAAAATACTCAATTTCCTATTCATCCAAATTTATTAACGCCTTCAAATGACGTTAGGGGGTTATGAAAAAATGTTGCAAAAGAAGCAATTAAAACATAAAACAATATTTGAACAATGTCACGAAAGCCATTACAAATTGGTGATGATGTAATGATACAAAACGTAGACTAGACTGCAAGATTTGGGAACCAGCTGGTAGACTATAGTAGCATTGGACGAACGACCTAGAACATAAAGTTAAAAATTTTAAGGCTAATGTAGTGCAAATACGAAATTTTAAGTACATTTAAGTAAATGAAGAATAGCAAAGTTAATATTAATTTTCAAATTGAAACTGGCTAAATAAACGTGAATTTAATATTCATCCTAGTTGGAACTTCGTAAAAATAGTCGAGAAAAACGACGACCAACAATTTTTTAAAATTATGTTATGTAATTAATGTATTGTTGTATTTATGTATTTTGTAATTGCGCTATGCCTAGTTTAGTAAGGCTTTCCTTTTGATTTATTCCTTTTATAATTGAGTAATGCGCTTTCAATTATAGGGTCGAAGGAGGGGGGGGGGGGAGGGCAAATGTTAACCAATGTGTTAAACATATTATTATGAACACGGGTAGTAAAATTTTTTAAATGAGCGGCATTGAAAGTAGAAAATCTATATAGGATGTGTTTAATTAATAAAAACTAATTTAACAAATTCAGTCAGCAAGGTACAGATTTTACAAGTGACATTGGAAAAGGCGCACAAGCGAACGTGTTGATTGACGATCGTCACTAACAGATCTTCAAGCATAATGTGAAATAACGATTAAAGAATGTTGCTTTTACTCATCAATTGTCGTAATACGTAAATTTTGTTCATGTCCCTTGATCACTGTTATTGCATAAAATACGATTCTTGTGTGCAGTAGATATCGCCTTATTTGAGTTGTCACCATCTCGACGTTAACCACGTTTCTCGAAAGGTGCACCTTCTTCATGAGTTTAGGTTGATGTTCAGCACAAGATCTAACTGACATGATTTCGATTTCTTACCTTGTGGAAATCTGTTTACCTTTAATTATACAGTGCAGGAACCATTTATTTCTTTAATCTATTGGTTTCCATTGTTTTCTAATTATATGCAACGGTCACAAAGTCGCGATATTTCGAAATAAATTATGCTTTAACGAATTACATTAATTTTGTTTTTGTAAACAAATGCTAAGATTAAAGACATGCATGACTGAAACAATACGTGTATTTATATACAAAATAGTAAATAATAAGTAGCGCAATCACATACTAAGTACAAAGGAATTGCACCGCATAAAGATCTAATAAAAAAATCATCCTACGTTGAAGTGACTTAAACAACCGATTAATTTACTTAATTTACATAAGAACATCGTATAAATATCGCACAAGATAAAATGAAATCTATTAACCAAGAAAGGATAAGAGGCACGTTCACGCGTTTGTTACCAAATGAGGATCTTTTCAAAAAGTCCTGTGTATATCAATATTGACAGGTTTTTCATAATATAAAAGGAATATATTTTGCCCTTTTATTTCTTGTCAAGTTTTGGTTCTACTTTACTAACTATACTTTTAATTAATCTCGCAATAAAGAGACTTCATAACTTAATCGTCCAATAAAAAAAACTCGATTGTGATGATTTTCATTTTCCCACGCTCCACTCACACATAAAATTATAGAATTAGAACCAATTATATTTATACTTCATCTACCATCATTGTTCAAACTTACACATTTTGCGATGGTACATTTTAGTTACATGAGCTGCTTTTGGTACATTTGTACCGACATTTTTACATTCTAATAAACATTTTTGCATTACGTCTTGTATAAACGTGCACATTATTACTTATTATTTATTTATTTACTTGTGTTACAAAAAAATGTCGTCTATTCCAAAAGCCAAACGCGCTTTGACATGAATTTTGATGGTTGATGGATAAGAAGAATGACGCATTACCGAATATGCAAGAATTCCATTAATTAAAATTTTTGATTTAGATCCTAAAAGTGGAGAGAGACTTATTTCAGTGTTGACGTGGTGGCGTCTGAGTCGATTTTTAGATCTTAAAATTACAGTGATCCGAACACGGTCCTTACCTAGAGGTGTAAGGACATGGAAACGTTAGCATTACACCATAAATGTTACGGTTACCACTACCAGATATAGTTATACCGGGTGCGGTAGAAAGAACTCCCCTATTAGAAAAGCTAATAAAAATGAAACCATGTAAGATAGGACATGTTTATTTTTATTATCTAAAAGCACACATAATGCCGTTTAAGACAATGCAATATCAACGTGTTTTAAAGAAAATGTCACTCAAATGGCGGCCTCCATTATTGACGCATTGGTTGAGCCGTTCCCGGTAGTTTTCCATTACTCTGCGAGCCATGTCGGGTGTGATTGCTGCAATTTCTTGCACTATCATTTCCTTGAGGGGGATACTGGTAAACCTTGAACTTGAGATAGCCCCACAGAAAAAAGTCACATGGTGTTAAGTCTGGCGATCTTGATGGCCATCCAATATCACCACGCAACGAGATGACATGTCCAGGAAACATTTGCCTCGCCAATGTCAATGACCAACGTGCTGTGTGGGCCGTAGTGACATCTTGTTGAAACCACACACTCTCATCGCCTAGTTTTGGCTGTAGGAAGTTACGGAGCATGACACAGTACCGATCGTTGTTTAACAGTAACAGTCTCGCCATTTTCCTCAAAAAAATACGGACCAAAATTAAAAACAGCACACCACACTGTTACCTTGGGACTGTGAAGTGGTTGTTGGTGAAGTTCCTTGGGTTTTTTTCAGACCAATACCTGCAATTTTGTTTGTTAACTGCTCCACGACAAAAGCACGATGTTCACCGGACCAAGCCATGGGGTACACTGAAAACGGCACGTATGCAGCTACTCAAAGACACGCCCCCCACCACTCTACTCTGTCGTTGCTCGCTTCCCACCGTCTCTCAAATCGGGGAGTTCTTTCTGCCGCACCCTGTATAATAGTAATAACAAATTGATAAGAACCTCCTTAGATGTTTCAAGGAAGTTTCTTTTTCAACATTTTCCCTATATTGTACAAATTTTGATTAGGCACTGCGTTTGCTTAAGTGCTTCCTCTTATTTAAATGAAATTCGCGGGATTACAGAACGAACTTTTTGAAATCGATTATATCTATCGAAAAATATTAGAGATATCGAAAAGTTGATGAAATCAGCGTAAAATTTCACATAAAATCGTTGTTTAACTTTTGCTCTATCACACTGGGAACCATGTGAAGGACGCACGGACCGACGGACGGAATATTGAATACAGTAACGAACAAAGTTCGTTGAAAGTTTGGAATTTATCATCGAGTCGTATGAAACATTGTCGCAAGCTATTTTCCTCATCAAGCACATTTACATTCATCTCACAGAGAATTAGTTATCTGTGATATTATATTCGGGTGAGGCGGCGATCGCAACGACGCCAAGTGTTCAAGTGTGTAACTAAGAACATCGGGGTTAAAAGCATAAAAGCACGTAGAGTTTCGTGTGTTTTTCGTTTTCTATTGTTTTATCTTTAAAAAGACAATTACTTGGAACACAAAATATTCAAAATATTACGGTTGTTAACGTATTCCACCATGAATCCACCTCCATAAACTACAATTTCAACCCCGACGTTGACGGCGATTGCTAATTTCAAAGCGCCATCTATATTTACTTCCTCACCAGAATTCTCTCAATTTGTATGTTGGTACGGTTAACTCACATAGAAATTTAACAACCTCCCATATATCCAATTATTCCCCCAATTATGTAATACCTTTTGACAGTTCTAGTTTGCATTAAATATCCTGGGAAATAGTCTAAACCAGAGGTTCCCAATCTTTTTCGGTTTGCGGCTCCCTAAATAATTGGATTTGTGGATTGGAAAGAAAACAATGAAAGGCTCGAATGTTGCTAAATTCTTGGAATTTTGTTAGCATACATGATTGTTGGCGCAAAAATTCGAGAATTGGAAATTCCAAGAAAATTGCCGAATTGTTTAATTGAATATTTCGCGGCGCCCTTATGACGGCAGCGCGGCCCCCTGGGGATCCGCGGCGCACACTTTGGGAATCACTGGTATAAACGCAGATCTCACTTTACGCTTCTCTTTCCATTTTTGGCAACGCCTGTTAAATTAGTGGTTATCAAATCATGCATAGAATGAAGAGTTACATTATAATAGTAACAGCAACTGCGCTTAATACTTTATTTTAATATTATAATATTAAGGAGGGGTTCAATTGTCCTATGTAACCAAAATTTCATAATCACACTCCCATATAAACACCATGTTAAAATTGGACTTTGGCATGCATTTCTGGACAATTCGCTCTGACCATAGTTTTGCTCCGATCATGGAGTTTTATGTCTCAAAATCACCCTATGAACATGCTACGGCTCATATGCCTAGTTTTAGCAAAAAGTATAATGTTTCAAGCTGTCTAGGATGTGTCAAAGTGACAGATACTGTTTTCTTGCGATATTTTGCGATTCTTTCAAAATTACAATAGAAATAGCATACACCAATGCGATATCGATAGGCATAACTGCCGTGAGGGTTCATTGGGGTCATTTTCAGATATAAAAGTCCAAAATCCGACCAATACAGTGGTCACAGCGAGTTGTCCAAAAAATGAAGGCCGAGTCTTTTCCAATGGTGAGTGAACTTTTGGCGTACTAGCAGGAAAAATTGTCGTTCCATCACAACTCTTTACTTCAGGCTAAATTTCCTCGTAAATTGCTCTCATTATTCGAAAATTTCGGAATTCATCAAACAAATTCGTAGAGATTTCTTCAGTGGAATGGGCCAACGTAAACCAGGATCGGTGCGTGCAGGTGAAAGAAAGGTGCCTAAGAAGAACACCAAACTGGGCAGACGTAAGAGAGCTTTGGAGGCCTTCAACGCGATAGAAATCAGGGTCAATATTGAATCGAAAAAAGTTCTTGAACCCCCCCTTAATTTATTCCAATCAGTCTAAACATGTAAATTTATTTTGGAAAAGGCACATTTAATAAATTTGCTATTGCCCTTAACTACGTAATCTCCAACAATTACGTCATTTTTGTTCTAAAATACAATCAACATCACTTGCGACTTTGAATCTTTTTGTTTTGGCGGCGATACCTGGTGCCATTTCTTGGCTTGATTACCGGTATTCTGTTCCCAAAGGATTTTCCGCCCTTCTTCCATTGATGAAGTAGAGCAACGCATGCTTGAACTTTCTTTCTTCCACAGTCATTTCCTTCGGGACCCATTTCGCACCCTCGCCAATTAATAATTGGAGAGTATTTCTTCGCTGGTGAAAATCTTTAGCGACGTGCAAACAATGACGACGATTTGGTTTGGAAATGTTTTATTTAATGAACCAGCTTATCCAGATAAGTGTTTAAGATCATTAGATATATTTGGAATTGGTACATTTTTTGATAATCCACACACATTGCGTTATTATAGAAGCGTTTCCTTGATTATTGCGGCTAGCAGCTCTCTTTCTCGAATAAAAAACTTCGGGTTTTTCCTAAAGACATCACTAAAAATGGCTAGCCTTTTAATGTCCTTTTCAGAATTATGCGTTGTATTACATCTGGTTAACAATAACGCGTGTCGGGACGAGATATCCAAAGTCAACATATTAAACCCGTTAAAAATAGTTCGATAAGACAGAATAATTTTCTTAATATTCAGTTTTTCAGGAAAGTAGAGAGTTTGGACTATAGTAACAGTCTTCCTAGTAGTGTCAACCTAAAATATTGAATAAACATAACGTTATTTCCCTGTATCAGATAGATACAATGTCTTTCTAATTATAAAATGGTGCGCCTAACTTATTTTGAGGAAAAATTAACTTAGTGCGGCATGAAACGCGTACGATGGAGTATTTGGTTTAATAAAATATCATTGTAGTTTTTGGTGTTGAGAATTAAACCAATTTATTGGAAACCTGGGTTAAACAGCGGCGCATCGGAGGATTATATTACAGCTTCGCACCGCGGTCTTTCTCATTTACTACAACTGGCATTAATAGCTCCAGCCCTGTTAATAAGTATTTTTGATATCTGTATCGCTTATTTTTAGCAATAATTATGGGAAAAAAATTCAATGTACAGAATTACCCTCAGTTAAAAGAATTTATATGTACCTATAGATTGATTGCTGTATATTATATAATTATCTACTAAAAATATTTTATACAAGAAAATATTGCAACTAAAAAGTATAATAGATATTCAACAGACACTTGAAATAACCAAGTATTAATTTCCAAAATTATTTACTTAAAAATAATAGAATGAATTTCCAACAAGTAGGACCAAAACAATTGTATGTATAATGTATATACACTGTGTCCAAGATAAGGAGGGCCACTATGGGGATTTCGGAAACGGTAAGAGATAGAGTTTTGGTTAAATGGGAGAAAAGTTGAGCAATTTTGAGTTTAGTAAAATGAAATTTTTAAACTGACGAAATTCCGAACCGTTCCGAAGTTATGCGACAAAAAGCGAATTTTCAGGATTTCGTTTTTGACAAATTGTTACTTTGTCGTTGATGTTAACTAAAAAGTAAAAGAAACCTTCTACAGGTACTTTTTAACGTTCTTTAACACGGATTAAATAATGTTTTCAGGTATCCAAGGCATTTAATAGATATTTGGATTTGTCTTTGTGTAGTTAGCAATGTATTATCCTCTGAATTTATTATTTGTTTTATAGTTATACCTATTATTTCGATTCGAATTTCTTCCGCGTTTATGATTTCTTTTATTTACGGTTTAAAATCATTTCTATAGTTTTGAGGGTATCAAAGAACTTAAAACAATAACAAAGAAAGAATGTTATAAATGAATACACATTCACTCAATTGAAAATGTATTAGTTGAATATCTGCAAGGACTGTAGAAATTCCTTTTGTGGTAAATTGTAAGAACTTGCGGTATGGTAGACGGCCTGGCTCCGACAATGGACTTAGTAAATCACTCCTCTAATTACGAACTAACGATCAATTTACCTGTTTATTTATCTGTTCTAACATATAATACTTTGAATTTAAATCATCACCTATTCAATTGCCTGCCTCTTTAAATAAATATAATTAGGCGAGTATATCTTCGTTTAATCTCTATGAAATTTCCGCCATTGAACCGACAAATTTATTTATTGACAAATTAAGCTGATTTATTTTTCTGAATTACCATTTTTAGGCAGTACTGTGACGACTGTAAGTATCTAGATATCAAACGTAAATTTAAACGTTGACGATTCAAGAATCGTTCACCCAACATATTATTTGGAAATAAAAGTTAACATCCAATTATAGGCAGAATATCATACGGTTTTGTACGTAATTATAAACAAATATCAATCAAATATATATCATATACACAAGTAAAAGTCCAAAACGTTTTTTCAGTGTGACAAGAAACATGGTCTTGTTGAAAAATATAGTTTCTATGAGGCTGCAACTTTTCAATGGCAAATGGAAGACTTATTAGTAGTAGGTATTATGTGTTGTGTATCAAGCAAGCGCGGATTTCATGTATCCGGGTAAAATGACCCCTCTTTTTGAAACTCTTACCAGCATGAAGTAATATTATTGTATTTGTATTTAGTTAATCTGCAATCTGCAAAAATTTTCGAAATAGCCTGAAGGTTTTTTTAAAAGATCTGCCAAAATACCTGGTCCGCTAGATCTACAATTCATTAAGATATCAACTGAATATTTCGTTATTAAATAGTCAACTAACTTTTTTCAACTCATATGCGATGCTCCTATCATCTTTTGTAGGTACGTTTTTTTTACCTTTTTCTCCAGTACAGTTCCGCAATAACTTACACATAGAGCTGCAGATGCAATTGCTTGCTGTCTCGCATTTCAGTTCAAATTGAACCGAAACCGTACAGAAGTTCTACGTTTAAAGGAGTTTTGATGACAACCACACGATCCTATGTGAGAAGTTTGTGGTTCGCCAAACCATGCGCCGTTAATTGATAGGTTGTTGCTGTACAGGCGATTTAAAAACCTGGCATCTCTAGTAGTACAGTCAATCTGTCGTGAAAAACGGCCATTTTCGCAAAAAATTTCCAAGTGGATTTTTTTTTCATATTTCATTAGGGGGTCATGAGAAAAGCTTAACGTGAGATTTGCGAGGTCCTGGCGGCCCTATTGCATTTTTGAGAAACTAAAAAAGTTTTTGAAATGCATTTTTCTCGGGATAAGCGTGTTTTAGAGAAAAATTTTATTAACAAAAAATGTAGAGGACGTTACCGTCTGCAATTAATGTTATTGAGTGGATGACGTACGACTTAAAATACAAGCAGTAGGTGGCGCTAAAATATAAAACTATAAAAAAATATAAAATAAAAAAATGCATTCTAATTAATGTTAAAAACAATAGTAATTAACAGATATTACTGTTAATCAATTTACAAAAAATGATATACCATTTATGAGCAACGTTACCGTACTTCTATTAGCCTTTCTACAGTGTTAATGGACTGGTACAATTTTCACACTTCGGCAACCTATAGCTCTAAAACGAGAAGTCGAAGAAAAAAATAGTTTTAATGAATTTTGTAGGTATTTTTGAGAGGAACAACTATTCTATTTACAGTATTGGGGGAAAAAAATTTGTCTAGGCAAAAAAACCGTTTTTCTGGTACTTTAACGCCACCTACTGCTTAAATTTTAAGTCGTACGTTATCAACTCATTGACATTAATTATAGATGGAAATGTCCTCTACATTTTTTGTTTATAAACTTTTTCTCTAAAACGCAGTAATTCAGGGAAAAATGCATTTCAAAAACTTTTTGACTTTCTTAAAAATTCAATGGGGCCAGTACCTCGCAAATCTGACGTTAAGCTTTTCTCCTGACCTCCGATCGATATATGAAAAAAAAATCCACTTGGTAATTTTTCGAACAAAAAAATACAGATTGACTCTACTATAGCTAAAACACCACAAGCAGAAAGGAATGTTAGCCGAGGTGGTATAAAAGACAGCACGAAGCAGATACATAGCACGAAAGAATTTCAACGACCCAATCGTTGCCATGCCAGAAAGAAATTCAAAACGTAAATTGAAGAGTGAATATCTCGTGAAGAGGTGGTGTCGATAAGATGGAAAAGGAGCCGCGCGTGTATGATGCACCAGAAGCGAGTTGGGCTTACGATATTGCTGCTTCCAAAGTGTTGCCAACTTCTCTCCTTAAATGATCTACAGAATCAGCCTTGCACTGTGTCGTAGGGCGTATTGAGAGATCGTTGGACTATAAACAGTCCACACTGGGAGCATTTATAGACATAGAAGGGGCGTTTGATAAGACAACCTTCGAAACAATAGAAATTGCGTTACGCCATCATCAAGGTGGTCTTACGAGGCTGGGCTGTGCAGCTGCTGAAACTCAGAGCAGTGCACATCAGCGTCGGCGACAAAATACTGAGGTGCATAGTAGTAAGAGGATGGCTCCAAGGTGGAGTGCTGCCAACACTTCTGTGGAACATAACTGTAAATAGCCTCCTCTGTCGCCTTAACGATAGTGGCCCCTATACGCTGGGCTATGCGGATGACCTATCCATCCTAATAACCGGCAAAATTGAGGCTACTCTTTGTAGTCTTATGCAATCAGCTCTCAGAGTAACCGAAGAATGGTGTAAGGGTTCCTGTCCATAAACCCGACAAAAACGGAGGTAGTTCTCTTCACTAGAAAAAGAAGGGCAGGGGATCTTCGAACTCCTTTGCTCTTCCAAAAACATCTCAAATTTTCAGAGTCGGTGAAGTATGTAGGGCGTAGGCATCACACTTGACAACAAACTGAATTGAAGTAAGCACATCTAAGTAGCTCAAAGCGGAAAAAGCAATGCCGTGCAATCGGAAGACTTTTGGGGCCATCCTCAAAGGCTGTCCTGTCGCTGTAAACTGCTGTGATTAGAGCTATGTTCTGTTACGGAGCAATTGTCTGGTGGCCTAGAACCAGACTCTCCACAACTATAGCACTTGTTAATCACGTATAAAGACTAGCGTGCCTTGCGCGCACGGGCGCAATGCGAACAACCCCCACAGCCGTTATTGAAGCCCTTCTAGGTCCGCCTCCACTAGATCTCTATGTGAGAGAGCAGGCCATGCTCGCAGCTTCTGAAAACAAAAGGGCTGTTGAATGGTAGAGGTGTTGAGGTGAGCCACTCTCGAATTCTGAGTGAGGGAGTTAAGCGACTGGCTTTCCTAGAGGGGCGATCTGACTCACTCATCCATCCATTTATATTATGGAAAAACTACCCCATCTTCTTAGATGCGGAAGTGGCATCTCAACCTGACATGACGAGATGACACAACACATACTTTGTGAGTGTCCCGCACTTGTCCAACTCAGACGGGGTATCCTGGTATCCTGGCCAGACATGGCTTTACTTCATAGAAAAGTGTGCGGAAGAATGAAGTAGTTAGATCTTTATTTTTTGGTCGCAAGATTGAAAATTTGATCCTGTAGTTTGTGGTCAAATTATAAATTAACTTTAGTACTTTGTTGCTTGCAATTTTCGATTATCTTGTACTGTGAACTATTTAAAAGGAAGTTGTTTACAAATTGTCAAGATAATGTATATAAAATATGCAAAACACAAGTAACATATGCCCCTAAAAAGAAATAGCATAATTTAAACGCCCACACCAATGACGTAATGGGCAATTAATAAAAATGTAAGACGTACTAACGGATTACATTTCCGGACGATAACGTCTTCCTTACGATTCGGCGGCGGCGGTTACGTGGTTTTCAAACTCCTGCTACATCCAACTAGCACACGACAACGTCGAGCTGTTTTATTTTATTTTTAAAATGGACCCATTACTTTTAACTGGGTAACATTTTTACATTGGAATTCCGCGTGTACGCACTGACGAACGTCTTTGACAGTTTTGCCTACTATCAACGTCGGTAGGAGGGATTTTAAGTTCACCTTAAAAGGATTTGATATCCTTAAAAGGAAGCGATCCATTCTAAATAAGGCATTGGGCAGTCCTTTACACTTGTGTTTACATCCCACTTCGTACTTTTTGCGATTGCGGTTTCGGGGGGCAGTTTTTCATTGCGTCCGTCGATAACTTTAAACGTAATAGACGCACGGGCATGCTTTTTTTTGTATTTATAACTCAAGGATTTATTTGGTAGTATTTCGAATTTGGCAAATTTCTAACGCTTAGGTCAAATTACTTTATTCACATTTAACGAACGTAGAATAAAATAGAAAGAATTTTAAAACGTTTGCAAGATAAAAAAGATTTGTAATGTATGTCGTAGATTAGAGTTTGCGCAGATATTGACTCGGAGAACATGCCGTTAGCGGCGCGCTCCGCAGTCTAGTAAGAGTTACTGTCCCGCATTATTGTGTGCTCAGCTGTGTTGTGTGTACACAAAGTAGTGACGCAGTGTTTAGTGTCTTCAAAAATCTGTCAAACTGTGGTGCACTATGGAACCGCCAGGCGGGAGAGACTCCCGATTCAACCTGGGTTACAGTATGAATCTTTTAAGTGGAGAAACACCACCCGAAATATATGGAAATCCTAACCTCGGACGGCCTTCGAGTAGTTTACAACAGTTGTCACCCCGGCATACGATGGTTTCAAGTGCTTGCGGTACGCAGAGTCTTAAGGGAAGAGATGTATGTTACGATGAACGTGGCATGACAACGCAAGGACTAGGATTAGATTCCTGTGGGGTAAACGAAGTGTCAGATGATACCTACAGCTCCCTACAAATTAAAAAGTCACCACCTAGTAATGGAAAGAAAACCAAAGGCAGGGTTAAAATTAAAATGGAATATATAGAAAATAAATTGCGGCGATACACAACCTTCTCAAAGAGGAAGACTGGTATAATGAAAAAGGTGAGCTAACCTCTTTACGTGATTTGCAGGTTTAACAGATCAGCGCATGCACGTGAATATATCTATGCGTGCGCAACGCAGTCGCCGACTATGCTTCAGACCCCTTATAAAAAATAACATAAGATATACATCTGCGAATTATATTTTAAATTGTTTATTGTATTATGTGTGTATTTAATTAAGTTCTACGTTATGGATTTATCGCGCTTAAAACTTCACCGTAATGTTACACTTATTACGCTAACCTTTACTGATCAACGCGAAATGTTCCAATATGTAACACGTGACAGATAATTAGGGACGGGATATCGTTGTTCTGTTATTGTAATTTATAAATGCTGCACTACACCGCTTTATAAACATACCAACCATTTCAAAACCTTTATAGTTTTTTTTTTTACAAAATCGTCACAACAATACGATTATTGTTATTCGTAATCAAATTAAATTAGTAGGAGGAATTGATTATTCCTAATGTTAATAACTCTTTAGTTCTAATGGTTGTATAATTTTATTGCCTACTGATATTTTTCTTTTCTTTAAGGTAACTAAATCATTGGGGTCAAATGTGAAAGCTAAAATTAAAAATTTTCCAATGTTCGCCAAGTTAAGCGTTCAAGTACTACGAATATGCAAAAGAAAAAATTAAGCTGATCGGTTTGTCGACATCATTCCATTGTATTGGTCTTAGTAAATCATGATGTATGATTGTGTAATTCCCCGTATTCCTGCTTTTGAAATGTCAACGCCTGCAAGGGTAAATAAGTCTGCATCACTTTACGAATGCTTATCGAAGAAATGTTAAATGTAGTATCTAAGTAGTTCTATTCAACGATTTTTATACAATGCGAACAGGGACTCAAATTTGATTGTCACCCATTTTCCTCCTGTGGAATTTAGTTCCCCTATTGTTTTTACTTTGCCTGTCCGTCTGCATCCATTTCTGCGATCTTCTGCTCTAGGTACGGAAGATTATTCGTTAGAGCCGAAACTTTTTGCAGTAATGATTCCAGACGCCCTTAAAATATTTGTGTCTAAATAACGGACTCCCACAAAAAATATTTCCTGAAGAATTCTTTTTGCAGCTGAAACGTTAACATCTACGCGCGTTGATCGATTGGAATGAATCTTTGGTTGTACCCAGTAATTTCTTATCATACTTTGGCTTGAGACTTTATCCGCCATATTGAAAATGTTACCTGGACGGGAAAAACGAACTTTTGTATTTTGCTAAGTTAGTCATCGTATGTCGTCAGAAATGTCCAAAATCTTGGGAACAAATATAGGGTGTTGATTTGGACATAACGATTTCAATACAAAGTTCTTAATATGTGATTCTTGGCTCGCCAAATTTTTTTTTTAGAGCAAAAATGTTTTAAGGCTTTTTGTAGAGAAAAATTTTCTGTACCCAATTTTATTTTATTTTGTTTTCGTCATTTTAAAATCGGAAAATTGAAAAACTAAAACCTGCACTTTTATAAACATCTGTCATGACTCATGACATAAAATATTATAAAAACAAAAACTGCACTCTTTTGTCACTGCCACTGACATTAAATTTATTTTAACATTATTATTATTAATATATTATTATTATTAATGTAATATTATTATTATTAATATAATATTATTATTATTTATATATACAGGATGTTTCAAAATTGCACGCCACTATTTCATGGATGTGTTCTCCAGCACAAAATAAACAGAAAAGTTCATATAAACGTATGTTTTAAATTAATTTATTGACGAGATATTGAAAGTCAAAGAGAAATATTTAAAAGCTCAAAGTTGGCGTTCAATTTAATTATTAAACATCTGCCAAACATCTGTCATCTGTAAATTTGTACCATTTTCTGTTTTACTATTTAGTTTATGCTCGTTTTGGTGTGATTTTTTGAAGACTGTTTAAGTTGTTATTGCCATGGGAGACACTACAAATTTGTTCTCGTTTGCTGAACAAACAGACATGCTCTTAATTTATGGCGAGGTGCATAAAAACGCCACGGCTACTGTGCGAAGATACCATGAAGCATTTAGAGATAACAGATGTTTGGCAGATGTTTAATAATTAAATTAAACGCCTGCTTCGAGCTTTTAAATATTTATCTTTGACTTTCAATATCTCGTCAATAAATTAATTTAAGACATATGTTTATATGAACTTTTCTGTATTTTGTGCTGGAGAACACATCCCTGAAATAGTGCCGTGCCATTTTGAAACACCCTGTATATTTTAATATTAATAATTTCGTGTGCAGTTTATTTGAAATTTGTGCAAATTAGTAAAAAAAACTGTATTTTCCATAGGAAAAAGTCTCGAAAAAAGTAGAAATGGTCAAAATAAGTGCTTTGTTTATTGTTTAGCGCAAAATATACAGAGCGGCTAATTCTAATTATGCGTTTTGTACAAAAATATTTCTCACTGCAAGCAAAAAATATTACATAAGTAATTCGTTATTTATTTGTTGTTAATTTGTACTGTACAAAAAAATTGTGTCGATTTCAGCGATTTTCAAAAAGCCGCCAGCAGACAAGCAGTTATGTGAGTGAAATACGCTATTTGTTTTTAAATGCGTACGAAAATATTATACGATCTGCACAACAGGTATAGTGCGTATAAAAATTAAATTAAATTAAATTTCGTATGTAGCAGGTTACACACTTTGGCAGGGGATGGCTAAGGGTAGAAAAGTAAAAGTTTGTCAAAAGGGGCCACGCGCGCATACTTCGGCAACAAATTAAAAATACAATTTCCCAAGTCTATAGAAGGATTTTATATATTTGGACAGTCGGCGGCAGATGGTAACAAAAAATAGTTTTGATGTACGTTCTGACAGTAAGTATATTAAAAAAAACGATTTTATCTTTGTTACCCTCCGCCAACTGTTTAAGTACCTATGTAAACTGCTTCTGTAGACTTACGAAAATTGTGTTTTTGAATTTGTTATACGCTACATATCTGATACTTATGAGAAAAAAGCCTCACATGGCAGTGCAGATCGCATAAGATTTTTAAACTCATTTAAAGAAAAATGGTTAAACAACAAATTATAATTAAAATTTGATACTCATAATTCCTGTTAGTTTAAACTTAATTTGCTGATGGTACAAATTTTTTTACTGGTACATAGGTACTTAGTAAAAAATTAGGTATGTAATATTTTTTATTGCAGTCGGCTATAAGTGTCCTACTATTTTATGCGCCAATTCCAAACTAAACTACATTTTAGTACAAGGTCTTAAAATACAGACGTTGGGAACAAAGAAAATGAGAACACATTCAAACGTTTTGACTTCAGTACCTGTAACTCCAAATTAAAGTTTGCGGCAAATTGCTCTTAATATCGATCTATACCTAGTCGTGTTTTAAGAATTTAACAGAAACATAAATTTGGATAATAGATACAAATTCTAATGCCATTAGGTGTGAAACTTTTTGTTTCGAAATATTCAAAAGGTAATCAAAATCGGAACTTTTTTAGGATTTTCGAATTTAACACGAGAAGGTTTCCTCTGGTTCAAGAATAAATTACTGCACTGTTACTAACGTTTCTAGGAATGACTTTATAGTGAATAAACTTACAAAACTAATATCGATGATGAGCGCAGAAAGTTTTTCCCTTACAAAAAAATTTCATATATTTTTTCTCTAAAATAATTTGGGGGGCCATTGATCGCATATTAAGGATTTTGAATTGAATCCCGATGTTCCAGTTACCCATTTCTGCGTGAAAGCATCCCTTTGCATTGTCGGGATGAGAAATTAGTAAATTTGATGGTTTTTTATCATTAAGAATCCTCTTTTGAAGTGTCAAAAATCGCGACCTTTGTCTCAACGTCGGCGTCGTTCGTAATTCAAATGTTGTTTCACTTTTTGCGAAACTTATAAAAATTGAAATATTTATTTTTGCGTATCCGTCCGCCTGTATCTATTTCTGTGGCTCGAGGGTATTTTCTTACAGGAATTTGTATTCGATAATATTGATGCGCTTTGTCTGCACAATTTGTAACTGTTTCAATTTCATTTGAATTTCTTTGTAGAAAACCGGTAGCTAAAATAAGTACTTAAATGACATCTGGACTTCGCTAAATTTGGTAACTCTGTTCGCTCATCATTAGTATGGCAGCTTCACCCCCCTCCCCCCACAAGTTTCTCATTTTAGGGAACCACTCGGTCCTACGTCTTATTTAAGCTGCTTTAGCAGCTGTTGTTTTACAGCTGCACAGTGAGCACGGGCTCTGTTACGAGAACGAATGATTTTCATCTCTTCTCTAAATTGGAAAATGGACAGGCCAATATGGGGCTTCAAAACAACGTATCAGGCCATCTCATTTTCCATTATCGGTGCCTGGTGGCAACCTTCTTCGAAGAGGGGTCGGAAAGCTTGCACACCGATTATAGCCCCTGAATTTGAATGGCAATTACTTATATTATATAGAAAAGTATTCGTAATTGTACATAACTTTTGGCAATAAAGTCATTTTGTTATTTTCCATCATTTTTTGTATGGTTCATTTAAGGCTGGAAGAAACGACATTAGTAGGTAGTTTTTAATAATGGAAGAGATGTTTCAAAAAGAGAGAGAGAAAGGGACTAATCATCCAACACGTACAAATACAATGTCTTCATGTAGGTAATAGCAGAAGAGAAACAGAAACATATTATTTAAAGACTTACACGTACCTACCTTTTTTCTGTTTTATCTCATATAGAACTTTTGTTTATGCTTTGCTTTCAAAAATAAGAACTGATTATGTGCCTTTTCGAATTAAATGATGCAAATATGGCTTATCGTATTAAAGCTATAATTACTTATCCAGTCGCCACGTCGGTGATCATACGTTTAGGTATCCACCATGATACAATGTTAGATTCATCCGTTTTTTTTTTAAATTTTTTTATTTTATGCGACAACCCTAATATAAACATGATAGAAAGACATTCTTGTGGGCAGATTACCATGTGCAAATATCAAAAAAAACCTCAGAAAAAAACCGGATTTGTATAGAAAAATCCTGTAATTATACTTTTTGTGTGTCACAAGTGTCGCGCATGATTTTGCTATGCTTCTCGCGTTATCGAATAATCAAGACACCCTAATAGTTTGAAATTCACGCGAAAATCCTAATAAGATGTTTGATACAAAAGCCACAATATTATTAATAATAGTTCTGCTGGCAGCCTTCTAGCGGAGTCGCTGGGTAGTGAAGTTAAGCAAATCAAACGATTGTACTTCTATGAAATGGCCGACGTTTCGATTAGATCAGGCTAATCTTTATCTAGGCTTCTTTATTAAGAATAGAGAACAATAATTAGTATCAACAATATAAAATTCGTGTGCATAAAATAACATTGTATAAAGATATAGTGACTAATAAACTAATTATATAAAACTATTTTTCACAATTACAAATAACATATTAATTGTGAAAAATAGTTTTATATAATTAGTTTATTAGTCACTATATCTTTATACAATGTTATTTTATGCACACGAATTTTATATTGTTGATACTAATTATTGTTCTCTATTCTTAATAAAGAAGCCTAGATAAAGATTAGCCTGATCTAATCGAAACGTCGGCCATTTCATAGAAGTACAATCGTTTGATTTGCTTAACTTCACTACCCAGCGACTCCGCTAGAAGGCTGCCAGCAGAGCTGGTGAACCTATTGGTAATTCATATTATCGGAGTATACTCGCCAATTAATAATAGTATAACAGAGCAGGTTAACTGCGTAGTGTGCTTTGTGTTAACAGACTCGGTTACAGACTAATAGTAGTAGGTAGTAATAATAATAATAAGAAAATGTATTGTCTTTATAACAATTTAGAAAATCGGTAAAAACAACCACGCAATACTTCAACAGTGTTGTGAATCATTAATTACGCACATAGATTACCTCATTTCTGCAAAGATTCTATTCACTGCCGATATTTCTGATGATATGACTTAAGGTAAATGTACTAGTAGTTGACACTATAACACGAAAAATGTACGTCTTCTTCTCATATAAATCTACTATTACAGTTTTCGCAAAAAAAGATATACATTCGGATAGTTCCCTTCATTAGCAACATAAGATGATCAAATATTTTGTGAAAATACACAAAAGAATTTTTTTATAAAATTTACGAAAATTGCAGAATATTTGTCAGTAGTTGACACTTGAAAAATAAAAAACTGTAGTAGTTGACATGTAGAAGTGTTAGTAATTGACACCGAAATGAAACAAACTATTGTGAGCTAAATCCCGATTTCCCGATACCCCATTGTTCAGGAACACTCTTTAGGGATCCTTACATATTTAAATACCACCATTGATGGAGCCAAATCACCAACAGCATTGAAAACCCGACTTGGGTCTTTCAAAACTTCTTCGGAATTGTTTTCTTGCAAATAGCTTGCACTTCTTGGAACCATTTTTCGATGGCTTTTTTTTTCACTGCCGCTCTTGTTATAGTGAGGTTTTGTGTGACCCTGGTACTTATCGGAGGGTTTCTTTTTAAGAAACTGGTACGCCACATTCTTCCTGGTTTATCATCCTTAAAAGGATTCGTTTGGTTTCATTTCGTCATAAGCATCAGAAACAACAATCTACAGTTGAAAAGCTGCTCAGAATTATTGTTTCAAGTAGGTACCTGAACACTACTCATAAGCTGATAATGCTGCACCGGAAATCCAGCTGTGGCTACATCTGTAACCCATTTAACCAAAATGTTTTCTGCTTCCTTCTTAAGGTACGGCTGGGGCCCCATTTTTCGCTGTCGTGGAGTTTTCCCCCTCGACTTATATAATAATGTTACCCTAGGTATGCCATATTTCTTAGCAGTTGTGGAAACTGGCCGCCCTTGCAGAACTTCTTCAATAGCCTTTTCCATATCATCTACACTACAGTATACCTGAACATGTGCCCTTTTATAGGAGGCATCTTAAAATTAAAATTGAGATTTCAGTACTTGACATCTCAAGAATACTAGTAGTTGACATGGTGTCATCTACTAGATCCAGTGAACATATTGCCGTGTTATTCAAACATAAGCAAAACATAACGATTGCCACTTATATTATACTATAATAAGGTATATATTTGAAGTTCTATGCGAAGTGGTAGTAGTTGACACTTGTGTCATTTACTAGAAAACTTTCTTTATTTGTATTAGTGTTTGACACCATGCGTAAAAACAATTTGAAGCTTGCAACGAATTTAATATGATTAAGAATCACTAGTACTAAGTCCATACAAGACAATTACAACTCTGAAGTTACAACAATTCGATACTTAAATCAACAAAACAATTTTCTAAAACCTACCTTCTTAACACTTGTATTTACATAACAATGGCGGCACATGGACTTGGGTGGCTTCGCGACGACAAACGTACTTAATGGTGATTTGGCGCGAAGACTATTCCGCTGATTTCTGGAGTAAACCTACAGATGGCTGACGTATCCTGTGGCGCTTTGAAAGTTTCACAAAACAATACAGGATGCTTATTTTATGGGGTCAACGGAAAAAGTGTCAACTACTAGTGCAGTGTCAACTACTAGTACATTTACCTTAAGGACATACTGTGTCAAAGGGTGCTGTATCGAGTAGACGACTTCTTTGTGACGTAGCATCTTATTTTATTTTATTTTATTAATAGTACATGTTAAAAAATTATGTAAATAGTGTAAGATTCCAACGTTCGTGATTTAGTAATATAGAATAAATAGTTATAATCAAGACCTGAGACAATGTAATACACATGTTTTATACCTACCTGACTTGTTCTACACATTTTTATCTAATGTAAAACAGAACGAAATATATATTATTATGTACCTACTTCGATTGTTATCGATACTCAGGCCAAGCCTGGTTAACTAATCGCACGGATCGAGATCAAGTTATTATTATTATATGTACAGGCGTAGTCACATAAGAAGGCGAGAACCGGCGCAACCCGATTCATAACTCCGAAAGCCGAATACTGTAAAAATACAAGTCAGTTGCGTACCATAAAAAATGCATTCACACAAGTGCATTTTTTTCAGTAACTTATTCGAATTTCATTATATATGCCTAAAGTATGTAATTATCCTGTAATTATAATTCAATAAATAACATTAATGTTCATATTTAGTGATGAATAAACATATCAACAACAACAAAATGAAACGACACTGACTTATAGCTAAGCGAAATTTTACAAGCAAGCGTAAATTCGTCGTTTGCGCATTACCGCGCTCGCCTTCTTATGTGACTACACCTGTACTTCGATTGTTATCGATACTCAGGCCAAGCCTGGTTAACTAATCGCACGGATCGAAATCAAGTTACGATTAGTCCTACTAATACATATATCTATACAATATAAATTTGAAGTTGCTGTTAAAAAGTGAACATACTAAATACTATACACATATTATGTTCATTAAATTAAATGACGTTGATAAAACCAACGCTGATCACATTTTAGATAATGTATTTGTTTGAGAAGCCTCGGTGTATTTGATCCCAATTTGTAAAAGCCACGTCCCGTCGACCCTCTTTCCGCGAAGGCATTAACATGAACGCAGCGTCGCGCATCAATAACAAAAAGAGACCCTATATTCCTAGGCTTCTCCCTTGGCGTCACTTATTCGTGACTTAGTGACTTTTTATAGAAAAGAAAAAAATGAACATAATATGTATGTTTTGAAAAAGTGTTATGATTATTGTGTAAGCGTTTTTTGTTGTTTAGCTCGACGCATAGGTTGCACTCGAGTGGGTAATGTGTTGTTTGTGTTTTGTGTTAATTGCGAATTCTGATACTGTGAGTATATTGTGTGTTTACGTTTGAGTGCATGAGAACGAGCCAGAGGTGTTACATGAGTGATTGTTGAAGTGTTGTGTGTTGGTAATGGACTTTCTATAATGTTATGTTGTGTATGCAACAGAGTTTCAATTTGTGAAGGGAGGATTGAGTGTTGTGTTTCATTTTGTGTTTGAATGGTATTAGTTGAAAGTGTGTGATGTGGTTCTGAGTGATGTGCGGTATCTTCCGTTATGTTTAGAAATTTTCTAACTATGTGACAAGTATTGATAATGACTGCCTTTGTAATTGTATGTATATGTTCTTATCTAACCCTAAAATGTGCAAACTGTGATGTATTGTTTTTGGTATAACTCCGGTTGCACTAAGAACAATGGGTACTGTAAGAGCAGTTCCCATTCTCCATTGCGCTTTAAGTTCCTGAGCTATATCAGTGTATTTCCGATGTTTCTCTGCGTGTGTATTGGCTAAATTGTTTGTGTTTATTTTATTTTATTTATTATTTATTATTATTTTTATTTATTATTATTATTATTATTATTATGAGCGAATTTCCCCCATATTTTTAAATGTATTTGGGAGCTTTTATACCTGCTTAATATTCTGTTTTGTCTTCAGATAGACGAGTCTTACTAAAACATTACTTTAGAAAATGACCGTTCAGCAACCAAGAAACAAAATATATCGGAGTGGTTACCGTTTTCTTTCATAATTTTTTTCTAATGATAATTGTACAAAAGTTGTAAACTTTTACCAACGTTGTCCCGAATACAATATTTACAAAAATTGCGACGAATTTTAAGGAAAGTGATAGAAATTTAATTTACCTTCCGTTCCCGAGATTGATACTTCTTCAATACAATCGATGCTACAATATTATTTGAGTAACATAAAGCAATGAAAATTTGCTTCAGGCGGCATAGCTTTTACTGTTTAGACTTTACGAAATTGGGCTAGGTACATATATGTAATTTAAAGGTTCGCTTCCTGCAGCGTTTTTATTACTAATCGTGTGGTAGATACACCTTACAATTCATTTACTCACAATAATACATCTGTAAAACGTTTCATAATAATGCTTATTCAAGCAAGTGGAATTCGATAATTTTGTTCTCTAGTGTTTAGGACCGCATCATCTGCCGATCTGAAATGCAAATTTTTTGGTATTTTGTAAGTACGTGGAAATAAAATAATTCTTTCTGTTCTGAACTGTATGTACGATTTTTTATTATTCCAATGCTTTAGACTTTAATATACAGGGAGTTCGTTCTCAAAGTCGAACATAGGGATTTAACATGGTATTGAACGTTTTTTCCAATAGTTGCTCGCCTATTTAACTTAGAGACAAGGTAATGACATCAACAGAAAGAGAAAATTGTTGCGATTCAAATAATGCTACTGGCAAGACTCAAAGTGCGATTTATTCTTTTAAAATACTAACTTAAAGTATGAAACTTTTTAAATAGCATTCCCTTGATTTTAAAATTTTACAGCAATTGTTTTTTGTACTGTTTGTTTGTCAATACGAATTTAACGTTAAACCACGTATTAAAGTTTATTTATCTAATAATGAATACCTACAGTGTGTCCACGGATTGACTTCACTATAGGTGTAAATGACCAAAAATTTTGGAATTTCAAAACGATTTTTTCAGATTCTGCTCTGCTTCATTGGAAATGAATTTTCATCATATTTTTAATTTTTTTAATTCAAAGCCGCCTTGATCGTGGAACAAAAACTATTTTCTTTGCAGGTAAAGTACCTTTTTTCTGTATCATAGAGCAAAATTTTATTAAGAAAAGCTGTTCAGAATTGAAAAACTGACCATAAAATGACAATCGGTATTGTTTGTAAACAAATGAGAATGTAATGTTTGAAATGTTGTATGCATAGATTCCGATTTAATCGATGATCGTCGTCTTAATAAATAAAAATAACGGTTTCATGAAATTGTGCCGATTATTTTCAGATTTTGCACTGATTATTATTTTTTGATTCTGAACAGTTTTTCTTAATAAAATTTTGCTCTATGATACATAAAAAAGGTACTTTACCTGCAAAGAAAATAGTTTTTGTTCCACGATCAAGGCGGCTTTGAATTAAAAAAATTAAAAATATGATGAAAATTCATTTCCAATGAAGCAGGGCAGAATCTGAAAAAATCGTTTTGAAATTCCAAAATTTTTGGTCATTTACACCTATAGTGAAGTCAATCCGTGGACACACTGTATACCAACGAAGAAAGGGTTTTTATGGTGAAAACATTTCATGGTGTTGCTAATTTCAGAAGAGTTCGACATTTCTTTGCCGTTAATTTTAATACTACAATACAAAAGTGTCATACTTTAAGTTGGTATTTTAAAAGAATAAATCGCACTTTTTGTCTTGCCAGTAGCATTATTTGAATCGCAATAATTTTCTCTTCCTGTTGATGTCATTACCTTGTGTCTAAGTTAAATAGGCGAGCAACAATTGGCAAAAATGTTCAATACCATGTTAAATCCCTATGTACCCGGTATGTACACTTGTTCGAAAACGTAATGTTCTAATGGAAAGTGATACTGTTTTAGAACGATGTAGTGGACATCTGGGCACGGTTTTTTTTAAAAAAGTCCAATTGTGGGAAACTTACAAAAAGATGCGTGTGTAAAATGGCGTTATTCAATTTTGATTTGCTCGAATATTTGTTATTATAACATGTCATCTTCAACGAATTAGCCGTTTTTAGCTTGTTAGCTTACCGAGCACTCGATTGATTTCCTCAACGATATTTACCGAGATATTTACGTCTTAATCTAACTTTTAAAATTCTAAACAATGTTATTTAATAATACTCGTTTGTTCATTTCCACTATATTTTTTGTAAAGAATGACCGAACTTATAATTATTGCTAAAAATATTCAAATAGATTTGTCAATCGCCGCTGTCATTAATAAATTAATCAGCTGAAAATGTCAAACAAAGTTTGTTGTTAGCCAGTTAGCCTCGAATTTGTCTACTGCGATTTAATATCATTGCCAATGATAGCTTCATTTATAGTAGGATGTTACTTAACTGTGGAGAATTGTCCAATAAGTGTCTAAAAATCGATCATGAAATTCAGTTATTTTGAAAACCATTTTTTAAATTTAAAATACAATTTAGCTTGTTAAAAATCACAAAATGAAAATGGGAAAAGTTAAAGTACAAAGTTTAAAATATGTGCAAAAATACTTACTTCATTCTATAGACGTCATTTTGTAATCGAATTATTACTGTATAAGCATACATTTTCACGAGAAGAAAGCATTACTACACACTGTTTTTGTAATTGTCTTTATACTTATGTGTATTGTGAGATGAGATTCCAGAAACAGCGAATTTCCAGGAAAGTCCAATCAATTGATTTTCTTTTCCTAAATTTTAATTGTTCTGATCAATTATAATAATAGATATACAGGGTGATCAAGCTCGTTGGAATAAAATTCATAAAATTGTAATAAATATGTTTTGGTCAAAATCCTCGAACACGTCGATTTTATTTTCTAAAAATACACATTTTAGCTACAAAGAAAAACAAATACATTCATTTGTTTTTTAGTAATGACGTCATCATCAATTTTTTTAAATTACAACTGACGCTTTTTTATTTTTTTTTTGGATAGCCCGTATCATTTTGAATATAACCACATCCAAATTTTGACATCTTACATAAGAAAAATTTCGAGAAAAAAAATGTAAAAGAAAATTACAATAAGTTGTTAAGAGGTTGGTAACATTTGAAAAAAAAAAAAAATGATGGGACTTCTTTTGTTTTGGATTGTCATTTTAATAGTGCATTCTGTTGTCATCTTTTTTACGTTTATGTCAATAGCATGAATTCGTTAAGCGAAAGACAACGAATTGAAATATTAATGTTGGTTGGTGTGGGTAATAAAGTGCGCTCCCAAGAAGAAGTGTGTCATTTGTTCAATGATAAATATCCAGATCGTACACCCTTAGTTCAATCGACTGTAAGTAAAATTTGTAATAAATTTGAAGAGTTAGGGCACGTTAGAGATCGTTCGGTCGGACACCGTTCTTTAGCAGAACACAGACAGTTAGATATTTTATTAAATGTACAAGAAAACCCACATGTTTCGACTAGACAGGTTGCATTAGAAAATAATGTAAGTCAGGCTACAGTTTTGAACGTTTTGAAGAAAGAAAAGTACCATCCGTATAAATTACATCTTGTACATGAACTTTCAGAAGATGACTTCGACCGAAGATTGCAGTTTTGCGAACAAATATTAAACATGTACAATATCGATGAAACGTTTATTCGACGCATTACTTTTTCAGACGAGGCTACTTTCTGTCTTAATGGGTCAGTGAATAGACAAAATTGTCGTTATTGGTCGACAGAAAATCGGCATTGGATGCTAGAATCGCATACACAATACCCGCAAAAAGTTAATGTATGGGCAGGAATTGTTGATAATATTATATTAGGGCCCTATTTTTTTAATGAAACTTTGACCGGAAATAGCTACCTCGAGTTTCTTCAATTTGAGTTAGTTCCTTCCTTGGCAGTTCTATTTCCCAACGAAGAAGATCCCGATGTTCCTAATAATAGCATTTGGTACCAACAAGATGGAGCCCCACCGCATTACTCACTTCCTGTTCGGCAATATTTAAATGAAATTTTTGAAAATAGATGGATTGGTAGGCGGGGGACCATAGAATGGCCAGCGAGATCGCTAGATTTAACTCCGCTGGATTTTTTCCTGTGGAGTTATGTGAAAAATAAAGTGTACGAAAAAAGACCAAATGGTATTGAAGACCTAAAAGTTCGAATTAGGCAAACAATTCGATCAATAACTCCTGAAGTCATTCAGAATGTGCAACAAGAATTCATTGATCGACTTGGGTACTGTCAAGTAGTGAATGGACAGCAATTTGAACATTTGCTATAAAAAGTTTTTATTTGTTTTTGTGTATTTTTTTATTTTTTGTTAACATTTTTAAATTAGTTAATTACTAAACTAAGTAGGTACTAAACATAAATAAATTTGGTTTATATTGATTTTTTTGTTTGACATTTTTTTCTCGAAATTTTTCTTATGTAAGATGTCAAAATTTGGATGTGGTTATATTCAAAATGATACGGGCTATCCAAAAAAAAATAAAAAAGCGTCAGTTGTAATTTAAAAAAATTGATGATGACGTCATTACTAAAAAACAAATGAATGTATTTGTTTTTCTTTGTAGCTAAAATGTGTATTTTTAGAAAATAAAATCGACGTGTTCGAGGATTTTGACCAAAACATATTTATTACAATTTTATGAATTTTATTCCAACGAGCTTGATCACCCTGTATGCTGTCCCTTGCGATTTTAAAATAAAGTGGGTCGGTAGTGATGCTAAAATAACGGCAACTGCTAACTTTTAGGAATTATTCATTCGAAAAGTGGCGAGTTAATCAAAAGTTCAAGAATTTATGTCAAAGAAAAGAACACACTTAAATAATTTTAACTCTCTACAAATGGGAATACCAGGTCATCCTATTTTCAGAAATCCAGTAATGTGTGTGGCAATTTGATATTTAACTGCCTGAATCTTAGGTTTCAATTATTGAATATCGAATTCTCTATTATCTTTACAAATATCTGTCATAATCTCTTATGTCGTTTGCATAGTTTTGACACTGTAGTTTTTGGTAACTTTTTGGATAATTTCGTTATAGTTCTTCATGTCGTTACGTGTTTGTAATTTGCTCCACGTTCCAGTTACTGATGAGACTATTACAGGACTAGTAATTCAATTGGACTGTAAGTAATCTATTGCTCTATCAACAAAGGCGTATTTATGCTTCTGCCGCCTAGGGTCACATCCCTCACCATCGGAATAGAACCTATTTATGCAAGTCTGAAGCCCAGAAAACATTTTTTATTAAAAATAATAGTAGTTTACGTAACAAGTCCCGAAAGTGATCTTTTACTGGACAAGTAGGCAAATACAGGCGAGTCCTGCAAGCCTGCGAGTCCAGTAAAAGCACTTTTGGGACGTATTACGTACAATATTTTTTTTAAAACGGGCAGAACAATTGACCGTTCTAGGCCGGAAAGTAAAAATGAGTCCGGTTACTTGTCCAGTAAAAGATCTCTTTCGGGACTTGTTACGTAAACTACTATTATTTCATTTTCGGCGTATTGTAATTTAATAAAACATACCACATCTGGACAACGAGAAGCGGCAAATGGTCATGCAAATTATTAGAAAGCCTGTGGCTAAATAGGATAATCCATCCGATTAGGACCATATTTAAATGAGCCCGACTGAATAAACTGAAAGTGCAGCGTAAACGATGTTTGGTATTTTTATCACGTAAAATAATAGCTCGTATTGACGTATTTCTACTTCAATTTTATTTTCCATTGTTTTCCCAATTTTTTTCAAAAAGATTCCTTCAATTAATTTTGGTGCCCCTTTATTTATTTTGCCGCATTGGTACTGCACTTGCAAGCCATTTCGACCAACCGGTTAGCATCGGCATTTGTGGCAGCTATCAATTTTTCGTTGGATTAGTACTGTTTACCAACGAGAAATTTTTTTAGATTTTGGAATAAGCTATAATTCAAGGGAACCATTTCCGTGATTCATCAATTTAAGATGTAATTTTATTGATTTTTGCCGCATGAAAATACGCGACTTTCATCCCATTTCTTCGCTAATTCGTAAGGTTTCTCCTGATTATTTTTTCTTTTCGCCATTCAACTAGTGTTATTGTCGAGTTATTGTCTTGTCTTTTTTTAGTGTGATCAACAAAAAGAACACTGTTGGCATTCAAAAAATCAGGGCTTCGGCGCAAGTTTTGCATAAGCACTAAGCAGTCCATTGTTTGGATTTGTGTCTTCTCATAAAATCCAGTGAATTATGTTTAACGCCAAATACTTCTCGGAAATTCTTATCACCAAAATACCAGTTAATATGTAATGCAGCCGCTCTGTTGAAATGCCCACAGCATCCGGTTTTTTCCATCAACCACAATCGGTTATTGGTTGCATTTACTCGAGCGCTTGCAACCAGATTTTAAGTTTTAACTGTAATATATGAAGGAACATACTCACGTAATGTACCATCTACCTCATCTTTTAGGTATTTGTTGGTAGAGAAACCTTTAATAGGAAACTGCACGTATTTTAACATGCTCCATCCTTTTCTACAAGCATAATTTTATCAAGTTTCGTAGGTCGTCAAACAATTATTATTTAACAAACTTTTGTTATTCCGCAGCCAAACTTAAAAATCATGAAGCAACAAAACACCGTAAAAACCGCGTAAATTTTTACTCCATCTTGCTAATATTCATTATACGTCTTACCATTACAAATTACCATGTATTGTTTCGTTTCGGAAATGTCTGCATAAATATCCATAGAAAAAGGAGAAAATGAAATTCCTATCCAATTTCGTTCCGTAGAAGGGTATAGTTTAGTATTCGAGTTCAAAGTTCATCAGGAAAGTCATTTTATAACTCCACTCGTTATGTGACTGATGTTGAACTCTCACTTCAAACGTTTGTTTAATCAAAAAAACGCATTGTTATAACACTATAGATGGCGATATCTAAGGTAATCGAGTAAGTTGCTGCAATACCAGAACTTCAACAAAATGGTTCCCTAATTGCGATTATCAAAATTGAGTAATGGATGTGGATTGGTAGCGCCGCGCCGCCCGGTCCATATAAATAGTTTTCTTCCAAAATCTTCAAATAAGATGCTGCCACTTCGAAATAGATGTATTTTGCGTTTTGAATACATTCACTTCACCCTGTAGACAATAAGTTGAGCAATAAGTCCTTATTACAACCAAATTAAAGCATTGGCGGAAATTTTACTTGTTTCTTTATTTTCATTTACCTATTATTGTTAGAAATCGAATTGCATGAAAAGAAGTTTGTGAATATGAACTCGCCGAAAAAGGCTTTGAATTGTTGAAACTAAATAGGTAATATTTATCATTACATATCCATTATTCAATAACTTTAAAATGGCAATTTTAAAAGCTAAATATTTACGTTTCACCTGATTTAATGCGCAATGAAAGAGAAAACAAGTCTGTCGAAATGCCGAATGTTTATGTGCGATTTAATCAATACAATGGAAATTAAAGGCATATAGGTCTCAAGTTATTCATTCGGTATCACCTGTTGTTTTTAATAAACATATCTTTTATTTATCAAACCATGAGTAAATCTAAAGTTGAATTAAAAAAAATATGTGGGTTTGAAGAACTGCTAAAGTAAAAATTACGATCGGCAATTTGCTGTTATCAGAAAATATTCAAAATATCCACTATTGAAGGTAGTTTTTTTAAGTACACATATCCATCTTTTAATTATGATCGAAGTATAGGAAGTATAGTTGACTACACATTTATCAGTTTCTGTATCAGAAGAAATTATATTTAATTATGCGATATGTAAATTAGTGCCAAAAAGTGCGCTTAAGTTCATTTTACAGCTACGTATGTTAATCGAGTCCCCCATAAAGACACTATGGCATGATTCAACTTGATACCTATTATTTTATAGTCGGTCATAAATACTAGATAATTTCTTTGGACATATGCACCGTTTGAACAGTTGCTTTTGCTACAGAAGTGTTTTGGTGTAAAAAATGTAACGCGAAAAGAAAAAAAATAAGAAAACGCTAAAACTATAATTTAATTTTATTGCACGTGATAGGGATTTTCCTGTATTCTAAGCAAATACTTATAATGAATATAGTAGGAAAATTGACCAAGACCAAGCGACCTTTTTTTTATCTCAGCATGAGTGGTATCGACATATTGAGTGTTTATGAATATTAAACAACACTGCACTGTTAATAAATTAGGAAATATTTTAGGTATTAGGAAGTCTATACAATCTTTCGGCGTTCGCAAAAATTTTAATTTAAGTTTTAGTCAGTTGGAAGTATAATTGTTTTAGAATTATTTGGGCTACACTGTATGAAAAATAGTGTGAAGCTACTTTTATGCTAATGACCGAAAATATAATCTATTCAAAAATTGGCGAGCCAAAATACCCATTACTTACTTAATTTTTTTCTATAAAGTAGTCATTTACATTGTGTAACATTAACAAAATAATCATTTATGCACCTGAGTGATGTAATAAAAACGTTAAGATTTTGTAAATTTTAGTTTAATTTAAAATTTAGTTAACAACCCGCTGGTTTATTTTAGTTCATGAGTAGTTACAGTTTTTAGAATTAATTTTCGGAATTTTAAGGACGATTAAAAATTATTTAGAGATATTTCCCAAATAAAAGTTGTACTTAATGTTCCTTATTTATTTTTGCTTTACATAATCGTTATTAATATTTTTTAATGTGGTATTTGAGGAGCAAAAATTAGAACGTATGTATTTTGTAATGTTTCATTTTCGAATTATAGCACAAGAACCTAATTTACTAGTGCGCGGGTGTAAATGACATGTTCTTATGTAAACTGTTTAGAAAGCAAATTATATTTGGCACAATTCAAAGGAAACGATGTTCATAATCGAGACATTAAAAATGGGATTTTAGCGACCGTATAATTATACTGAGAATTCATGTACTTACTTCTGTTTTATTTAATTGAAATGCATTTTTCGATACTTTGTAATATAAAAGAAATAAAGTTTTAGGATTATTAAATATCAAATAATCATTAGACTTTCGCAAACGGTTCATTTCTGCCTAATTTGCAGTATTGTTTGAAAATGTCTAAATAAGGAGAAATTGAAGCCCACTCGCATTTTAAGCTTCAAGGTTCGTTATGATATTAGATGCAAATTGTGCAATGAATTATTCATTAATACGTATTGTGAGTAATCGATCAAATTGCTTAGTAAATTGCAAAACTTTCCTGTAGTCCTCTAGTGGGAAATAACGATTACTCTCACGATAAGGGATATGTTTAATTTTATTTCCCTTTTCGCTAGCAGCAAAAGTAGGGTGCTCTGATGATACGAGGCTTTAATGTCATACTACAGTCGCACGAGGATGGTTTAACAAAATACAAAGATATTAAAAGGAAACAGAGCAAATAACCCTTCCAGTGTTTTACAGGACTTGAAATATTACGTTCCATTCTTTTTATGAAGACGCCGGATTTTCGTAGTACCTAATGTCCTTTGTGTTAAATTCTCTTGAATTAAAGACCCTTGCATTGTCAGATTTTCTCCAATTTTTCCAAAACTTTCCAAAACTTCCTACTAACGGACGGTTTTTCATTTGACTGGTATCTCATATCTGCTTTTTTTGGTAAGTAGTTTTTACTGGGTATTGTAGTAAATTCCAAATTTCACTACGATTGAATTCCGTTTCATATTTAAACATTGTCTCATAAGGGGTTGCGTTAAAATTTGTGGTCAAGACTTTTTTCAAGCATTTCTGCAATCTTTATTCTTTCCATTCCTCTCGTCTGGATTAAACAGTCACATTTCGTTCTAACATCTTATAGATTTTATTAGTGTTGCAATTTTCTTTTAAAAAAGTGTTAGGTTAACATTGGAAGTTAAATTATATATGTAGTAACAATCGTTTTTCTTATGACTTGAGATAAAACCACCCTCCACAACACACATCTTTTCTGCGTTATGGATTCATGAAAACGGCTTCGCTAAATTTAATCTCTTCTCAAGTTTGATTTATCAATGGCAATTTTTTGTCATGATCAGTTAAATATCTATCTTCATGTTCTCTTTTATGAGTTCGGTAGCACGTACTATAAAACTGTAATTGTATCCGTTCCACGTGCGCCCTATTAGTTACACGTTAAACGACACGACAATAATTTCTAATCGTAATAGGTAAATGTGAGGTATATTGACAAAACAAATAATTTTCGTATTTTGCACACTTCACATGCGGAATTCCATAGTTGCACGTGTGTATCTCAGCTGCATGTTTTCAATATTAAAATAACAAAGAAAAGTTGGTTAATAAATGACGGTTTAAAGGCTATTTTATTGCGCTTGTATGTATATGTAAATAATAGCAATAACCTTAATTTTGATTGATAGTTGCAAAATAAGTAGCACTTAATTGATACACTTTGCACCAATGCCGTGTTTGATGAGCAATAGGAACTTTAACAAATTAGAATTATTACTAAATAATGGTGCACAATGTATAATTTAACCCAACGTTATTTGTTAGGTGCTACTTAATAAGATAATATAATTATTCATTTTGTTATATTTATTATCTGGGTACTCTTTACTTGTGTGTGTGTGTGTGTATAATTATGTATAATAAACGCTGTTTCCATACTTAGAATTTGAGGCGAGATGGTGAGATAATGAATGCATTGTTATGCATAGAGACTGTTACGAGTTGAAGTATTTCATTGATAATTTTCACGATGAAGTTGAATTTGGTAGTTCGAGAACACAAAAAATGACCAAGTTATTTGTAATCAATGACTTTTAAAATTTAAATACGTTTCGTATTAAATAAATATGTATAGATATCATTGCATAATTGACGTGAAATCATGTTTTTAATGTGTATAATTATATCTTATAATTGTTATTATGTGCTGCTATCATCTCACAATGGTATATGAAGGAATGTTCTTTGGAGAAAAGGCTATGAAAGTACATTATTTAACGAATAATAAGATTGATGGCTATTGGCGGTCTCTTCTAACAGTCATAAATAATCATATCGATTCGAAAAAAAATTGAATGCCTTCATAAATGATAGAAAAGTGGGCGTTATTATCTTTTTTTTTGAAGCGTCATTAGTATCATTGAAGATGTAATGACTTCATAAACATCTTCATATTCATAAAGAATTTCGCACTCTTTTGTTCATAATCCCAACTGATATCTTCAAAATTAGCTAATTGTTTATTAAGAAAATATCTTCTGTTAGTTTTTTGTTCGAAAAAAATAGCCAAATCATGTATTACTTGAACCGTTATTTAATATTATGCTTTGTGTATATTTTAATATCTTTTGTTATTATGAAAATCAATGACGCCGTAAAATTTATTCAGTTGCCTAGTAAAGTAACTGTATTATTATAATTTTTAATGTTTGTACAAAAATTAACAAGTGCAATAAATTTCTTCTTAATGAAGATGTTATATTATATTTCTTAGTTTATTTAAATAATTTTCTCATCTCGAGTAAATAAACCTGTCTTATGTATGTGATTTGTTGAAAGAACCGAGCTTTGTAAGCTAAAGAAACCGTTTATCTTTAATTTTGTTAAAAAATTGAGCTTTTGATTTAGTTAAAACTGGAATTCGTAAAATATGTGGAACTTCTAGATTGAAGACCACGTTGGGCCAAAAATGGATATTTTCCATCGTACATGTTATAACGCATTATTACAAAATGATACCTTGTATATTGTCACTGAAATTCTTTGTTATGTTTAAATTGATGTATTGATCAACACTTGTTAAGTCCTCCAACGTAAAGACCACATACAGTTTCATGTTGTCGCAGCGATAAAACATTTATTACCTCTACTTTACAGTTTAATTTGCGTATTCAAAGTTTAGTAACTTTGAATTTTACTAATATTTCGTTTTTACGCAGTTCGGTTAATTTTACTGCATGTTTTAAAATAATTCGTAATCCTTATTTGATGTGATACTTGAGGTCATTGTTCTTCTATATTGCTAAGTTTTGTTTGTTAAAGAAGATATTATTACGGTAATTCGGCGCGTGTCCACGCTAAATTACTTTTTTGCGTCTTTTATCGACATTCGATTAAAATGTTCAAGTTATAGACGCCGCGCCGCGCTGTGATTTGGCTCGTTTTTGTTTGATATCTTTCGCATTTGAAGATGATTTGCACCAACGACTAATTCGATACATAATTTTTTACTTAAAAAAGCAACGGCTCCGATAATTTGGTATTGAAACCTCTATCTTTACATTTTGTAATTGCAATTTTGTAGTTGATTTACTTATGTATTCTATTAGAGGTAGGTCTCATACTTCGTTAGAAAATGGTTTGGTTTATTTGCACAATAATCCAATAATTTTGTGAAAGTAGAATTGTAATGTACTTATTTCAAACATTGTAGAGAAGACACCGCCGCGATAGATTTCTTTTGCTTTTTATTTACAATTTTTCAAATCTATGCAGCTAATGTGATTTTGGGAGAAACACTGTTGATAACGTTCTACACTAAATCATCTGAAATGTGTACCCAAAATAAGTTAAAAATAAGTTCAAATGCGATATGTCAATGTATCTGTCTGTATGAGAATATCAGATCATCTCGTGCGGCAAGTTATGTACCTACATATAGGTACACAAATTACTAATATGGGATCTATATTTCGTTAAAATGTTTATTCTGTTGATAAGCATTTATGAATTTATGTCAAAAGTAATTAATTTTGTAAATAAGCGATTGTGTGTGTGTTTTTTTTTTGCATTGTTGTATTTGATTAGATTTTATTGTGATAAGTTTGACGCAGAAAATGATGTTGAAGAAAAACCATAAACCTGCAATGTCTTCGAACAAATGATAATTAGGTACACACTAAGAAAGTATTAACTTATATACCTATGGATCTGGTTAAATATATGCTAATTTGCGTAATTCCAGATATTTGCAACCCATAAACTAAAATTATTTGGGGGACAAATATTTAAAGTCCATTTGTGAATCACTACATGAAACTCATTTCATTCTGGTGCAATCCAAAAACGTCTATTAAGGGGCTAAATTATTTGCACACTATATGAATGTTATTTAATGTAATGTAATTTTATTCTGTGAACACTCGACCTTAAAATTTATAGGGGACGGAAACCCGTGTACTTTATAGGATACGCAACATTTTGAATATACGTTTCAAAATGATTAGTTCCATTCCTCTAGAACTTTGTAGATGTAGCTGGAATAATTGGAACATTTGTGGTGGTTACAATAATTATTTATTATTAATTCATTTATTATTATACGCGTTTCGACAGTTAAGCTGCATCAGTGAATTACAGTATATGCAGGGCGTCCCACTGCTCCGTACAGGGTGTTTCATTTAAAATATTCGTATAAATTCTATTTACAGTTCACAAATTTTGAATTCTCATTTTAAACACTTGGTGTAAAATTAATCACTTAGTTTTTTTTGTAGACATTAGGGTAATATTATTCATCAAAGAAATTTTTCCATTTTTGAAGAATAACTTAGTTATGAATATTATACTGCCGTGTTAATTCAAAGGGGCGTATCTACAATAACATAGAAACTGAGAAAGTTGACTTTTAATATCTTCAGTTATGCCGTCAAATCATTTATGCATAGAGGAATTTTAATTTTATACTATTGAATATAATACTGGCAGCAAGCACCTTCTGTGAGTAGGTACACAGTGTACAGATACAACCTTTTCAACTAACAAAATAATATCGTTGGTCGATACATGAAAGGAAAAAAATACAGGATGTGCCATTTAAAAAACGTGACATTTTCCTGCCAGGTGAAATGTAACATACTGTAGATAAATAAAGCAACCTTTATTTGAAACTTTTTCTGTATCTTCCACCCACATTGAGTTATCGACCGCTTTCGGAGCAGTGGGACGGGACACCCTGTATAGCTGGCACCATATAAACTCACGTACACTTTGTATATAACTGATATATTACAATAAAGATATATTTTATAATTCAAGTATTCGTCTTGTAAAAGTTTCAGTTTGAAATATCTGTTCTTTAAACAAATACTCGGCCTGATTGGACACTTAACTTATAAGAATTCATAAATTGAAATAAAAGTTTTATTTACGGCAACAACGTTTGGTAAACCTTTCAATTACCGTAATTCCATTATGATCAGTCAGCAGATTTGATTATATTCAAGTGAGACTCAACATTTCCGCTAAATTTATATTTCCCAGACCGTTTCCGATAACAACATAAAATATATGAACTTTTTTCTCATAGTGGATATGTGTGTTATATTTGTTATTTTATTATAAACGGTTGACGGATCTTCCTCGATCTTCTTCAGTGTCTGTAAAAATGTAGATAGGTACTTGGATTAACTTTTATATTACTGTACAATTGATTCAGCGTACTTTTTCTCGGCGCAAGCGACTTCAATATGATGGAAGATCAAGATAACTAGTTTTCGGCTTATACCTCGTCGTTATATTTATTCCACAGTCTGCGTTGAAAGACTTGCCTTGCCTTTTTCCTTTCCTTCCATTCTGAAGATGGAAATTGAAACGTCTTGCGAAACGTCAGAACTTTTGGTTTCACATTCCGTAATCACGCCGGGTAAACCTAGACTTAACAGCTCACCACCATCGCGGGGGCTAAGAGGATGGATAAAAAAATCCTTGTTTTGGCTGATAAGGAAAAAGAGAAGGCAAGCCTTCCAACGCAGGCTGTGTAACAAAAATAACGATGATAAACCGAAAATCTGGACAGTTCGAGGAACCGCGAAAGTTTCAAATTGTTTGTTTGTATTTTGTTAATTAAACGTTTTAGTTCATTGATTAATAAGTATAATTATTAAACCTAATTAATTTTTTGACAGTAACTAATTTAATGGGTGTTGTATTAAATGTAAGTAGTAGAGGAGTGCAAAACATATTTTTTAACGTTAAAGGCGAAGACAATAAGGAAATCATTACTTTTGTCGCGTACGATAATGAGGATCGCTTCAAAAAATAAAATTATGATCACAATAATTTAGACCATTTGATTTCATTACTTCTACAATTAATTTGAATGAAATTATTAAACGTGCAAAGTGTTGACGTGAATTCTTTCAGAATGTAAGTGTGTTGCAGTTTTATTGAATTTAACTCCGGTACGGGTACTTTGTGTAATAGTTTGTTCTTGATCTCCATCTGATTAAAAGAACTTGGGCATAATTGGTCTCAAACCGTCGGATTATAGCAATTTCGTGTTAAAAATCATTTCGTTTGAGCCGATTCGTTCAACCAAGCCATTTTTAGAATTCTTGAATAGTATCGGTCGGTTGGCTGATTGATGTTTGTTAGTTCCGTCATAGAGTGATACAAATCACTCCAGGTAGTCTTAAAAGAAGGCCATTGGTGTATTAATGTTAATAAATAGCAATTAATGCTTTATATCGACACAAAATTGATGTTTTTCTTTCATTTACAGGCGTACGAGTTATCGACACTAACCGGAACACAAGTTATGCTTCTGGTAGCGTCAGAGACGGGGCATGTGTATACGTTTGCGACTCGTAAACTTCAACCCATGATAACTAGTGAGGCTGGAAAAGCGCTAATACAAACTTGTTTAAATTCACCCGATCCGCCGGCTGGTTCTTCTAGTGGCGACCAACGAATGTCGGCCACAGGCTTTGAAGAAACCGAGCTCACCTACAATATCAGCGACGAGGATTCGAAAGTAAGACAAATGGTATATGGATCGCCACATACGCACACACATGCACATTCATTAGGGGGTCAAGCTCATTATTCACATTTAGAGCAAAGTCATTTGGGGTTGGGGGGTTCACCCCAACATGGATATTCGCAAGCGTGTCCTAGTCCTTTGCCACCACCTCATCAAGGTTATGGCTTATCTTCCCAACATCCTCATTCGCATACACATATGTCACATTCGCATCCTCAACGATAAATTATGAATAATTAACAATTCATAATTGTTCGACGATCAATTAGTTTCCCAAAGAGAGACTAAACGAAGCGATTTTTATTTATAAAAAAATGATCGTGTAATTAGTACCTAAAACACTACGGTCGTGGTTGTGTAAAACATACAAGGTATGAGCAGCACTTCGATCATGACATTTTGCATGTGCTAACGATTCTGTTCAAACAAAATTTTGATTATAACTTTTGATATGAAATTGAGATGCTTAGATTGTATCAATTTTGATGGCCAATTGATTACGTTTCGACATTTTTATTTTAACATCAATTTGATTAGCTGATACATTCGAATAATATTATTAAGTTGAGGGACCTTTTAGAAGGTGATACGGCGTTAAACAAAAGTACAAATTTTAGAATTTTTGCATTCCGTCAAAAACAATTACCAGTCCGTATACGAATTGTAATGCGGAACAGAATGTCGCACTGGACGCGTCGAAATAGCTTGAACTTAATTTAAAAACTGAACGATGATCGACTTGAATAATTCATCTAAAAGTCCGGACCTCACGCATTGGGATATGAGATTTATTTGGTTTCTCACCATGCGTATTTGGTATCAGCTGTTTGACAAAAAATTGGACACCTTTTTTAATAAATCGCGATACCGTAATTATGACACAGACTGAAACGGTATTAACTTTATGATTGTTTCACATTAGTATTACTTCCGGTATTGCGGAAGCGGAAATTAACTTCGTGCATTTTTCTGTTTCGTATAGGCGCGTGTTATGCGAAGGTACACTTTCTGCGGTTTTTACAGCTATTAATTGTTTAAATTAAATTCAATCTGTGTACGTATGTGGTGATGTTTTTGTTATCGTAATACGAAATTGTTTTAATTTTTTTTTAAAGTTTAAGCATGCCTTTTGTTAACTTTTGTAGCTTGTGTCAGTTGCGTTTTATTTGTTTAAATGCCATCGTATACGAATGCCTTACAAGCTGTTTACAAAAATAGGTAGCATATTTTCCAAAACCGATTTTAATAATTCAAAGACGCTTCCAACATTTTTAAGATAACCATCTGAAGCGACAACCACCTACTTTTTTTTTTAAATATTGCGCCGTTTGCATAATTTCTTCCTATTAATGAACATCTGCAATATTCTACATCGTATGTACAGGGTCCTCCCGGGTAAACAGTTTGTAGGTATTGCCGCATCTTCAGATAGGTATACAAAGAAAAGCGAACTGACTCAACTCAGGGTATCATTTTCGAATCAATTAGATTCGAATCTTTGACGTCATTTTACACACATTCTCGTTATTATTTATATTACGGTGTAGTTTGCAATTTTCCTTATTTACAATAATAAAAATTTATTTCGGTTGAATTATTCTAATTAAGGTAATTTCATCCTACCTGTTTCGTTTACGAAATCTAGCTTTTATTGGCCAGGTAAAGTACTCGTGTTTTATTTGGTGTAGGAGTTTTTATTTGCGTTGGTGTTACACTTATTTTTAGGTCGTTGCACCTTAAATTTTAATTTTCACATTTCTTGACCACTAAATTAAAAAAATTCTCGGAAATATTATACCACTATCATCTCTAGTACATTTTTAATTAGATCGTTATCTATATTTCTTAACAACAGTTATAATAATTTTACATGGACATTCGGCAAGGTTACTCATTTCGTATTGTAATATAATTAATTAACACACCTGTGTTCAGTTCTGCCTATAATACCAGGTTTTTAGATAGGTAATGAGAAAAAATTGCAAACTAACCCTTAATATTCCTGATTTTGATGTATGTACATAAAGTGTAGGTGTTAAAGTTACTAGTGTATTTTAATTAAATTAATTTCTTGTACAGTTCTTATTTTTAATTATTAATTTCATGTAAAAAATGAACTATTACATTCCGCGAACTTCAGTTTCAGTCGAAACTATGTGCTGGGTACAATTGCTGTGGTGCACTATAATTTAATTAAATTTCAAATAACGGTGCATCCTTAAAAGTCGTTAAGTAGTCCTTTTAGCTGTTACATATTTATTTATGTTTAGACAACGATATTTATAATTTGTTATTTATTTGATTATCTCTTATTATGCTCTTTTGTATGACAGAAGCTAATGAAATGTGGAATCAATCTTTCTTACTTTGGCGTTATTAAATTTTTATTTACATTACCAAGCAAAAGCTAGTAATTATGACCATTTTTGAAGTATTAGTTCAAAATACTTACCATATGTAACAAAATTAATTGTGATTTCGAAAATGGTCAGTTACTTTTTAGAAGTGTGTTTAGTACTCGATGCCAGTGCTCGATTCGATATAGCTTCGATCGATAATAATTGTTCCGTAATTGTGATAAATAAAACATGTTTTTAATGATTATATTTCTCATTTATGCTATTGTTTTACTATGCCTTTAAGGATAAAGAAAGAACAAACCAATAAAAATAACTATTTTATTTAAAGCTCTTCAGCATGCGTTCATATCAAGTATTGAACGACAGTTAAATAATTTCCTTAAAATTAAAACTTAAATTAAATTACAAAATTGTGTATAATATGATGGTGAACGGTGATAAACCTGCCTCGATGGACTTGAAGATCCTCCTACGCCTAAAACATAAAACGAGAATAAGCTTGTTAGTGATCTACTTAAGTGTTGACTACTACTGGAATTAATTTCTGTTCACGATTAAGAAACAGATACCAATGTAGTAACGTTAAAAAGTGCAGTTGTGATACATCAGAAATGATCAGAATGTCATACATGCGTTTGATTGATCACTAACACAAGTATAACAGTAAAGACACTTTTTTCAAACGTATCATTACTGTTATTTAATAAATATCTTCGTGTAAAGCAAAGATTCTTGATTTGGTACGTCGAATCTAACAGCACAGTGCAATTGTATATGACTAACAAGAACAATTGTGTAGCAATTATAAAAATTAAAAAAATCATTTCCATAAATGTCAATGGTTTTTGAGGCCACGTTAGAAATGTATAATTTGCATGTCGTAACTTTAATTTTGGTAAATTTTGCCCGAATGCATAGGTGGGCGCAAAATCTTTAGTAGGTGTTATTTTTTAATGGCGTTTTTTTCTTACTTACAAGGTTAACAGAGTTAAGTCGAGAATTTTCGACGACCAGTTCTTTCTTATTGCAAAAAAAACTATTATTGATTGCTTCCTTACAGGTAGCACCGTTTGATTTTTTCAAAATTCTCACTTGCGTCTAATATAGCTAGAGATCAGATAAGATAGGTAAAGAAGTGGGCGAAATCAAATTTTATCAATTTAAATCTTAATTGTGCGGAGTCGACATGTTATTTCTGTATAATTGGTCTAAAATTTGTTGGAGAAATTTATTTAGCAGATCATATCAAACTCTTTACATGTTAACGTTCTCAACGGTCGAAAACAAATTTTGAAAAACCTCTTTTCTTACAAATTTTTTATATATCTGCCAACAGATTATAAAACACAAGAGTATACGAAAATTAAAGCAAAATTTGTACATATATTTCTTATTCAGAACCTTGTTAGACGGGGCCTTGCAATTGATAAATTTGGGGATGCCACTAAATTCTTCTTATCGTCATTATTTAAAAAAAGCTGGATTAAACATTTGTTTCTGACGTGCTATTGAGTGTTAACCGAAATTTAAAAAAAAAATGAATTCTTAATAATTACTCGATACGAGTAACCCAAATTTGTATGTAAATTACCGCCTGTTAATTGAAATATGTATGTAATTTTCCCCGCTGCAATAACTGACTTTGTAGTGTCAAGAATCTTTGCGTTAAACTGTAACAAGAGCTATTTGTGACAAATATGGATTAAAAATTAATGTAAGAAGAGTAAAATTGAGCATGTAAACAAAGTTAATAATTGCGTCTAGCAATTACGTCTTAATTTAATTAAAGCGTTTAAGAACACATTTAAGTCTGATCACGAATTATGAGTAAACATAATAACTTGTTTATTGCTCATTGTTTGCAATTATAGGGAGGGATAACAAGTAGGTGTATAACAAATTAATCATAACTCATTTGATTCGTAAATGGATGAAAGATAATATTGCAAAATAATCTAGGTAGGGGAACGAAATTTTTTTTTGAGATCTTAAACGGAAGTTTGCATCGAGGATCTAATTAATTAGCTGCGTTACACTAAAAATTAAGAAAAAAAAATTCACTGACATATTAGATTGGTAAATTGAAAAGAAGGCATAGTAATTATATAGATATAAATGAGAGATACCTTTTGAAAATATCCGTCGTGATTTTCGACATCTACTCTTCGTGCTGACCGAGTTGTTGTAGTGAGGTGGGGGGCGGTGCGAGGTCACACCTGTTCGCCTTTCCTACCCTCCTGGGGTTCATAGTTGTGCCATGGGGATGATGTTGGTTGATAAAGTTTCTTTTAACCTTATTTCACCCTCTTGGTATGTTCATTTCATGATAAACTTGAGGGCGGCGTAGGTGGACATCGTTTTCAAACCAGGTGTTTGCGGGTCGTTGGACGCACCGCGCACTTGCTGGAATGATGAATCACATGTGTTAGTATTTTAATATTTTTTTCGCAATTATCAAAACGATTTAAAAACAAAAATGTGATTTCTGTGTTCAGGACGTTAAAAAATTGTATCGAAAAATAATTTAAGAGTGTATCGTATCAATTATTTATACACATTTGAGAAAAATTAATTGGTTTTTTTTATTATTATATTATATTTGAAATTAGGGAGGTCTCTATTTATTTTAATGCACACCTGAGATCGTTGTGATAATTTTAAACACTTTCTGGCAATCTAATTATATGCCACTAATTAAGTAATAGTATCATTTAAAATAATTACAAATTTTTATTAAAAAATCTTTAAAAACTTACGATTAAATTTCATTGATGATTTCCGGCATGCAACAGGTGGTGTAACCAACCACGGGAGGATTCGGTTCATCAAGCGCAGATATCAAACTGTCGCCTTTACCTGACGGTCTTAGAGTCAATACCGGGCTAAGTCGATTGAAGCCGAACACCCATGTCCATACATGGGTTCCATTCCTTAAATGGTTGGCGTATTGTTGCTAACCACGGCTACTGGGCATGGTCCTACAACTTCGTGGAGCAAAAAATAGAGACGCGGCACGTGCTATTGTATTCTGCAGTTTATTTTCAAAAGAATGATGGTCGCAGTTGGCAATTATGCTTTAACCGTCTGCTTAAACTTTTGATCGATTTGATTGAAAACAATCTTCATATTCACCTTTGATTATAAATAGAACAAAAATGATCGTTAGTTAGGATAGGTTTCGCTAAAATTCTTACACCCAAACTTAATATTTCTACCTACCGCCAAGCATCGAAATTATTTTCAAATTAGCACTCTCGAATGGTATTTAAGTGCAGAACCGGAATTAATGAAATTTTATGTTATATTAGTCAATAATTTGCTCATTTTCCTAGAATATTAATATTGCCAATAAATAACATCCTAGATGATCAACCTTGAATTTAATAATTTTTTTTTCACCGGAAAAATGGGAAAAGCATTAAAATTATGTCCGTTTTGATATTTAATAATGTTTCTGTGGAAAAATTTTATAATTACAGAAAGTTTCCTTAGATTATTATTATAGGTATATTTGATAGAAGAATAGTGGTTAAAATTGTATCTATATTTTGTTAGTTAGTTAGTTTGTTAGTTACGAAATTCAATTTTCAATTTATTTAAAATAAAACTTTCTATGAAGAACAAAATTTTTCGTAAAATTAAACAAAATGCTTCAGATTTGATAAGAACTTTGTACGGATGCGTGTTATGTTTATTTGTGATAGTTGTATATACGTTTTGTTTTTCTCGTGTTTTCAACCCTCTGATGAATAAAACGTCGAACAGCACCTGACACTTTCCATTTCGCCACCTTTATGGTGAGGAAATCATGAGTCGAACGTAATGTTATATGTGATACTTGCGTTTTAAAAAAGAGCGAACGTCACTTGAGGACTATAAAAAGGCGGGTATACCTGCACAAACACAATTAGGGAAAGTTTGAATCTGATTGGAGTGCCATTTGGAACAGTTCAACTAATTTTAACAAACCACCACACTATTAACTATTACGATTTTTTAAGACATTTAAGAGAGGACGTTCGTCGTAAACGATCAGAATTGCAGCGCGACCATGACCGCGACCCGAAGTGGTTTCTCCATCTCGACAACGCACTGTCATACATTCGCACTCCTCCATTTTTGGCATATAATACCGTGAGTGTCGTTCGTCACCATCCACACTCCCACGATTTAGCTCCATGTAACTTGTTGTTCAAAAATAGGGTTGAAGCTCAAAGAGCGACGTTTTGAGACGATAGAAAAGATTCGCAAGGGGGAACACTTGATGAGCTTAGAAGAGACGATTTAGGAGCACGGAATAATAAAGATTTATCATTTACCTAATGAATTTGAGAAAATGTGTTTAGTTTTTTTGCGATTTTTAGCGCATGACAAGGTTCGTTCTGTGAAAAGAATGACTTTAGTTTTTATATATATTTTGAATTATGCCATTAGGTATGTTTTCTTCGATTCCCTTTTCTTCTTAGACTTTTCCAAATTTCGCTTCTTCTTATCTTATAAAAGACTTTTTCCAAGTCTTCCAACTTCAAAGAATATATTCCTTCTTTTCCTTTCATTAGAAATTTCTCTCCCATTTACCTCATTAGGAATATTGAGTGGTGGGTATTTCTGTCTCTCCTTCAGTCATGTTATGTTTCCCTTATTGTGTCGTCTAATTTTTCTCTCAGTCTGTTTTTGATAATTCTTTCTGAAGACCTGTTTGTTAGTGTGATTCCTTTATGGTTTGAACACTGTTTGTTATCTTCTTTTTGTACAACAATATTATACATGTGGTTCAGTTCGGGTGTCCCTCCTTGTTTCAGTTGTCGTCAGTTCTGATCTTAATATTGATTTTATTGCTTTTACCTTTGTGGCATTCAGTTGGGTTCCTTCCACCTCTGTTTCTTCCTGCTTATTGTTTCTTAATTCTTCAAAGTACTGTTTTCACTTTGGTCTCCACCTTTCTATAATGTCAATTTTTTCTCTCAAATCCTTTCCTTCTTCATATTATATTTGTTAGTCTCATTTGTTTCTTTTGTTTTAATGAACTATAGAATAGTTTTTGGTTTTTCGAAAAGTTGACCTTCAGCTTTTTTCAAATTCTTTGCACGTTCCGTTTTTCGCCTCCTTGGTTTCTCTGTTTAATCTTTTGTATTTCCTGAGGTCCTCTTCTGGTTTTATTTACCAGTTGCTTTCTTTCTGTGTGTGTATTATTTTTTGTTCTTACTGTTCCATAGCTTTCTTTTGCTGCCGCTATTCTATTTTCTTTAAAGTGTTTCCATTCCGGTTCTAGTGCTGTCCTGGCTTTCTTACTAGTGTACTAAAAAAATAAAACCTTTTGGACCACATCTTTTCCAAGTATTTCTTCTTATTTTAAGTAGTACTAAGAGTACCTACTGCCTTAAATGGCTTTAATTAAAAAATAATTACATCAATTTACAACCTTCGAATTTTTGTTTATATGTGGTCTAATTATTTTTTTATCACATACGATGTAGCAATGTATCTCCCACCAAATCCTATGTAGGTACGACACCACGAATGTGGCACCATTTTCTTCGTGCGATTAGAAAGTCAATTTGAAACTTTCCGTTCGGTAATCATTATGCACTATTGAGTAGTTGATCTATTTGTTAAATTCGCTGTACCTATAAGTTGGGGGTTTAAAACACACCAAGCACACTAGAAATAGAAAACTTTTAAAATGGTAATGTTTCGTCGTCAATATTAATTAAAATGAAGTTGCCGATGTCAATTTCTCTCAAATCCTATGTGACAATAGGAAGTATTTGTTGTTTTCATGACTGTTGGTTGCCACTGCAATAAATTTTAACTATCCATATTAAGGAATAATTTATCTTTAGAAATTGTACCCTTGTTTTTTACATTTCTTATCGTATTCAGTATCTTCTTGTCGAATTCACGTGCTGAAATTGAAACCCGTCTTACGGCAATGGTATATTTACATTAATGATTAGTGGTGTTGTCATCTTCATTACCTGCTCGTTGTTCGATCGACTGCAAGCGTCTAATTGTATGTTGTTTATCAAACTTTTGATGGATTAAAATAATCCTTATATGTCTATACCGTGTTGATGAAGTTTTTTGAGAAACATAATTGGCCGATTTTTAAACTTAATAAACTGGATAATTTAATCGGGATTAATTCTTTAAAGGTATAATCTAAGCAGCTGCATCGAAGTTTAACTTAAAAGTGTAACGTACGGTTTGCTTTGATGCACCATGCATATGTTTATTTATACTAATAACCAGTAGCTATTTAAGTATATGTAGAAATGTTACTTCAACAAAGTTAACAAGAATACAATTATGTTCAATAAATAGATGATGTTATCTAAAATGTTAAAATCTTCAGATCTGGAGGATATCTTCGGATATATCTGGCAGCGATCGTAATCGGAGGGCGCACCGTCGGGTCGCGTTCTTCGTAAGTAATGGTCGCTTGTCCCACAATTACATGGAACAATGGCTATTATATTGTTATCGAGTTACTTGGCAAAAATATTGACTTATTATATGCAAGTATATACCTGCTGCCGACCGCGTAGGTGTAGGTACATCGCATGTAGCTACATATGCTGTGCCCTTTAGTTATACATTTTACCGCATTTTAATGATTTTACTTCACTTTGTACGGATATAAGTGCCACATGTAGAAAATTTTTCGTTCTAATTATAATCAAATAGGTAGATACGTTTCGTTGCTTGCTATACTACCATTCTTTCCCTGTTTATTTATAACTCGTTTCCAGTTTGTCTACACTGATTAGCTAGTAAGACATTTTTGAATATTTACCCTTGGAAAAGGTCTGATCCCTTATGCATCTACTTTCAAGTTTTTATTAAGGTAATTCACTGTATTCAGCAATCCATAGTGTAAAAGCTTCTTCCTTTATTTAGACTCTGACCTGATAAGAGCAGTTTCAGTTATTTTTGGTTCTTTTTAAATAAAAAGGATTTGTTTATACATAAGTTCTTTCGCAAACCACAGAATCATTTTTTGAATACCAAGGGAGTTTGTGTAATAATTTTTAAATGGAAACAAATCGTATTACGCATAAGAACAGCTATGACTCCGTCAGCTTTTGTGTCGAGACACGTATGATTGATTTTTGTGTGTAACTTCTTCGTTATAAGTAAAGAATTTGCTCAATCCTGAACTGATTGCGAGTACGTGCACATTTTGTGAGTGAATATCTAATTTTATTGTTGATGGAAAATAGGGGGTACAAGTTACGCAGGAACTTTCTTTTTGTGCTGTGAATAAGCGGCTCTACAAGTTCTTCAACTTCTGGGAAATTATCAAAATAGAATGTTGCGCATTTGTTTTCCATGTCTTTTTTGATTGTTTTATTTTTATATGCAACAAAATTATGTGCGTTGAAAGACATTTCAAAAAAATTAGTATTAATATTTACGCAACTGTGACACATTTCCACTATATTTCATAATTTACATACAGATTTGACAATTTTAAGAATAATTTCATCGTTCTAATTCATCAAGTTTAGTTACAATGGATAAATTTGGATTTAGCTTATCTCATTTTTTCTCCTTTCGTTACGTTTTACCGGCCGCTTTTCGATATGTGTGATTGTGTTTCATTACAAATTTTGGAAAACCGTGGGCAAACGTTGAGCACGATAATAAAATTATTTTCGTATTAGAACTTCATTCTAATTGTTTTAAAATGTTATTTGATCTTTTTTTTAAATTAAGTGCTAAGTGCTGAATTTCACCTCATTTTAAACCCTTTTTGTCATTTTTTTATATGTAGGTACAACGCTAAAAAATTCATACGCATCGGCATGTTGCATATGAATTTTCGTGGTCAAAACTCTCCATTTTGCAATTGATACTTACGTAAGCTGATTTCGGTTGGAAGAAACACGCATGCGGCTGCGAATTTTTCAAATGGTGTTTCATGGGTGTATACGATTTAAATCAGGTCAGGTAGCTGGCTATTTAGCAAATAATCGCATTTCGGTACTTGATAATGAGGTCGAACATTATTTTGCACGTATGTAAAATTGGAACAAAGGGCATATTATGTTACACTAGGCTTTCCAGATAATAATCTGCCGTCGTAAATCTCTCAACAATTAAGGATAATTTTGTACTCCCATGGAGCAGATTTCATTCCAAAATATACCGAAGCTTCGAAAATATGCTCACTTTCATGGGCGCCGCTACTAAAGGGCAAGGAGGGGCCCGGGGCACCCCCTGGAATTTCATAAATCGTGTAAATCCGTCTTAGAAAATGTTAAAAGCTCAAAATATAACCACTTTTGGAATACAATGATCTATTCCATCGGTAACTCTGCATAGCCCATTGATTTAGGTACTAATTTAAAAATAGGTAAACATTTTCAAGTATTCTAATCTCTACTTGAAAAAATGTAAGCCCCCCCCCCCCCCCCCCAACAAAGTTTCTTCCGGCGCCCCTGCTCACTTTCATCAGGAACCGCAAGCCTGTTTTTTGTTTCATATTCCCGCCATTTAACAACAGTTCCATTTTGTTTATTTATAGTGACACGGTGTTTTCTTGTTGTCAACTATATAAACATTTCCTCTCCCCTTTAAATGAATGTTTTCTTAGTTTGGCCAAAGAGTATCTAAAATAAGAGAAGCAACGCCATTAAAAACACTGTAGTTTAGTAAGGTGTGTTGCCTAACAAAATATTATCGAATTTACAACGTTTATTTGTACGCCACATACCTGAGGCGATAACTGTTTAATTACAAAAAGGACAACTACCTGGAAGTTTTGAAATTTAAAGCAAAGATATCTCAATGTTGCCGAATCTTTGTCACATAACTTTCTATACAAAAATTCGCAAACTTCATTATTATTGCTACCCGATATTTATTTTGGATACTTAGGTACTTTGTTTAAAATTTCGGAGCTTGTAATGAAATATTTAAAACAAAACAATATCAAAGTAATAGTTTTAAAATTGTACCTGAGTTCGTACAAAAAAACAACAAAATTTTTTACGCGCTCCTCTTAAAATGATTTAATTTTTTGCTTTTTAAAGTTTCTAGGGGTCTTGATGTTCTTAAATTTTCTGAAAAAAGTTTCAGAGTTTTGCATTTCATTAAATGCTGAATTAAAAACAATTATGGCAGTGGCAACTATTAACTTCTTGCAACCAATTGGGTTCTGAAATATTTACAATATTTATACTATTTACAATTAAATTTTTCATAAAATTTGATGTTTGATGTTTAAAGTTTGATGTTCTTTGAAATACGCATTAAAAAAATTTAACAATGTTGTTAGGTACTACTCTAACAACAGTGACCGACGGCTTTTTTAAAAACGTTTGCTCTCGTGTTAAAAGAAAAAGTTTGGGGTACCACAATTCTGTAACCACTTATCACAACATGCATTATAAGTGGGGAATCGAAAAAAACTTAGATACCTTCGCATTTCGGCGATTTAACTCGCAATTGATATACACATACGAATTAAACATTTACCTGATAATGTACCGAGTTTATAAATAAATAGAGTTGTGTGAGCAAAAAAAACAAATCATGTAAAAGGAAAATTACAAACGTCATTGGTCTCGCGATGAGACAAATGCTCAAAGACAGGACACAGCGCAAAGGATTAAGATCAAATTTAATTATACAAAGAGTACGTAACATACATACTTAAAAAATGCAGTATGTACTTCAATATTAAAAACTCGGTAGAAAAAAGTTCAAAAGATATACAAAATATTAGAAAAAGACCGTGAGAGAAATTCTCGAGACCACCTCCGGGTTAATGTTGGAATGTAATAAATTTAATAGTAACATTTTAATAATTAATGTAGGTACCTACCTCTTCCTTAAAACCTAATTACCATTTGTTCAGTACAATCCTTGTTTATATAAACAAGGGTACAATTAACTTATCAGAGCAATCCAGCCATTAGTCATTAAGCAAACTAAATTTGGCAACCTTGCAAATACTTTTAACAGACTTACCATAAAGATTTTTGTAAATTTTCAATGGAAGACAATATTTAAAGTACATTTAAAGGGACGCCTAGTTCTGGCTACGTCCACGCGAGGGCCCGATCGTGGAGTCCTAGCGGACGAGTTCTTATAGCCTATACGCATAAATCCTATACCACTGTTTCTCTTATTTTAGATACTCTTTGGTTTGGCGAATATCTTAATGGTGGGGGTGTTGACGTGAGGTTCTGGGGGGAATAGTGGGAGTTTGGGGAATGTGTGGACTCTTGGGGATTGCTGGGGTAACTGGTGTGAGTGCTTGTTGGTTTGGTGTTCTTCCTTAGTTATTTAGCAAGGTGTTAGTACGTTGGTTATTTCTGTAAACACTCTAGTAGATTGTTTTAGTCTTGTCATTGAATCGTCAGGCTAATCGTGGAGTGGTTTCCTCCTCACATCGTGTACAGAGTTTCCTACATCTAATAAGCGATAAAGTTCTTGCACGATTCATTTTTCAGAACTTAAACACTCGCGGTAATATCAGCAATAGAAAATCGAATTTCAAGACAATTTAGTAAAAGTAACTTTTCAGTATTTATTTGTCATAATCTGCTTGAATCAACGAATTAGGAGATGAAAGGGAGATTGCATTTGAAAGTGTGAGGTTTACCAATATGGCGATAATGATGTTTTCGGATTTTTAGATAAATTAAAAGATGCAAATGGGCTTACATATTCTAAATGTTTGAACGTCAAATCGCAACATGCCCCAATTACGTCACAAATTAGGTTCATCAGGGTGGTCATTTCCGTCGCACATTTATACCTACGTTTATTGACATTATACTGGAAGTCTACTTGAATTCCTTTTTATTCCTTGGTTTGAACTGTCAGGCATCTACAACCTACTTGAAAAACATTCAGCAAATTCAATCACATTCAATTAAAAATATAACATATCTACGAGCAAATTAACATTGTAAGGTGAATAAATACTGACATAGCTTGGAAATATGATTCACTTTTATGATTCGTAACTTTGGCTTTTGCCACGTGGAGTTGACGTTTGTTATAGATCGTTGTTATTCAACGCAAACTGTTTTATTTTACTCAATGCTTATGTTTCTGTTGTAGTTTGAATATTTCTAGTGTTGTCTTTTGTGTGGTTTGTTTAGGGATATTTAGACCTATTTTCACTGGAAAAATGCAACTAACTACTGCTTAGAACGACACCAAAATATCAAATTTGAATAAAATGTGACCATCTGCGTGGACGATTTTAACAATAAATCATCCAATTCACGGTTTGACCACCATTACTTCTCGTGTACTGACTATTTACTCGACTTCATCACACACTCCCTCTTTCCAAATACAAAATACTTATGGCATTTTTCTATTCCACTTCCCCTCTGTAAACCATTTTTCAATCTGTAATAAACTCTCAACAACTAAGTTAAAAGAGAACTCATCGGAGGAATTCTGGCAATAAATGCATGACTTTAAGTTAATAAAGACTCTCCCTCCTCTCCCGAAACATTCCGGCAGGAAAATCGATAACAAATCTGAGAAAACAGGGTGTATTAACAAGAGGAAGCATATTGTTCAACTTTTCAGAACGAAATGAAATAAAAACTCGCTATCCTCATTGCTTGAAAATATGAGCACTAATACCGCCTTCCATTCAATTTTTTCAATACTTTCTCAGAACCAATTTCAATTCTTGTTATGATTATGGGCGTACTTCACAATTTTTGATCCCTAACTCATCCTAAATTCGTTTTATGGAATTCACGTCAAGCACCTCATCGCGCTTTTACATTACATTACTATAATTGTTCCAAATTCTACATACCTAGGCGTAAAAGGAACATTAATCTTCCAAGATGTCTGTAATGCCAATAATTCAAAATGTCTGTAATGTAGGAATTCGAATTCAAATAACGTTGACACTCTCTTTTATATGACCATTTCAAAAACTATGGAAGATTAAAAATCTACCGTTTCTCGTAAAAATTACTCGAGGGCGGTAATGTCGTCTGTAACGATTATCTCTGTCAACCAAACCCTTTCACTCGCACCTTATTCTGAACTAAACTGTAGACGTGCAAAAGAGTAAATATCGAGAACACATGAACCCCAACAATCGCTAACAGAAAAGCCATGGATGCGATCTTTTGAGGCAATATTATGGCGAGGACGGCTAATTGATTGGATCACATACGTTAACCTCCTAGATAATTTAGAGAAAGGTTTCTAGTTTTCTGTAGCCTAATAAGAATCGAGAAGGTATATTTCAATCTGCAGATTTTGAAAATTTCATATCTTTTGGTCTCTGAAAGATACTTTGAAAATGATAGTATAAGTAGTGTAGTATTCATGCACAAGCTCGGATTATACTTAGAATCTATTTTTGTTGGAGTGCACTATAGGAGAAAATAGGAAGTAATCACTCAATCACTCTAAGCTAAGGTATCGGTTTTATACAATTTAATTCTTTTCCGTATAACGTTAGATTTAGTAGAATATTCACAAGTCCAGCATTTACGTAAAATAGGTAGTAAGGTACTGCATAATTCTTTAATCTTAATGAATCAAAAAGTTGGCTCTCACAGTATGATTGTTGTTGCATTATCTTAAACCTCCAATTTCTTAGATCGAATAAATGCTAAACATTTGCGAAGATTTGTGTTAGTCTTAATGCACCATCACGTAGATGGCATTTATATAACAAAACTTCAACTAGAAAATAGTACAAACTTTCATAAAACGACAGTATTTGGTTAATAAATTCGTTTTTCATGTTTTAACGTAGGTACCTACTCGTATTACGTGGGTTTGTAACCTCATTATGCTTTCAAACTTTCCTTCAATTTCAAATTGAAAAAATCTAAATAATCTTTGACTGAAATCTATATGTAATTATTTTTTAAGGAATTGTTGATTTGGTACTGAATTCATTATGTTGTTTGTTGCTTAGAAAACATATTAGATCACTTAAATAAGAGATATAATAGCAAATGAAGACATTCTTTTGATTATTCTTTCGGTTTCTGTCTGTATTTTCGTAACCGTAGTTCCAGTTATGTTCTTACAGTTTGTATTAACAAGTTAATACAGATATGGATTACAGTGTTAAAAAATGTTATTCTCTGGAAACTTTGGGCAACTTTTTTTTTAGAATTTTGAAATTATTTTATTTTTTTCGAAATTACTTCCTTCGTAAATGTATGTTTTAATCATAATTGGGGTCGTTTCAACCCTTAAACATATCAGATGTTAAAAGAACGTGAGCTTGTGTTGACCCGGTATCGGTTCAGGTCAATACCCCACCTGATCAAAGAAGGACCGGCGCCAAAACACTTGACAGTAGATCTTCCCAGTACGTTTAGTGTAGCATAAATAATTGGTTATATAAAAATGTTTTGTAGATTTACAATTATTTTTATATAAACGATGTAACGATTCTTCGCTGTGTCCGTTGGTTGATTCAAATCAGTTAGCGGTGTAAGGCGGCTCCTTTAGCATTTACGTTAACACTTTTCAGTTTGCTTTATTATTTTATGCAAGTATATTTGTCCATTTTGGAATTGTATTAATAATATTATTTATATTTTCAGAATAATTATGCTACATTACATGGTTACGATTAGTGTAACTTATTTCAGATTAGAAATTTACTTACTAAAAATAAAATACCTACTAAAATAAAAAAATGTGTTAAATAAAATAATAAATGTAAACATGAGTACATCGGGCCATGTAATTATTACCCCTCGGAGGTTATGGTTGGTTTGCAAAATATGACCTGCTTTATCTTGAATAATATTTAAGTCACTGCTGCAAAGAATGTATGAAACATGATTTATACTAATGGAGGGTCATATGTATTTGTGTAACTAAATGATTTGCAAAAATCGTAAACGTAAGAAACATTCTAAAACACCAAAAGTATTTTTGGGGTTTTTCTTGTTACAGATTTATGGAATTTCATAGCATGTCTACAACTTTTTTTAATCAAAAACTGATCTTTGTTTGGTTCTCAGTCATTGGGGACATTATCATTATATTTTTTTCCTTTTTGGTGGGTTTTTAGCAAGACTTGCAAGGCACTGAAAAACTTCATTATCTACAAGGCAAACTGCTACCGTTATCTTCGTCATCCATAATACAATTTTCTATCCTCTTTTTGAGATGAATAACTTTATTTGAGTTATTACGTCTCAAACTCTGCGTTCGAATATTGGTTGTCTTTTTTGATATCGTTTAAAGGGTCATATAAACGATGTAAACCTCGCATACGTCTAGTTCGTTTTAGAACTTGCCTATGCGAAATCTACACCCAAATAACAGTATGGGTTCAGAAGTGCCTTCCTGTCTTCCATGCATAAACGGATAATTAACTGGAAAATAATTTATCGAATACACAATTGTCTGAATAGACACTTTACCCAATTGATTTCTTTCGAATTGCTAGAAACTCTGAATTCTGAAGGTGTTATCGTTTCTCCGTCTTGGCAGTTGTCTTTCTCCAGTTTCTTTATGATTTTTTTTGTGTCAATTATAGAAACCTTCTTGCCATATTATACGTATATGCAATTCTGTTACTTGCCTTCCTTCAAATTCTGTATCTATCGTTTCTTGTATTTTTTTACCAGTTCTGATTTCTTTGCATGCTACTTTTCTAATTTTTATCTTCCTCAACTTCGTCACAGAAAATCTATTGCGTAGACTTTGCTATTGCTTTATTTTTTTCCCTGATATCCCAGGGCTCTGTTCCATTACACTTTGCATAATGTTGATTAATTGAATTCATTGATATTAGTTGAAAGCTTCCAATGGAGCGAATAGGACGACGAAGAAAAAGTTTTTTAAATTAAAATTTCAAACCTCCCCCATATTGTCAATATCTGTTTTTGTTTAATATTTCTCTTTATTTTCTTTTTCCATAGGATTGAATTTACCGTTCTCGTTACTTACCTATCTCTCTTTAGTTATTATATTTATTACGAGATTTATTATTTATCTTTATTATTTGCTTTTTCCATATAATCATTAGTGGCACTTCGTTTCGTTCTTATTCAAAACCTATTCTCTTCCTTCAGCTAGGTCTCTCTGGCTATCATCTTGTCATTCACAAAATGTATGGAGAACTTAATTTTAAATTTATTGAGTACTTTTTTTACAATGTTGTCGATACCTTTATATTTACCGATTTGCCCATTAGTGCTTAAAATTATCGATTTATTGTTAAGAAGAAGAAGCATTTTATCGTTAGAAACAACACTGTTTTGAAACGCTTAATTTATTTCCGTATACGTTCTTCTTTCTCCATGTTCTGTTGTCCAACATCTTTTTGTGATTATTATGGCTGTATTTTTATTTATAATTCATAAACGGCTCTTCTTGCAATTATTTTGAAACTGTCTTAGTTCCGTAGACTGTACAGGTTGTGCGATTTTTGGCATTTGTGTCGCGAACGAAAAATAATTTTTTTGTTGCCTTATTAACAATCAGACACTAATTTTATGAAATTAATGTACGATATTACTTATGTAGTTAAATCTACACTACAATATTAACTCTTTGAGAATAAAAATGTCTTCTGTGAGTTAAAAAATTATACCTAGTTTCAGATCGGAAGCCTGAAGTATTTATATTTGTAGATTCTATTTTGGACTGAGATACAATGCAAGGCGTTTGCGGTGGTGGTGGTGCATAAAAATACTATCTGTACGTATCTTGCACGTGGACTTGTTTTAAGGTGTTAAGAAAGTTGTTAGTATATGGAGTGCAATGATGTCACAAATTTGCATTTGATTACCTTTAACTACCCATGCAGTATAATGAACTCTTGTGCGAATTCTCATCTATATCAGTAGATATCCAAAATTTATAACCATTAATGTTCAACAGTTTATGATTATTTGTACTTGAATTGTTCCCTTCTTAGATTTATGCGTTTCATTAAGGTAAAGTTCTCGATAAATAATTACGGTACCTAATATTATTATTATGCGGCATTATCTTTTATGATATCATGTCTTATATGCGTAAAATTACGTAAAGGCTTTGTTGCCTGTGTTAAGAATGGCTAATTAATAGTAGAAGAAGAAGATTAATGATTTCTTTCGTATAATTAACCATTTTCTCTAACATATTCAATTTAAAATCTATTAATTAGTTTTGCTCTTCATTTTGAAAATAGTGAACGCCTTCGAGTATTCATAGTTCAATTAGTGTATATATCTCTTTAGGATGTTTTGGAGCTGTTTCGAACCTGTTTAGATATTACACGTTCAGTCGGAATATTATCAGTTGTTGTGGTGATCATTTTGCCCAATGTTGATGATACGTGAATACAGCCAGAGAATCTGCTTCCACTGGTATACATTTTAAAATTATTGAGTGAATCATTATGTTTTACGTATTCTAGTATACATTATTACAATTCAAGGAACAATAAATACTGACAGTCAAGAATACTTTACAATAAATAAGGACAATAACAATTAATTTATATAATTAGTAGTCTCAGTGCGCTTAGATTGCAGATTTACGTATGTGCCGCCATCGCATGCAATACCAAATTTGACAAAGACGGGTTTAGCAATTCCAATGGAAAATCGCAGACTGCGTGGCTTTGTTTCCTATTATAGTGTTATTGCACGAAGACCGCATCTGGCTTTAAACCAAATGTGGCGATCGTAGAAAAACTACGTTATATCATGGAAATTGTACACGCAGCAAACAAGAATTCGACCTTCTTTTTTTTTGTAAAAAAAAGGCACTAAACATCGCAAATCTAATACAGCCACAATTACAAAGGTTGTACAAATTTCCCTGTTTGCATTCCACATCACTCCTAGAATTGTTTCTTTACACTCTCGTATGTGCGGTGCACACAAGGAGTGCCATAATACTTTTATAATTTAATTTAAAACTCCTATTTTTTAGCAGAAATGAGTACAATAAGTATGTTTATATTATCAATAAATTCCTTTTTGTAATAAATTTTATAAAAATCCAAAGAATTCAAATCAAATTACGATTTAAGACAATTATCCTTTTAAATAAGAAAATGAAATAGTATTGGCCATGGAAAAATCACTTAAGATGAATTACAGTTCACTGTAGTAATAATAGTTTCTAATTGTCTTCTAATTATTTAAAATTCTTTGTAGTAGTTATAATATTGTGTTGCAAAAATACAAGGCATGATTAACGTAATGTTAGGTTTGGTTTAATTGGTTCTAAATTAATTATATTTATTGCGATTTAAGTGGTTTTTGCCTACAGTTTCAACGTTCTTGTACTTGTTTTTCTAAAGCGAAGTTATTTAATAGTCAAGTATCTGTTGTCATAATTTGGACGAAAGCCAAAATTTTTACGTTTATCCTGGATCCGTTCAAATCGTGAATTTTGTTGGTTTATATTTTACGAAACGTACTTTGTAGCATTTCATAAGTTTAAATTGGTCTTTCAGATGTGTTCTAAAGAATGAAAAAAAAAGGTGACTGAAAACTGACAATACATTTTTCTGTAGTTAGTCAAAGAAATTAATACAGAATTAACCAAAACTCGTTAAGGGGTTATAAAAAAGGAAAATTTGGAAACATAACGTTAGTCATTCACCTGCTACCAATTTCCTCATACCGCTTAACCCATGACCGGATTGTATTAGTGTTTGGCACGGGGTCCTTACTAGAAGTGTTGAACGGCCGTCGAGAAGCACTTTCCGTCGCGTCGTGATCACAGATTAGTTCAAAATACTCCACTCAAAACAATATTGACCACTAAAATGGGATGATATGTAGAAACAGTGTTAGCAATCCTTTCCTTCACAATTATCGTACAGAAGGTTAAAAAAACATTGAAGTTTGACATAAACTTAATAATTAACTAATTTCGTCATCATTTATAATGGATGGTTTTGTCGAAGATGTATTAGATGCGGCGCATGCCAAAATACAGCCTACACATCGATGTGTTTTATAAACGTAGGTAAAAACTACTGTAAAAACCCAATTACGAAATTATTTAACGTTTTTTCTTTTTTTTCTTAAAGTGACATAGAAATTGCAACACCAATAAGGGCTTGAAATTTTTACTGAAGCTTGGTAGATTTTTTGGGCTGACATTAAGTAATAATTGATTAACTTTTGAGATCAAGTGGTAATGTGATGTCACATTTAACAGTTCTTATAACTTTCTGCTAATTCTTTCGGTCTGTTGTTCTTTTTCATTGTTAATTATTATTTTGGTTGTTCTTTTGTTAACGTGTAATAATTTTATCACTTATAATTGCACAAGAGGTTTGAATTTTGCCGAGTAAATTTGGGTTGTTTAATAAGAATTTGTTGCCTAGCAATTAGACGAGAAAAACGGTCAACCAATAAAAATGCGACACCGAAGGATTAGAATTTAAACAACACAAATTTACTCGATATAAATACAAACCTCGAGTGTAATTCGGCAGGACAATTTAACGAACAAGAAATTTAGAAATCCGTTCGTAACTTTACCAAATCAACTCATTCTTAAAATTACATAATCATCATACAATCAATTATTGACAAATGTCAAACTGTTTGTAGAGTACGGCAACGAGGATATTACCGTCAATTAAGAGATTGGTTGGTGCGAAGATGGTTTTTCTTTTGGAAAAATTGCTAACCGCGTAAATCAAAATCGGTCTACTGTAATGCGAGTGCGTCGGGTATGGTTTGAAGATGGCCAAGAAGGTCGTAAAAGAAGGAACGGGGCTTCAAGAAGTGTCAAGATCGTCGGTTAAGACAACTGGCATTCAGAGATCAAATTTCCTCTACTCTGACAATTGATGATAAATCGCATTTATTGTGCGGAATAAATATTAATCAACTTCAAACAAATTTGACCAAAAACTTTGTAAAAAATTAAAAAATCCCCATCAGAAGGGCGCTACAATAAACCTTCCTTTATGCATTGACACCTTTTTCGTGTTTATACAACGTTTTATTTGAATTTTATCTTGGTATACATCGAAACCCATGAAATCAGTTTAAATTCCAACCGGTGATGGACTCTTTAAGTTATCTTTCTAAATATTTTTTATTGATAGTATAATTCGCTTTCAACATTCAAGTAAATAAAATTTTATGTTTCGGCGCGCGACTTCTTGACTATAAAATATTTTAAATAACCAATAGTTCATTTTGTGCATTCAGAACATTGGCATGCTTACGCGTACTAAAAATCGCTTTTGTTTCAGGAAGAAAACAATATGTCACAAGAAGAATCTAGCGACAGCAGTGAAGATGAGCTTCCTGATTTGGGATCTGAGCCGAAATTCATTACTCCGACTACACAAACATATCCACCCAAAAGTCCAACATCTCCTCGCCCATCACATCAAGCCGATGCTTCAAAATCGTTACCTCAGTCGGTCACATCTTCATCTACTTTAACGACTAGTACTAATAAATCGTCGAATCAGCCAACAAGTACTGTTCAACCACCACCGATTCTATCCGCACCTTTAGTGTATCAAACACCACAAGGTATGATGTACGCGACACCTTCAAATGGAGGAGTTATATTCAGCTTAGCACAAGGTGATGGTAATTCAGGACAACCGCCTCATTTTATTACTATACCATTATCAGCAGTCATGACTGCTAACGGTCAAGGAGAATTAGATTTGTCAAAACGGAAGTGACTGTTGCTAAAAGTTCGGCACGTTTATTTATTTCCGTTCGTTATCTTACGTACGTGTATTTTATTTGTTCTGTACTTCATTTCCGCGTCTTTATTACTTTATAAAGGAGGACGATACAGGTTGTTTTAGCTTCCGAATCTAAGAATACGTGTGGTGCCGCCGTGCTATAATATTTTTATATGATATTCGAAAAGGTCGCATTTTAAATAAATATGTCGCAAACGATTAACTATTTTATGTAAATTGGAAATTAATAAATTGTAATTTTTAAACAAAAAATTGTAATGCGAATAAGGCACAGGTGTCTTTCGCTATTGTAGTAAATTCCGAAAATATAAAGTTATAATGCAGTATAATATAAAACTGAAAATTTATGATTTGGTTCGTTATTGCTCTCTCAACACTTCGTTGGAATTTTATACGAATTCACTGTGAATATTAAAAAATTTCAATTAGTTTTCAATTCTGACGAGTTGTAAAAAAAGATTGCTTTTTTATGGGAATAAAACGGGAAATACTTCATATGGCATCAACTAATAAGCTATAGGAAGGTGGGTTTGGAATTTTTTCCTACAAAGTAATAAAGCCAAGTCTACAACTCGATGTCTTTTTTTTCATTGTGGAAAACCTTTAGTTAGAGATTAAGAATTTTTACTCCATAAAGGGTAATTATACTTTAGTGCCCGTTAATATACAATTCTCCTAATAATTACGTTCATGTAAGTGGTTAACAGTTATTCACTTACCGTATGATAAAATTTGTGCCATTTTGCTAATTCATTTTTGTGTTTAGTATTATTGTTTGGCTGTAAAACATTGTTTGTTGCCATTCTATGCCATGATTTTCTAACTCATATAATACTGAAATATTTTGGTGCTAAGTGTGCAATATGACCGATACTCTTTGTGCGACAATAATTGTTTCCGTTTTCAGGCAGGAGAATATTGGAGAAAAAATATGCATAATCGTGATGAGACCTACTTCACGGTACAATTTTTTAACGTAGTTACTACAAAATCTCGTACAACTCGTATAATGGAAATAACCGTGATTTAATATTTGATTAGAAGTTACTTCTTTATTTTGCACTTCTACTGTATTGGGTGCTCAGAAAGTAATTCGCTTTCATATGAACTTGTAATATCCCCCCCCCCCCGCGACGAACTACTTTTCACTTTTTTTGAAGATTCACATTGCACTTCGTCTACTTGTTTTTTCAAGTTTGTTCAAGTATAGTGGTGATATCTTCATAAATGCGACATTACTGCTTTCGGATTTAATTTGACTCCCATTCAAGGGTTTCTTAGGTGTTCGTGATTTCAGAGGAAAATTATTTAGACCTCTTTTTAAATTACCGATACCTTTACGGTTAATTTTTATGGCCTATGCCTATTTCAATCAAGATACGTTGGATCCTCATTGGAGCAAGTTTTACAAAAGGGTGTTCTGTTCACAGTTGTCCAGTTCCAGACTTTTAGTGAAAATGATGCAAACCAGTCAAACCCCGAAAATTTGTTCACATAGACTAGTGGTTTTTAATATTCCTTCCGAATCTGGAAAATATGTTCCGGTAATTTTTTTTGTTTGTTTTGTTTATTTACAGAAAAAACCATTTGGTTGCAAGATTATTTATTTATTGACGAAGAAATACATTTAGTTACATTTTTCAAGTTGATACAAATAATTTTTTTACGGTTTTTGTTCTTTATACAAGAGAGACTTTTTTGAAAAGTTATGCGATTGAAGAGTTTTCTACTTTCAAATCGCTTGAATTTAGATCCAGAAGAAATGAATCCGAACTTTCTCATATTTACCGTGGTATGGTTAGTTTATTAGAGGTGCATTTTACAGGATGATTGAATTAATTAATTTAGGATTTGTTAAATTTCAATTTTCCAAATGTTAAGTTTTTTAAATACATGAAGTTAGTTTCTTTACTAAATCCTTCCATTGGTATTTAATTCATATACGTAACAGTACAACATATGCCTATCCTTATGCGTGTGACACGTCCCCCTTTTGTCATTTCAATTCGTTTTTAGACGTCCTACACTTTCTTCGTTCTGCTTCTACTTTCATCATTTGTAGTATGATCTCTTAAGCTTATGTCGAGCATGATTCGTTCTATAACTCGTTATGTTGTTCTCAATGTTGTGGCTTCGCCAGTGGCGTAACGGAAAATCTCATGGCCCCCTGCAATACGATGTTTGGGTCCCTTTCCTCTATCCTCCCTGACAAAAAATAATATGCAAAATAGTCATTAAATTTGGTCGTTTATATTTGGGCCCTTGAGATGGCTGGGTCCCTCCGCCGTACGGTGTCTGCGGGGGTGTACTTTACGCAACTAGGCTTCGCAGTACGGGAAGAACAGAACACACGTGGTAAATCTTTGAGGGCAAAACCAAATTTTTTCGTAGCTATCCATGCTCTTCGAATTCGCCTGTATATTTCATTCGTTCCATTTTCTTTACCTACCCTTAGTGAGTGATCCGAGTCATATTTCTTTTTACGTTCTAAATTATGGTTTCCAACATTTATAAACTCTCTCTGATGACGTAACTCCTGCATTCATACTTCTGATAGCTCCTTCAATAGAATTTGCAATACTTATCCCATTAATAAAAACTTTATGTCCGCAAAATGAAGACGTTTTAAGTATTTCTCGTCGCAAATTGCGCTCGGTACCTTTCTCTATCTAATTGCACACTCTTTACATGCGTTTTACTGTTTTGTTAATTTATTTTTCGATTTGTCCTCTGCATTTTTCAACTCAGGTATTTTCATTTTTAATTTAATAGAATTTTCTTTGTTTCTATAGTAACTAGAGCTCAATTTTAATATCTTAGGCGTAATTCATCTTGACCTGATGCTCGCTCGTTTCTCATAAAACTTCGATATTGTTTGGTGCGATTTCCGGTATTTCTTCCTATCCCACTTTAATTATAATTTTTGAAATTTGAACTTTGTGATTGATGGAAAACGGGAAAATATCCCATAATTTTTATGATATCCCAATTTTATTACTTTATTTCCCTCTTTCATAAGTGTTTTCTAGTTTCACCTTTTGCCCTTTTATTTTTAAAAACCTTTATGTTTGTTGTTATTTGTTATCATTTTCCGCATACTTTGTGTTTGTATGCTCTTCTTTTTTTGTGCTTCTTTCTTCGTTATATTGGTTGTCTTCTCTCGAGGTATTGTTTCTGTTATATAACCTAGTCTATGTAAACTGTCTCTTGCGTCTCTACGTAACTTGCATAAAGCTGCTAGTTTATCAGTAACAATTGGAATAATTACAAACCCATTCTGACATTTCCCTGGGTTTCCCGTGGAACATGTTTGATTAAATCGGTTTCATGGTAGTTCCATTACTTTGATTGCTGTTACTTCGGATAGCGTATTCTTTATTACAATAATATAATGTGTGGGTGTAAAAATGGTATGATATGATACGACGTAATACGTATAGATCTTCAATATCTATATTATTTACATATTCTTTCGTTTGTGTGTGTGTAGTATTGAGTAATGGACAACCATGTTAATAACGGCAGCGTTCCATGGTGGTCGGTTGTGAATTTGATCCATTCGTTAATTAGTTAATTAGCTTATGATAACAAGTCGTTCGCTTACGTTTACCTTCAAAATATTTTGTCATACAGTTGTTACACGATTTAGAGAAAGTCTATTGCATATCTTCTTAAGAGGACAGGCTTAACAAAAACGTAATTGCTTGTAGTTTGTTCTACACGTATTTGTAATAAAAGCAAAATGAAAATGATTATACAATTGGATGATATGTTATTAAGTTGAATAGCATAAGTGTAGATACGCCCATTATTTGTTTTTAATGTGTTGTATGAGCAAAGGTTTGGTAACGAAGGCAAACTGGTTATCTAAACTAAACCATTTCGCACATTCTTACCACAAATTTCAGTATTACGTGACTTTATTTATTGCCGGTAGACTTGGCCATATTACTTTATATTTTCTCCATTAATATGAATTCTAAATAACATTTTATACGACTAGCACACTTTTATTATTTTCAATATACTCAACCTTGGAATGTTTCCAAAAACTAAATTAAATCTTAAAAGGGGGTTATTTTAAGTTTTAGAAATTTCAGTAGATATATGAAGGGGACCAATTTTCATCTAAAGAAATGGGAGGGATTTTTTAAAATATAACGCTACTTAATGAGATAGGTAAAACCTTAGTTGTTTAAAACTTTAATAAATTCTTGACGAGTATCATTCGCACAGTTGGAAAACTTACTAAATGCTATTTTCAGATTGTTGAAAATGAAAGCGAAAACCTTTTCGAATTTCATCGTGTGCTCGCCTGAAAATTTATTTCTTCCTATGCCTATATATCTGTTTTTGTTTGTATTAATTTCGCTCTTGCCAAAACGCGTATAAATAATATGTGCAAACACGGGCGCCAAAAATCGACAATAAGTTTACCAAATAGTAATAGAATTTGGCAAATTTATAGACGTACTTAACGATACAAATATTGTGGTCTTAAATATGTAGTTTTTACTATAAAATAATCAGATTTAGACTGAAAAGAATCGTTTTTGCTTGTGTTACATTTGTGCTAGTCATATTGTGGTAGTTTATTTGATATTTGCTAGTTGATTTTGCAATTTGTATCTAATAGAAACCTATTTATACATTTTTTATATAAATGTTTGGTTATACTTTTTGGTTAAATCTATTTTAATAATATTCGTTCATGGATAAATTTAATGAAAAGATTGCTGAAGTTCCTATGAAAGAAACGACGACTTTATTGTTACACTTAAAATATGTGAATTATTCATTAATCTTTCCATTAATCTTGGTGTCCGATATAAAAAAAATATTATCAGGTGCCTTTTTATAGTCTGAAAAATGGTACATATCTAGTGTTACAATTATTTATGTTATAAACTGTATATCGCTACAACCATTTTTTTAATTTTAATAAAGCATTTCAAAGTTCGTTGTTATACACATTACCCAGTATGACATTGTTGTTGGTGATTATTTAGGATATGTTTGCTAATTTTAATTGTATATAAAGTAAAGCAAATATATATAGTTAAGCGCTTTTGCTCATAAAAATACCCAGAAACGTTTCACGTGCCATAACAGAAATAAAATATATTACAGCTACACTGTTCTCTTTTTTTTTTGAGTGCGTTCTTAGGTGCTATTTTTCTACCAGCTTCCACATTGGGTTATTTTTACTTGAGACTAAAATAGTCAAACTGCAGCCGTCTGCTCTACTCTTGAAATCGTATGGAAATAGATTCTCTGTGCTGAAACTTAAAACATTTAAGATTTATTTTCAATGAAAACTATTAAATTCAATTCAATATGGCTACAACTGCGATTGTATGTTTAATTGTTTTATGATTTATGCACTAGACGCACATTAGGTATATGATTATAAGACTAGTCAATTGTTTTTAACAAACACTGCACGAGAATATAAACTAATTTTAAGGATATTTTATTATTCACCATGTAATACTTTTAATTCGGTGACTCATTTTTGCCATTATGAAAATTAATAAAACATAAATATTTCCTCTGACAGTATTTGCATAATAATTGGTACTTGATACACGTTTTGAAAATATTATTGTGTGACATACTTTTATTAATAATGAAAGAATATTATACACAATGTTGGATCATTTTTTGATGACGTAGGTAGATCTAATCACTAATGCCTATGTTTTGAATACTTTTTCCAAAATACAAAATTAATAAAATTGTATTTGTGTTGACGTTAGTATCTTAGGCTTTCAAAAGATTTACACGTAAATCTCTTTTTCATATAATCTTGTTGGTATAAATTATGTAGGATCTATCCGTTATGTAGGTGTAGGTATGTATGAACCCATCTACAAATTACGTCCATAAATTTGAACGTCAATATTATATAAATCGCCTTAGTGTAAATGTTTACTCTTAAAGATGCTGGAAACGAACTAGTGGAGGTTGAAATACCGTTTAAATGTAAAGGTTAGAATGCAAAAATTCTAATTAGATTTTTAAATTAAGTACTAAAAAAATCTAAAGCTGCTTACTATTTCGGGAGTTTGTAGTAATATATTTTTAATGCACTAAATGCCTTTATTATGCAATTAAATTTATAAAATATCTGCAGAAAGCAAAAATTAAAACGGTAGGTATTCTACTTAAGCCGCTCCACCCATCGTGCTCCACTTCAAGTAGTTTTAAGCTTACAGGTAGGAAAATTATTATAAGTCGTCAAATTTGGTGGAATTCTAAGGATATTTTTATTTAAAATACTAAAAGTTCCGTTCTTCTTCCCCAAGTGGTGAAAATTACCCCAAGTGTTTAATTCAAAGAAAATTCCCATTTTTTGTAACTGTCACCCAAACCATTATTATGCAACTACAACTTGAAATTTTAAATTTTAATTGTCAAATGTCAAATTGCCAACATAATTTAAAAAAAATCATTAAAACAATTTTATTATGGATCATTTTATTTATTAAAAATTTTAGAGTAAATTCATGCGAAAAAATAGTATGAAAAATTTAATTAATTTGTAAAATTAAACGATTCTCCCTTACCTTAAGTGAAGGAAAAATTTAAATAATTGTCGCTGCAATACACGAATAAAATTCTATTATAGACAACTTTTATTTAAAATATTTTTCGGTCAAACATACTTGCCCTGACAGGGGTTGGTAATCCCAAGATTTTAGCGTTTGGATTACGGATTACGGATTACACATAAATTTGGTTCATGTTGGATTACGGATTACGGATTACACATAAATGTGGTTCATGTTGGATTAGGGATTACGGATTACACATAAATTTGGTTCATGTTGGATTACGGATTACACACATAATTAGGTTCGCGTTGGATTAAGGATTACGGATTACACAAACAATTAGCGTCATGTTAAATTAGTTACAGATTATAGACTTGGGTGAAGCAAAACAGTAAATACCTACTGTGAATAATCAAACAATTGTATACATTATACAACTGTAGCCATTTTATTATATTTAGTTTAACGCACCGCAACGAACGTATAGTATGGAGTATGGTACATTCATTAAAAATGCAACTGTTTATTTCTGCTTTGCTCAATCCACTGCACTGCTCTGACTAAGCAGGTCTGGGGGGAAAGTGAGACAAAAACCACGCTCAAATGATTTCCCAATTTAACATCATTTGTTTTATTCGTGTTGGTAGAATGTGTGAATGTAATCCACAAAATCCGCAATTTTAGTAAAGCTGGATTACGGATTACGTAGTCAATCATATGATTGTCGGGATTACGGATTACGGATTACATGGTCAATTATGATTGTAGGGATTGCGGATTATGGATTGCAATCCGTAATCCAAATCCCGGATTTTGGATTAATGTAATCCGGGATTTGTCCAACCCCTGCTTGCCCACATATACAGCGTATTTCATACTTTTCGATTTTTCGAACATTTGTATTCCTATTAGATCCTGTATTTATGTGCCTGATTTGTTCTGAAATGTGCGACCGTGTTTCATACATAAAAGGATTCTTTTGAAAGATTCTAATTAATTTATTTCGTTATTTATCTCCTTTTACTGCTACTGGTTCACATTTCGTGCTTTGCTTTGTATTCGCGTTAATAGTTTCATTTTTTAAATTTTTCTTACAGTTGATAACTTAAACTTCCCATGTGTTTTTAAAAATCTTTTAAACAAATTTGAGAGTAAATATGAAGGTTTTAGGCAATGGTTAGTAGAAATGAAAATGGGGAACGTAAACAACTAATAGTGACAATTCTGAGCAGGCTTTAATAAATGCGGGAAATTTGTAAATTTTAATTACATTTTACTGTAAAACAGCTCTAATTACATTTACGTTTTAAATTTTATTATATTGTATTGTTTTGTTTCTCTTCTTTTAACTTCAGTTAAACCTACTTCTGTTAATATGTATAGGTATTTTTAAAAAATTTATCATTCGACCCCACCCCCCTCCATAAAAATAATTTCTAGAGCGGCCACTGGAAGACGAGAATGAGAAATAAGTAAGTACCTAACAGTAAATATTAATTGAGAAATTTTTTTAGAAAATAGTAAAAATTCCCAAGGAGATTTCAGGTATGTTCAGTATAATCGTAGAATATTCTCGGCGAATATTCATAGACGGATCTAATTGAATATCCTGGGAATATTATAGGAATATACCAGATGTTCAGAAGATGTTTATAGATATATAGTGTGACTCATTTAGATTGGAAACACACATGTAAAATCTGAAGTTATTTACCGATTTTAACCAATTTTTTTTTAAAAAGTCAAACAATGAAAAATCTACTTTGGGACAAAATTTTAAATGTTTATTCCAATTTTGAGGGCATACTACGATAACTTTTTCGTACTCGAAATGGAGAATTGTTATTAGCGATTTGTTTATAAAAAAAATATCTACGCCAATGGATTCAGAATGCCTCCAAATAGCTGTCACCAAAATTTTACAAAAATATATTTATTAATAACAAAGTTATAACAACTTAAAGTTCGAAAACTTTCTAAGCTAACAGTTACAAAACAACACCCTGTATCAATAGATGGCCATGGAAATTATGTTAATAATTCTTAAATTAAACAATCAGTGGAGAAAAAATATTTAAAGTAACGTAATATTTAATAAAAGTAACGGAATCGCACAATTGAGTAAATAATAAGACCTAACATTTCCATTTAAATATTAGTTACCATGGAAATTGTTACTGTTTAACAGTTATGATAGATTTTTATTAAATATTACGTTACTTTAAATATTTTTTTCTCCACTGATGGTTTAAATAGTTTAATTTAAGAATCATTAACTTAATTTCCATGGCCATCTATTGATACAGGGTGTTGTTTTGTAACTGTTAGCTTAGAAAGTTTTCGAACTTTAAGTTGTCATAACTTTGTTATTAATAAATATATTTTTGTAAAATTTTGGTGACAGCTATTTGGAAGCATTCTGCATCCAGTGGCGTAGATATTTTTTTTATAAACAAATCGCTAATAATAATTCTCCATTCCGAGTACGAAAAAGTTATCGTAGTGTGCCCTGAAAATTGGAATAAACATTTAAAATTTTGTCCCAAAGTAGATTTTTCATTGTTTGACATTTAAAAAAAAAATTGGTTAAAATCGGTAAATAACTTCAGATTTTACATGTGTGTTTCCAATCTAAATGAGTCACACTGTATATGGAATATTCATAGAACATAAATGGTGCTATCTGGGAGTGGTAATAAGGCCACGAAAATTGCAAATTTGAATAGATTGTGATAATTTAACCAGCCATCACTATCGCGCTCCTTTTAAAGGATGTTCAGACAATGTTCAGTGATTTTCAACAGAATTTTTTATAGCATTCCAAAGTACACTGCGCTAGAAGCGGATATACCTACTTGCAATCCTTCGGGCGAAAGAGGAATAATCGATATCACGAATTTTTATTCCTTCACGTAGGTACCTACACAACGGTTTCAGATAATCTACGACTCAGAGGTCTAGATAATAAATAAAATGCAAATATGATCATAAAGGAATGCTGTTTTATTTTTTTTTTGTTATGTGATTTGTTTGTGACATAGACTATAGTTAATTAGACACTTTGTTGTAGTCATTTCCACTTGAAAATTATATCAATGTACAGTGAAGTTAATGAATGAATTAATATTTTTGACAAACTTTTAGAGTTTTAATTACAAAAATTCAAATGGCGGGCGTTTTTTCCATAAATTCAATAATGGGAGAACTTACGTCTCTAGTAGGTATATGTTAAGTAGTATGCCTTAAACTTTATTCCAATAAAAATTGTAGCTCGCTAGAAAGTTTTTTCACTTTTTAATTTCACTAACTCAAATGGGCACAAATTACTAATGGCTGTTGAAAAATCGTAACAGAGCAGCCGAAAAATATTATACCTACATGTATTATATGGTTATTTATTGAAAACATTTGTAGATAAAGGTTTTTCAGAATTTAATTGTGCATCATAAATTGATATTCACTTTTTAAAAGACTCAAGAGATGGGCAAAACGATAATTACACACGGTTCTTTTATATCGAGAGACGGGACAATGTTTCTGAGTTCTGGTAGATTACACAAACTACCATAAAACAAAGACGGTGAAGCACGAGGGGTGTCTCAAAAGTAAGTACTTACACTATATTTTAACAATAAATACAAGTAAAACATTTTTTAAAGAGGTTGCGTATTGAAAAGTACATGTAAAACATTTTTCTTTATAATCACCTTGTTTTTCAATACATTTTTGGCACCGTGGTAAACGTTTTTTCAACCCTGCGTCATACCATACCTCCATACTGGTTAGCCATCATCCAACTTCTTGTTTCAAGTTATCATCTTCTGCGAAGCGTCTTCCCCCAAGATGTTGCATGGGCTGCGGAACCACTTGGTGCAAGGTCAGGGGAGTAAGACGGATGCCGAAAATATCAAATCGATTTTTTCAGATGAGAACCACTCAATCGGCGGTAGGAGCAAATGGTGTCTCCATAGTGACTGGAGCGTGATTGCTCGATCGAACGACTCACGCGCATTATTTTCCCTTTTGTTATTCTTTAGTAAGAGAAGATTGCTAACATGCATTTTAAAGATACTTATAGGTACTTGAAAATTTGTTTTGAAACGCTATCAAATCTAGACGTTTGATATTGTTATTTAAAGATTGATTTAATTGTCGACAACGTGCTTATTGTTTCATGTCTTTTACTTACAACTTTCCAATCAATCCTTACTCCACATAATTTCTTTATCCGAAAAGAGCCACCATGGTTGGTAAATAGCGCATCATCGATTGGAGAGCAGCAGCAGTAGCTAGTTGACAGTTCTCTTTTATAATTTTCAGTAGTAGAATAATTAGCCCAAATCTTACGAAATTTTTTAAAAATGTGCTATTGTGTGCGTTTTGGCCGCCAGTTTAGACTCACTTTAGACTTTAAAGAGGAGGATTCAAAATGAAACCGAAACGTTAGTAACATCGACACGTATTAACCGAATGGCGTTAAACTTTCTTGGTTGTAACCCAGTAACTTTCTATCATATTTTGGTTTAAGACCACTATTTTTGATATATACCAATTTGTATGGGAAAACCCAATGTGGTGATGAGAAATAGGTTTTCTATCTTTGGAAATCCTTTTGATAACCTGCTTTACCACTTTGTCTGCAAAAGGGTTTAATAAAATTACAAAATTAAAATTTCGCTGTCTTAAAATTTTTTTGGGATTAAGTTTAGCGAAATGTTTAAAAATTAATACAAAATGTACTATTGAGAGCGCATCCATACGTCTGTTATGTTAGTAATGAGACTTATTTCTGTAGTTTTGAACTAATCTGAATTTTCCATATAGGAACTTTCTATTTGTGTTCATTTTTTTTGTGTTCATTTATTTAATGTTTGGATCATCCACAAATCAAATCCGTTGCGTACGAACCGGCTGCAACATAATGCCGAATTTAATCTAAATATGAAACTGATAGAAATGGACATAATGAGGATGAGGTGAAAGTGAAATTTGATGAACTTTTATTTCATAAATAACATCTTGTAAGTGTGGACATTTTATATATGTACCTGAGGGACGGTCCCCTTGTCTTTCCCAGGATAAAGATCCCTTGAAAACAGTGAAATTCCTGCAATAAAGACAAAACTTAAGTATAATAAAAAAACATATTTCTAGTTTCGCGTAGAGATACTTGGAAATGTTCTCACAACATACAATCATTTTTTGTTTACCTACTCATACATTTTCATTCTATTGATTTACAAGACATTAATTTTTCAGACATCAGAAATATTTTTCAGTTTAATAAATATTCCAGGTATTCATATCATTACAATTAATGAGAAGAACTGAAAATTTTAATTGCACCTTGATAAAATATTAATAATAATTTTCCTTCTATTCAGTACATTGGGCGCACCTTCTTTTACTTTTGAAGAAATTAATTACGAACAGCTTACTTGTTAATGTCACCAAAAAAGGCAATTCTGGAATCGCTTATGACTTAACCAATATTTTTGATTTGAGCTTTTTGATCTGCTGCAAAAGCCCGCCAGTTTTTTATTCAGAATGTCATAATTTACTCAACTGTAAAATTAAAGCATTTAGTACGAGCATTTATATTAATGTTACATTATTGAAATTAAGAAACGCTAAATACAGATCACATTTTTCTGTTAAGAAATGTTAGGCATTTACTGCTTGTAACACACATTAAATTTCTCGTTATTGTCACTAATAGGTGTCATTACAGCAAATCTATTTCGAAATGAATTGTTTTCAATGAAATTGTCGTAAACAATTGAGTAGCACCTGCGTGGCATTGGATTTTCAAAATGTGAAATAGAATTTCCGTATAAATTACTTACGGGGATATATTTATTTTCTTAACCTTTGCCGATCAATGTAAATGAGAGTTGTCTGATTCAGAAACCGCCTTTATATAAACTTGATAATGATGAGATTTTAATGAAGTTGATTGAAAACAAGTAAATGAGCGGATTTATTATTAGATAAAAAATAATACAGTAATTGCTACCGAGTTTGGTGGTAAACACCTTGCACACTATATTCAACTTTTTATAACATTGTTATTTTTGTTTGTATTATGGTTTATGAAGGGAATGGCGCCTTTATCCGTTTCATCGCATCAATATTTTTAATTAAATAAGACATTTTTAAGAAAATCGATTTCGAGTTTATGCACATTAAAAAATCTTATTAGTGTTGAATTTAAATGAGTAAAAAAGAACGTTCGTCAGAAAATCATCGATGCGTACAGAATATTTGTTCCTTTTTTAGTGTTACTAAAGCATGAATGACATCTTTATTTTGGCAAAGACGTGTCCAACCGTAGACTTCCACTCTAAATGGTGGCATGTAGTGTGTTTAACATTTTTGAAACGCTCTCATTCGTTTGATGTTTTCTTGTGTTACACACTTGATTTCCCTTGTGGCCACTATTTTAACTAAAGTAATAGTCTTTTTGTTTAAATTGAATAACTTCGATGTTTAAAAAACAAAGGAATAACGTAATGAACTGTAAGTTTTCCAGTTTAATAGTTCGGGTTTTAAAGACTAGGAAAGCGCGTGATAGTATGTAAGGATTTTTACCATGCAGAGTGTGCTTTGTCCAGGTTAGGAAATGGTTCTGCCGGAAGCTTACCATATTTGAAATACATTGGTCGTTGTTTATCACCACTTATGACATACTGCGAATTATACTAATTGACTTAATTAAAAAATACTTTTTCACTTTGTAACCATTCAATAAAATACTTTTTTAACTTGTAGAGTAAGTCTCCATTAATATGTGTGAAATGAAATTTTGTATGGAACCACCATCACGTAATTAGATATAGCTTGCAATAATTTAAGAAAACATAAAGCCAACATTTTTATTTGTTAGTAAAATTGATATTGGTAATTGTGTTATTAATTGTGGAATGTTGTTAATTTGACCACAGCGTTACAGCATTCTTGGAATGAAATGTTGACTTGAGCCGTCATGTTTGACAAATTATTTGCGGCGCCATCAGCTTGTAGCTAGACTGAGACCGTGTATTAGGTATTGTATCTACTATTAAAGCGTGATGGTAAAAAGTAATGAAAATTACTATTGATATGAAAGTAACGAAAAGATGGTCGAACACTTCGATAGTTACAAACTATCTTTTTTAATGCATTTCAAATTTCTATAGGGATTTGTTGCTGGAAAATGACGATTTTTTAAATTATGATTGTTAAATTTTTAAAGGGTAGGTACCTACTTTCTTTTCATTTATAGATTTTTGTGTGTTTACTTTGTTTGTCTTCAATGTTGCCAAAAAAGACATTTAATACATTGACATTATTAATAGAGCCCATACGAAGGATAGAATGAAGCAATTGTAAAGGCGCATTTATATGGTACACTTTGGATGATCATCCTTAATGAATCATCCAAAGTGAAACAAAAATGAAGCATGTAAACATTTAATCATCGAAAGTGATCATCGAAGATGACAGATGAAGGAAGTTGAACTTGGCTCTACTTTTGTTCACTTTGATTGATTCATCCGGGCTGAATCATCCAAAGTGTACCGTATAAACGTTATAATTCATCAGTAATGAAATGACTATTAGTACCCGTGCAGTTTTGGTGTAGAGTGTTTGTACTTTCTGCAGCATGGTTTTTAAATGGAAAGACGACCACACTCCACTTACTTTGAGTTTAATGCAGAACCGACCTTGTCTATGGAATACTAAAATTTTGAAATGAAGCACGTAGGTACACGATACAAAGCTTCCAGTGTTATGAAAGAATCTCCTGCTGCAATATACCTCAGTACAATTTGCAGTTTTAGTCTGGGGTGAAGACTTTCTCTCATAGTTGTGTTTTGTTTTTGACATAACGGTGTGACTTTGGCCAGCAGCTGTTCAAATTGCTCTTCGGACATTCTTAGGTGATTTTTGAACATACCCTGATCTTCTGCGCTCCATTCCCTTAACAAATTCATTGATGCCCCCTTTTCATCACGTCGTCTTATCCAATTCCTAACTCACCACCGCAGTTTTTTGCTATTTTTAATTTTTCCAATTGACGTCTTAGTTCATTTGCAACACATATACTAATTATGTTCACACCCACTCGTACAACAACTTCATTCGGAGCCATTTTATAGTGAACTGTTTAATTAAATTTTGGTCAACCGTCTAAACAATATTTATCACCGAAATCACTTTGGATGATTCATCCAGGATAATCATCTAAAGTGTACCATGTAAATGCGCCTTTACGTAAAGAAAGCTGTGAAAGGTGGCGCGATCAACTGAACATATGGAGGTCGAAAGGTCTGATAGTAAAATGATATGAAGTAATAGCGATCCCACTGAAGAAACTACACAGGAGAATATAACACGTAAATTTTTATCCCCAAACCTGACAAACCCCTAAATCATATCATCCACTCAGTCTTTCCACTTTAAGATAAGTACTTGAAAGATTGCGCCACAGGTAGAGGCCGTTCACTAGCGGTTGGCGAGACTACCTGGCTGTTTGATCCTAATTACTTATTGTTATGCTTCTTAGGATAATTGACATTAACGTTAAAGTGCAAGTTGAGGAAATCCAGTGGCGTCATAGTGATTACACCAAATTTTTAAATCAACAGATCTTTTACTTTTTATTAGATGCTATTATACAAACTACTACTTATATACATACATAGATAAGGGCAACTAACGTAGGTACATTTACTGTTTTCACGTTATTCATTGTTATTATAAGCATCTAATAAAAAGTAAAAAATCTGTTGATTTAAAAATTTGGTGTAATCACTATGACGCCACTGGATTATATATTTCCACAACTTGCACTTTTACGTTAATGTCAATTATCCTAAGAAGCATAACAATGAGTAATTAGGATCAAACAGCCAGGTAGTCTCGCCAACCACTAGTGAACGGCCTCTACATAAGGGATACGGCTCTACTATGATTCACGCTGCACCCCAGCCAACGTGCCTACTCTCCAGGAAGATCCACGGAATCAACCGTGGACTCTCTTGTAGGGCGGATTGCAAGACACTGGACTATAATAAATAGTCCACGTAAAGGCACGTTCAACACACAAAAAATTAGAAACAATAGAAATTGCTTTACGCCATCATGGCATATCGGAGGTCGTAACGGCAGCGGTTATTATACGCTGCAGTATGCGGATATGTATCCATACTAACAACCGACCAATTTAAGGTTGCTTTGTGCAGTCTCATATAATATGCTCTCAGATTAACCAAAAAATGGTTTAAAGAACACTCCTTGTCTATTAACGCGCAGTAAAGACGAGATTATTCTCTCCACAAGGAAAATGTAGGTGGATGATTTTAAAACTCGTCTGATCTTCCAAAAATACCTCCAGTTTTCGGGTCGGTGAAATATCTACGTATTACGTTCGACAATAATCTGAACTGCAGCAGGCATATCCAGTTCAAAATGGAAAAACCAAATCGGGCTTTCTGGCAATGTCGCCTCGTGGTCATTAAACTGAGTTTTCCTCGGATTGGAGTCGCTCATCAGGATGGTATTACGAAGACTCGAGACATCGATCAGGTGTTTAGCGTTAGTAAATTGCATAAACTGAAGAAAACTATTGAAACGATGGGGATATGTACTATAGCAGCTACATACTCAAGGCTAGAAAATGAAAATTTGGTTGCCAGTTTGCAGTTTTGCACAACCGTGTTCAGGGGTATTCGTAGCACTATTTTTTTTGTATGTATGGAGAGTTTTCTTCACGTCCAACTAGGCTTAATTTTGGCTCTGAGATGGGAAAAATCTTGGAATGAATGGAATGAATTGATGCGTTTACGATTAAGCTGCTACAGTTGACCATGGTCAAATCACGAACACTACGACTTAGGAAGTGGAAAATATGATGTTGTTACCCGAATGGTAACATATGTTCTGCGGCGGAAGAAGGCCAAAAATGCGAGATCAATCGCATGGATAATCCAGTGTTGTTGATCGGTAAGGAGTGCTGATAATTCGAAATTGTATTTTAAGAAAATCTTGGTCTTTTAGGCTTTGAACAGGTTTGGAAGTCTTGAATTGATCATCAGCGAGTTTTTTGCGCCTTTTCAGAAACTCGAAGCAGCAGTTTGATTACTGGGTACCGCCGGAGTCGCTATTTTTACTTGGAAATGATTGCTTCGCGTTTCTCCCCATTCCTAGGAAAAATGGTGATACTTGTAGACCGCACCCAAGTTTGGTGCGAAGGTGACAGTACTGGAATACAAGTTCGGGTAGGCCGTACTGACAAACATGAGATTGTCACAACCACATTAGGAAATACACATAGATTATTTATAATCTCTCTATATGGCTACTTAGTAATAATTTAAGTGTTTCTTTACTTTTTTAATATCATTTTCGTCAAATGTTTCTTAATAATGTCTAAATGGTTTCTCTATAAGTAAAATTTTGCAGGTTTGGACACAGGCACAACTTGAATAATACAATAGTATAAGTTTATGGTTTTGCATTTTTCAAACATTTTCGTGAAAATGTAAGTCTTTATAAACGTTTCATTCCTCCTCTCGATTAATCGTGCATCGTAGTGTTTTCCTAGAATTTTTTAATATGCCGAGTACCATTTCACTATTCCTCTTACCATCACATGGCAGGGGATTTACAGAGGATTCAGTGCTTGATTGGTGCAGTGTTCACAGTTACCACAATGAAATATTTCAAGCACTTGAGTAGCTGAATGGAGACGGACAGATGACAAATTAAACTTGCGAAACAACGATTGCTCAATCACTGTGGTATCCTAGTGAGTTAAAAACAAAAGTGAATGGTAAATCCATGTTTTGATTGTTTCATACTTGTTTAAGACCGTTTACTATAATCGTTCTATTCTAATATCCCATATAAAATTAGCAGGCAATTAACGGGAAGTTATAAAATACTTTCTTGTTGATGATGGCCATGAATCATTTAAAATAATTCCAAATTTTACGAAATTAGTAAAACCATTTAAAGAAATTAATAAATGTAGATAAGTAACACATATCTACCTATATTTTTCCAATTTTAGAGACATAAATAAATGTATTATTTAATTCTTGGCAAGTCTTTTTGGTAAATAAGCTCATATACATTTTGGCAATATTCTGAAGGTTATGTAAATGGATAAACAGAAATAAAACAAATATTTTTGTAAGTTTTACATTATTTACCTACATTAAGTACCTCGTTATTGTTAAAAAAATCTACACTGTTCAAGTATAAATTACATGCATAAAACATAGCAGACTTATTAATTACTGGAAGACACTTCCACAACTTGTGCATACTTCATTGGTTCATGAAAGTGCGAAAACTAGTACGCAATGATAAATTGCACTCACAACCTACATATTTGCAATAGTTACTTCCTTTAAAGCATTTCGTACTTATGTTTTGCTGGTCTTGAGTATGTAGGTATCAGATTTTGCTGTCGCTAATTTTCCTTTTTGTTCTTACTGAAATTTACAATCTAATTTATAAAAGTAAATTTAAGTTCGAAAAATTTATATCCAATTATTTCCGAGATTTAAGTTGGCTGGTGCGCTTAAAAAACAATTAGATAAGTTATAAAAAGTTACTGATTCAGATTATATAAATTTTTAATAAAAGACCGAAGATCCTTCCCTTCCTAATATTATTATATAGAATCAGAGACTACATAATATTAAGTTTGTGATAGAATGATTGGTAGATAAAGTTCTAACTGAAAATTAGAAATATATACATTTTTTTCGTTTTCGTAATACTTATTTGCCATGACTTATCTGAAGATGTTTGCCTCTTCAAGTTTCTGTTCATTTAAAGTTTTTATAAAACCTGAAATAGGTGTCAGCGTAATGGTTCGTCGCCCAACTACATAGCATAGCAGTACTTTTAGGACTGACGTTTACTTTGGAATGAAAACAAGCCTGAAGAACAGAAAAATAGCATCAAACAAAAGATCAGCATAGTTGTGCAGTATATCGCTGCGACCATAGGTATGTACATTTTAAATCAGAATACAAAGTAGAATATTTTTCTGTAAAGAATGTTACAAATTTAACATTATATGGTAAGTTGTAAGTAAGTAGTAGTTATTCCCACATAGGAATACACCTAAAGTTCCAGAACCGTTAAATATCTCTGTTTTCTGCAATTTTCTTCAAATTATATGCATATGCAGTAAAAAGCAAAGAATTTACCAATCATAATAATAATAATAATAATAATCACCTCTAACTCGTTCTCATGCACTCAAACGTAAACACACAATATACTCACAGTATCAGAATTCGCAATTAACACAAAACACAAACAACACATTACCCACTCGAGTGCAACCTATGCGTCGAGCTAAACAACAAAAAACGCTTACACAATAACCATAACACTTTTTCAAAACATACATATTATGTTCATTTTTTCTTTTCTATAAAAAGTCACTAAGTCACGAATAAGTGACGCCAACGGAGAAGCCTAGGAATATAGGGTCTCTTTTTGTTATTGATGCGCGACGCTGCGTTCATGTTAATGCCTTCGCGGAAAGAGGGTCGACGGGACGTGGCTTTTACAAATTGGGATCAAATACACCGAGGCTTCTCAAACAAATACATTCTCTAAAATGTGATCAGCGTTGGTTTTATCAACGTCATTTAATTTAATGAACATAATATGTGTATAGTATTTAGTATGTTCACTTTTTAACAGCAACTTCAAATTTATATTGTATAGATATATGTATTAGTAGGACTAATCGTTACTTGATTTCGATCCGTGCGATTAGTTAACCAGGCTTGGCCTGAGTATCGATAACAATCGAAGTACATAATAATAATAATATATCTTTATTCCGTTAGACTTAATAAGTGTTGGAAACGTCAAGTAACAAAACATATACAACCATAATACAACAAAAAACAATGACTACAGAAACTATTTGGTTAAACATAGATACACTTAAAATACTCATCAATAGTATACAGAGTAGTCTCTAGCAGCAGGCTTTTTACCTTTTTTTTAAATAGAACGGTACTGACAATGGACTTTATGTTACATGGTAGGTGATTGTACAATTTTACTGGTAACACATACGAACTGTAATGGACTAACGCTAATCTATGTTGCGGCAGTACTAAATTATTATACCTTAAATTGTGACTACTGGTAGGCTTAGCGTACTTCTCGCGATTCATATGTATGTACATCACACTATTGATAATAGCAATTGTTTGTTACTTCCGATATGCTTCTTTATTGGTATTTTTGAACGTACTGTTAGGGGTAGGGGAAGCATTTTTTCCAAATTAAAAAGTGATTTTTACCAATTTACAAAATATTAAAAGTACTAATATTAAAAATACTGGGCCGGTGTGTTGAATAGGAATAGCCAGTAGCGAAAAAACTATTACATTGTTTTGTATATAAATAATAAAGGAGTAACAGCATTTTTTTTAAACACATTTATCAATTGGTCTTAAAATGTTAAACCACATAAAACAATATTTATGTCCCCTATATTTGAGCGGGTGGAATTTTTTATAAATTTTTGTTCATTCGTGGTGACTGGTATAAGCAGCTGTAATAAAAAACTGTAAGTATGTTATTTCAGCGGAATATCGCTGTTTTCATCAATCTTTATTTTTGAATTAGACGCTACTATGTCTTCAAAAGTCATTCTCCGAATCAACTTTGTGACCACAAATTGAATGGCACTTTGAATTAAATAATTTAGCATATTTTTCTCACTGTTTCGAATATTTAATTACCGAAGTAGGTAAGTTTGGACGAAATAGACGTTCCGTTTTATGAACATGTTACGATGTTATACTTAATTGCAGTCCGACCATATCTTGAATATATCCCGACAGTGTGGCCGTCTATTATTACCTCAGAGAAGATCCCCGGGTACACATTTTGGGAGCGTGCTTAGAAGATTTAGTTTCAGGGCCGGACTGCTTTGTTAGGGCCTACCGGGAAAAATGTACGCTAGGGCCCCACCCTATCGTTACTTTCATTTGCACTATACCATTTTTCAATCAAACAAACGTACATTAATACAAGGGATGTTAATTAATATTATATGAGTGAAATAATCATTTTTATATTAAACCGCAACCCAATGCAATATTACCAAATTGAGGCACATTTGGTGGATGAGCCCCCTCCCTCCTATTCCTTATACCTCCATCATAGCTATGGAGAAGCATTACGCTTCCGATGGATTGCTTCCACCTTTTTTATTGAACGCTGGTCGCTGAGGATAAATTGGCAATAGTCTTTCCCTTATTAAACAATCAACAAGAATAAGACCTTGAACACAGTGTCGATAATGAGTTTCGGATCCCATCTTGCACAAACTTTACGGAACCTTAACTCTTTAGGAATAATGTGTTCGATATCCTCCACACTTATTTCAAGAGATCTTGCCATTTCTCGTATAGAAATCCGTCGATCATTGCGAATCAACTCGCTGAATGCTTTCACGAGTTTCGGATGTGCGTTTCGTTTTCTACATATTTTCACTCTTCATACCAGGAAAAGACGAACGAGTATTTTCTCCAAACTGTACAGAAAGTTTCCTCAAGATTACACTTGGATTCACATAATCTTCTCCTAGAAATTTGATTATGATGCGTTTCGCAACTTGTGTATGAACTCTTTTTCGGACATGATGGTAAAAACTGTTGAACATAAGTAATAGCAACGGGTATCACAGATCAAAAGGCTTCTGAATACCTAGTATATTACATAGGATGTAACGGCGGTTTATTATTTCAGCGTCGAAAGCAACATTCCCGTTTAAATTAGAACTCTCCTCGTAACTTATATTTTTATTTCGTGCATTTAAAATTAAAAAATGTCTCAATTTTTAGGGGATTTAGGTTTATAATGGTAGATATTTTAAATTAACCATGTATTTGGTGCAGTCCTTATTATTACTCTATTAGATTCGATGTAGGTACCTATGCTGCACAATTTTATAGGAAAAATTAACAGGTGCTAACGTTTTGATGTCTTTGTACGAGTTTTTGTCCTAAAACACTTTTAAATTTTGCTGCCTTTTGTGGAAATTACAATGTGAATAAAATGAAAACACGAAGTTATATAAACTGTTGAAAATCTGAATATAAATAGAATACTTATTTGTCAAAAATAGCAAATTCAAGTTTACAACAAAGATATATAATATGCAACTTGTTTAATAAAGCAGTATAAGCAGTAATCTATACCGCAAGGGTCGGAGATGGACTTATTTTGATTTATATTGTTCTTGCGATTTACACCCTCGTCGAGTTTTATGGATTCAATACTTTTCATAAGAAATTACAAAACCAAAAGCAATTTATCTGGCTAAAGGATTCTAGTAGGATTTTACGGTTCTATTTCCATAATTAATTATAATAATTAAACCTGATGAAAGTGTTTTGCTATAAATATTTTCATGATACTTCATTTCTTTACTAATTCAATTACGAGCAAATGGGAAAGGAAGGAAGTTGATTGGACAAACCAATAAATTAATTGTCAGGATTGTAATAAACTCCTTACGCCTACAGCACAGGCAACACAACTTTCACAAGTTCACATTCAAAATTACACTTGAACGTATTATCTACGGAAGTGCCCTATCGTCCTCGCTCATCGTTTAATCTTATTATTTCATTAACGAAGATCTTCACCTGGTATGGAATATTCAGTTCCTTCATTTATCAGGAAGTATTCACAAGTACTACGAAGTACGAACGAGTTTTTGCTGTACCTACCTCGTTATTGGTATCTGTTGCCACAAAATTCTTATGTGTGTGTCTCTTTTGTACTTTAACCAACATTTTTACTTAGGTTTTGTCTGTGCTTCCTGCTTAGGTATATTTTAAAAAATAATCGGTATAAATCTTTTCCTAAAATGTTAGTTTTTAGAGAAACATGCTCTGTTTTATGTAAGTACATTTCTCCAATGGTTATACTTCAAAGTGGTGGATGGAAACCATAATAGATAATGTTTTGCTTATACAAGTACAAATGTGTAATGGCGCATTTTTCCAGATACAGCCTTAATATTTCAGTATCATTGACGGAATAAGATCCAAAAAAGACTCTAAACCTTCCCTATACAAGTTATATTATTAAAACATGATTAATTGCGACAAGTTTCGATAATGTGAAATATCATCATCAAGCAAACGGCTACAAGTATTAACTATTAATATAATAATAGATAGTGATTAAGCATTAAATGGTACTTACATAATACAGGGTTGGGATAAAGTACGGAACCAAGTAAATAGGTATCTTTAAAACGATAGGGACGATATTTATGAAATTTTGCAGGAAGGTTCAATGTTACTACTGTACTTCCGGTTTCACCGGAAATACCATCAACTTTTTTAATTTAAATGGGACGCCCTGTATATTTTTGCACATTTTAATAGATCTTGTTTTTCCGAATCCGTACATACTAAGTTTAGTGAAAATAATTTGTAAAAACGAGAAATAAATCACGTTACAGTAAAGAATAGGTGAATTTATTATTTACTATCTAGTAGGTAACTAATTGATAGAAATAAATTGTATCTACGATTAAAAATGATTCATTTAACTTTTAAGTGGAAAAGATCACCATAACCGATCATCATTAGTATTTCAATACGATCTTTTTCACTTAAATGTACCATTCTTAATTGTACAATTTATTTCTATCAATTAGTTTGGCAACAGTTACCTACTAGATAGTAAATAATAAATTCACCTATTCATTAACTGTAAAGTGATTTATTTCTCGTTCTTACAAATTATTTCCACTAAACTTAGTATGTACGGATTGGGAAAAACAAGATCTATTAAAACGTGCAAAAATATACAGGGCGTCCCATTTAAATTAAAAAAGTTGAGGGTATTTCCGGTGAAACCGGCAGTACAGTAGTAACATTGAACCTTCCTGCAAAATTTCATAAATATCGTCCCTATCGTTTTAAAGATATTTACTTGGTTCCATACTTTATCCCAACCCTATACAGACTGTGCAACGAAAAGCGCCCAGGAGTATAGCGACTTCAGTGGTGTTCTAACTCTAACAAACCATATATATTATTAAATGGGACGGTCTTTGCTACAATTTCTCAAAAATTTCTTAAAATGGCAACACAGTAATGTAAATATTATGTAGCCTAATTATTTTACACCAAAAATGTCATGTATAACACTTCTAAGGTTGAACTGACAAATTAAAAAATAAAATAAAAAAAAATAAAAAAAATAAATAAAAAAAAAATAAAAAAATCGTAATAAATGTTTAGATAGATGAAAAGTACGTAAAATTCTCTACAAAAATAGACAAAAAAAATTAGATCGTGCAATTTAAAAAAATGGTCGATTACGTCACAACAAACGAATGACTGCGTGTAAAAGATTTTTTTTTTCATCAAATTGTAGCAAAGACCGTCCCATTTAATAATATATGTGGTTTGTTAGAGTTATAACACCACTGAAGTCGCTATACTCCTGGGCGCTTTTCGTTGAACAGTCTGTATATGGTGCACAACTTATTACAAATTAAACAATGTGATGAAATATGATACAGACGTCTCAGAGATACAAGAAAAAGAATAAAATTGTAAAAACAACCTCATAACTCTGAGTGCCATGCTGTTAAGCTTATGTTAAGGAAGAAAAATTAAATTTCAAATACTTACAGGAAAACACAGGTCAAATAAAGGAGGGTAATGCAAGCGTGGTTGAAACTCAGATTAATTTAAGGTTTCCAATGATTCGGCTGACAGTATCGTTGAAATGAAACTTTCACTCAAAGCACCAATATGGATAAAACTCCAAACCTCTTTCATCTAACATTTTATCATATTTTATGGTGAAAAATAAAACCTGAATTAAATGAAAGCGACTAGTTTCAACTATGTATCATCATCAGGCTCAGGCCCTTATAGAAAGTAATGTAAACAGATATCGATTGAACAACGTGAAGATTTTTTGTTTTTCGCTTTTTACTTTTATCTAATTCCATTTCGTGGACGAAGAGTTAATTTGAGAGGGACACGTTTATTGTATTTAAATTTATCCCTGTAAAGGGAATTTTTATGACTACTTACGTTTACGACTATGTAGTAACAGGTGGGTATTTGTTTCTGAGATATACCTATGCTTAAAATTATATAATTCAACCTTTAATCGTGCGTGTTGCGTAAGGATATAGATACAGTTTTTTCAGTTGTTATAATAGGTACTGCATGTTTTTGATGTAATCTTAAACTGTAATGGTTCTATTTCTTTAGCACAAATTTGTCGCACGTGGCCTTTAATGTGGGTGGTAAAGAAAGAGTGTTAATATTATGTCTATCGATTTTCAGCATTCTATATTTATATGGTATAGTGACACAATCTACGATAGGTACCGTGTATTGACTTTGGAATATGCTTTACGATGACAGTCCAATTAATCAACTAAGTATATCCCTTGCACAGTAAAAGCAACTTGGGTAGTAACAAGCCTTTGAGACAAATTTTTACACAGTTGCCATCACTATATTGTATATACTTTTGTACTAACTTCATTGTTATAAGATCTAAATATTGCAACAAGTCAAAAATTTATTGGGAGCTTATTTTCACCGCGCTCCACTGTGCGTAAATGGCCTAACTTTTAATTTCATCTGATAAATTCGCGATGCTTTTGTGGATTATTTTATTGTATTTTCTAAAATTTTGTTGTTGATCAATCTTTGTCTACTTACGAGGTTGTCAATGATAAAAGCTTAACTAAATTCATAAATAATAATGTCACTGAACTTATGCATGCAAACTGAATATTGATTGTAATAATGATAACTTAATTATTTATTTCCACATGTGGAAGCTTCCAGTAATTTCATTACATTAAAGACTGTGAAAATTTCGCTATCAGAGAACCGATCTAAAACATATGCAAATTTCTGGAAATGTATACCAACCAGCAATCCTTAGAAGACGTAATTTGTTTAGATGGAAAATGTTAAATTTCCCGAAAAAGGTGTGAGAGCGTATTCATATCAATGCAAACAATATATTTACGCAGAAGCAGACACAAATGTTTACCCTTTGGTAAGTAGAAATATCCCCAAGCGCTAGTTTAACATAACGCACGCAATTGCTTTTGTATTTAGTGATCTTTTGTACTAATTGCCGACGACGGGATTCTGTTATTATTTGCATCTAATAATTGAAGAATGTAAAAGCAGTGGTAAGTACTATTGCAGTAGTTACACTATTTAATCATTTTTTTATTTTTCTACGTAAACTGGCATGTACGAATTTGAAAAATGTTTGCTATTTGCACTAAACGATATTTACTAACATGTGATGGTGTAGTAAAGAATATTACTCAGCTTTAGGTGGTTTCCTACACAAGGTTTATTTTACCTACTTCAAATATCAAATTTTGCAAGAAATTTTTCGTCTTTTAGGCGTACGTATTTGTTTGCAATACGTTTTAAGTGATAACTGAAAATTTTAGTCTCCATTTCAGTGCAGGGAGGAGTACACAAAAAGAATCTTCTTCGGCATTTAATTTTTCTTTTGTAAATGAGTACTAAATTGATTGCGGTGAAGGTATTGTTTTAATCGTCCAAACTGTTGACAGCTTTCTAATTCTTTTATTTACTGTATTATTAATTTTGTAAGAGACGTTCCATCATCACCTTGTGAAACTCAACTAAGGTACTTCATTAAACTGATCTTAGTTTGTCATAGTGTACATAATTAATATGAACTTGGTTGATACAATCGATCAATAAACCAGGAGAAAATTGCCATAAAATGAAAAAAATCCTTTGTTATTCCGAAAAATGCATTGATCAATCTAAATACACATTGCGATTTTCCACACTACTTTTGCTTTTTTTAGCCGAGTGTTCCATTAACGTACAATGCCTCTTACGAGGCGGATTCAAATTTTTACCGGAATCTCACGATAACATTTATTTAAACAAATAATTTAGAAACACCGGGTGTTTCAGACCACTCGTACCCCCCGAATGTCTCGAGAAACACAAAACGCATTGAGAAAAGAACAAATACGTCTGAAAAATCGGACCCCCCCCCCCCCCCCCCCCCAGAGGGAGGAGGAGGCGATTTCATAATCTTAGATAGTGAATATGAGTTTTTGTCTGAATCTTTTTTGAAGTTCGTGACAAAAGGCGAAAAGAAGATTTAATTTTCCGATTACGCAAAGTTTGATGTCAGTTTTGTTAAATGAGAGTCAGAAATTTTAATACTTTGCAAAAAGGGGTGAGGGGGGGGGGCTTTATATAAAACCCCCCCACGCCCACCCCATCTTAACCGAAGATGGGAGAATGAAACCATTTTAGATTTAAACGTATCTTGAATGTCAATGTATTCTTTCGTCGTTAAATCAAAGCACTTGAAATTCTTTTTTCGATTCTCCATCAAAGACAAAAAGAAATTAACAAAACTAACTTCTTTAGTCGTGGAACTAGTTAAACAGTTGTAAAACTCAATTTTTACATTTATCAGTAATTGAAGTGAGTAATTTAGAATGACAAATTGAGCTCATGGGATTTTTCAGACCCCATGAACTTCTATCAACTTAAGATGGTTTACGAAACCATATTGGGTTTGAATTATGTGTCATTTCCCTCCCCCATCACAAAACTAAAAGAAGAAGGGTATACTTTTGAGACATTTTGGCAGTATGAGAGACTTGTTTTTCTAACGTACCTACGCTTCCATGCATGTGAAAAAAATAACTCTTTTTTGTTGACTTGATATGCATTTTAAATTAAAATGTTTGTACCATCAATTGTTTCATAGTTGAATGAATGATTATGATTTTAAAAAGCCTTCATGTGTAAAGTAGTGCTTTAAATAGCTTATTCGTGCATTATTTCCAACACTGTCAAATTTTGCGTAATCGGAAGATTAAATCATCTTTTCGTGATTACAGTGCCATCTATCACGAACTGCAAAAGAAGTTTCAGACAAAAAGTTCATACTTTTTAACGCTAAATTCAAATATGCATACAAAACTGTGGGTTGCTATCTAAGATTACGTAGTTGCTCTCCCTCCATCCCCGGGGGTGGGGGAGGAGATTTCCGATTACTATCATTCAATAGAGCCTTGAAAAAATTTTCAGACGTAGTTTTTCTTCTCTCAAATACTTTTCAACATATTTCCCGAATACATCAATGTATTCCTGCCATCTTCTTGCTAATTTGAAGATGCCGCCTTTATAAAAACCTTTTGGCCGCATGTTTAACCAGTTTTGCATAAATAGTGGTACCTCATTGTCACTTGAAAGTTTAGTGACACTTAAAGCTTCTTAACTGGTTCAAAAAGTGGAAATTTGAAGAAGCTGTTGAGTTGGGTACAGTGTGCACGCTAGTTGTCTTGGAAGGCACGCGTGTGATGGATTAATTCCATCTGGTTGATCAAAATGCCGGCTTATTACCCTCTGATTGTACCATTTTCCCTTAAACAATCGACCGTTACAAGATATTTTGTCAGGTGCACGTTTTCCGAATCGAAATTCATTGCACGTCAGTATATGCATCAGAATGCTTGTCCTTTACGTTTACAATGAAGAAGAAGCGTAGCTCACATCTCAATACTCCTTTGCTTTGAGCGTCGGTAAGGACACACACCTTGCACAATACTTTATGACGAGAGTATCCAAACGAATTGCTTCTCTCACGATTTAACGTTTTGTCAATGCAAAACCGTCGTATACTGAATAACCTCAAATTTCTATATGGATTGTTGCACCATTCTATCAACTGCCCTTATATTTTATCCCGCTTTAATATTTCAATTCCGTCGCGTACTTGTAGGCATCCGCATGTTTTCCAATATTCAACACCTCGAACAAACATGTTGTTCAAATGCCCTTCTGTACCTGTACGATTGTCTGTTAACTGCAACCTGATCTGTAATCATGTTGATATGAACATCAATTCACTCCTCACTATTCTGGTCGCAGCAACAGGAAATCAGGTCTAAAAATGTTAAATTTAAGCTTAGCTATTATAGGTAGGTAGTTTTTTTTTCTTTTCTGTGTGCAGATACACGTATACTCAATTATTTCTTATGTTATGTTGTTCTGTTTTTGGATTTTTGTCTGTTGAACAACAATTAAGTTATTATTATTATTATTATGACACTTTGACTCATTATGAACAATGTGTTTAGCACTTTCCACATTTATCTAAAAAGAGATCTTTTCGTATAGAAATTTATTGTATTGTAAATTGTATTTATTGTAAATCACCTCATTAATTCACTGAATGTTCGAGTAAGTACACCTTGACGTGCGTTAAGTTCTCGCCCTTCACGAAATTGTCTACACTAGGAAAAGATTTAAGTATTTGCATGACAACGATACAATAAATCACAAGGTTTTTAGATTATCTACTACTTAGTATGACATGTAACGGCGGTTTTTTTGTTTCATCAACTATGTCAGTGTCAGCAGCAATATTTTGTATTTGAACCGTTCTCGTATTTTCGCTTCTGAGGGAATTTTTAAAAAAACATTATGCTAATGTAGGTATGGCTTGTCTCAATTTATATCGTCCCGAAACCCACCCTATAAAAGAATTTATTTTCAAATCCGCATTGTTGGTAGATAAACACGTTGTAAATGCCTACCTGTCCACTCAGGGTTGGGTTAGGTATGCGTCCCCCAGTACTATAACAATTCAAATTAATAATTACTAATTAGTATCGATCGTTAAGAATCCTTGTTGTTGTAAGTATAATACGAGTAATTTGTATATCGCATAATTTAGTTTAAAACTCGTAATTTATTTAAAATAAAACGGATACCTTGAAAAGAAATTGCTATATTAATATTTTTACCTTAGTCCGCCTCTGATGCCCTGTCATAAAATACCGAGAGGCCCCCTTTGTTATGTCATTCAGGTAGGCATTTACAACGTGTTTATCTACTAACAATGCAAACCCGAAAATAAATCCTTTTATGAGACAAGCTTCAAGACGATATAAATTGAGACAAGCTATACGTTTTCGCTGAATAACGAGTCGAACTTTTTAAAACGTCGAGCACTATTCTGCTTCTAAAAGGTATAGATAGATTAAAAGGTTTCAGTAAAAGTTCGAAAAATTGTTCGATTAATTTTTTAACTCGGTTATCAAATCTGCGAATTAATGACATATCTGACAAAAATTGTCCGCAGCCCTTATGTATTTCAATTCTCCGAAATCTAGTTTCAATTTGTAGACTATTCTATTGAGATGGGATTAACATGCGTTAGCAGGTCGTGCTGGAATAAGATCGTAGTAGTATCTTGTATAAATATAATATTGAAGTTATTCATTTTGGATAGGTTGAGCACGACGAAAAGTCAGATTTCGCAAAAAAATGCCTTTTCTATTTAAATACAGTTAAACAAAAGGAATTATATGAACTTTTTCGAGAACCATTCAATGTGGGAATTACTACGTTTCATACCTGCCCTTATGCTACTCCACTCTTCTTTGATGTAAAAACCTTACTAAAAGGGAAATCTTTATAGTTAGAGACAGATAAATTCAGGGTTAGTCCTTCAATGCACGCACAAGTGCTAAAAGCATTAGGCAAGTGTGTGGGCACCTGGACACGCGGGAATAGCGGGTATCGAGGTTTGCTGACGAGCTTGTGAGGGTAGTAAACGCGAAACCACTCATAGCACCCGAACCGTCCTGTGGGATTACATATAACGCAGCCAAAAAGGAAATTCAGGTAATACTCACAATGGAGTACTGCAGACACTGGTCGTAAATTCCAGGACAGAACCAATCCAACATCCCCCCCCAAACGGGCAATTAGCAGCGTTCATCTTAAAATTAAGTAGGAGGAAGATAAAACTTGCGACAGAGTTGGTCACACGCAACTGTTGTCTGAATAAACACCTGCACACCATGGAGCTGGCCAGCAGTAAAGAAGAAGAAACGACATACCACATTTGTTAATGTGAGGCATATACAAAGGCAAGGGAACGCCTACTTGGAAATGAAAAGATTACTTAAGAGGGAGTAACGAAGATTCGCCCTACTAAAATCGTGGACTTTATTAAAGATACAGGTATTCTCGAAGGGTAGACAATAGCGGGGAACACAATAGACCAAAAGGTCTCAGTGCAGGAACCAACTGGGACCACCGCTGGTATAAATAATAATAGTAATAATAATATGCCTTAAACCTAAATCGAAACCAAACAAACTCTAAAGTTTTTTAAGCGCCAGAAATGGAGTATAAACACTTTAACTTTATACTGACCTTTCGGAAAAGAATTAGCTTGTTTACATGCAATTTGTCTCCTGTTTCAGTATTTTAATATATTCCTACAAATATTGGATCAACAACATAAAACTATTTCATGGAGATTATGACAAAAAGATTTACGTACGTGTAATTGCAAAACGCAAAAGCGCAGTTTAAAAACTCAAATAAGTAGTGTAATTTGTTATATTGTATTTAATACCTACCGCTATTGATTTTCTGTACAATAATAAACAAGGACTTGGAATCTATCGATTTATGTCTGTGTCATTAGGTTAACATTGGTAGTTTATTCTCAGATTACAGTAGTTCCACTAGCAATTAATTTCTGATAATTAATAAATCAATACATGTAATGATACCACTTAGATATCAGAACTAGAAATTAAATTAAAATTCGGACGTTATTGCAACCCTTAATGTTTTTCTATCATGAAGTTTTTAACGGTAACAGAGGAAAAATAATAGACGAACGTCATTTCCCTTTATTTTTATTCCTTTGTGTGTTAATATATGTATACGTTTCAATGTGTGTAATTTATCGTTCATTGCCCTTCATGATTTTGGTATTACCCGATACATTAAAATGGGAACATTGGTCTACGTTGAATTCAAGTTTACTTATTGATTTGTATTGTAGTACAATGAAACATAGTAAAAATATGAAACAGACATCGATCTTGAAAATTATCTAAAAATTGCTCTTCGCTTTCTTATGATATTCGTAGTTTTTTTTATTTTGACCAAAACCATAGGGTGACTGATTAAAATTGCACTTTAAATTGGTATCTTAAACAAATGCAAGTGATTTCTAAAGAGAAGTACGCACTTAGTTATAATCTTACTTTTATTGTATGGAGATCTTTTGTAATGATACGCAAGCTACTAAGTGCACAACTTTCAGTAAAATAAATAACGTGGGCTAACTGCTAAGTAATTGAATAGAATACGTTGAGAGTATACAGGGTGTCTCACGGTGACCGTCGGTTAGAAGAATATCAAGAACTGCCGTATTTAATCTATTAAATAAAAATATTTTCCAAATGGCAGCACTTCCGGAAATACCGGAAGTGAGCATCAACTTCTTTATTTTAAATACAAACCAGGCAATTTTTTTTCACATTCTGATGTGTCATAAAATGTTTAGTAAGTATGCTTAAAATAATCGGCGTATCAATATTTGGTTGTTGAGAAAAAAAATTTTTTTCACTGAAAAATGTCAAAATCTTGTTTAGGAAATAAAATTGAAAGTCGAAAGTGGTAAAAGTTAGGGAAATGGGATTTTAAGTTCTCAATGTCAAAAGATTGCGACACAATTGTCTGTAATGGATAATAAAAAATTGCCCGCGGTTACGTATCTATTTGACGTTATTTCCAGACTTAAGAAAAACTTTAAAAAGTCTCTTTTTTTAAATGGAATGCCTATTTAATTATCGGCCCATTCGATGCAGAAATAAATTTCCTTTAAATTGATATACCATGTCCCTATACCTAAAATCAAAGATTACAGAGTTATTTACATTTTTCTAATTAAATTTATAATTACATACTTTACAAAACATGGTTGGCTTTGAAAATTTTCAAAAAATTTTTATTCAAATGTTTCTTATGCTTTTATGTTTATTTAAAATTCTATCTATGCAACTTCTTGACTATCCAAGGTCTCTTTCCGCCGAACGAACAGAACTTTCAGGGAAAACATTAAAATATCCCAATACATTGGTTTCTGCAGCGTTATTGGGGACAATTGGCTTTGCCAAACTTCGTGGCGCATTTACTTCGCCCAAATTTAGAAAATTCTTTTCAATCATACTGATTTTTCGTTCTGTCATTGTAGGTAAATGCGGATATCTTTCGTTAAAGTGTTGAGTGATTCTTTATTCAACAGTTAAAGGTTATGCAGGTCCGAAAAGTAATACGAGCAGACTCGCCATGAATGTGTAACAAATTTAGAATATCAGCGTTTGTGTATTCCATATTTCCCAAATAAAAACAAATATTAAGCGCAAAAATCAAAATTCAAACAGATAACACTGATAACAAACGTAAATGTAGCGTAAACTTTCAAACTGATAGCTAACTGGCAACTGTCATAAGAAACAATTGAATAAACATTTTTTTTTGAAAATTTTCAAAGCCAACCATGTTTTGTAAAGTATGTAATTATAAATTTAATTAGAAAAATGTAAATAACTCTGTAATCTTTGATTTTAGGTATAGGGACATGGTATATCAATTTAAAGGAAATTTATTTCTGCATCAAATGGGCCGATAATTAAATAGGCATTCCATTTAAAAAACGAGACTTTTTAAAGTTTTTCTTAAATCTGGAAATAACGTCAAATAAATACGTAACCGCGGGCAATTTTTTATTATCCATGATAGACAATTGTGTCTCAATCTTTTGACATTGAGAACCTAAAATCCCATTTCCCTAACTTTTACCACTTTCGACTTTCAATTTTATTTCCTAAACAAGATTTTGACATTTTTCAGTGAAAAACATTTTTTTTCTCAACAACCAAAATTGATACGCCGATTATTTTAAACATACTTACTAAACATTTTATGACACATCAGAGTGTGAAAAAAAATTGCCTGGTTTGTATTTAAAATAAAGAAGTTGATGCTCACTTCCGGTATTTCCGGAAGTGCTGCCATTTGGAAAATGTTTTTATTTAATAGATTAAACACTCCATGTCGCATGTGCAAAATTTCAAATTTCTAGGTTTTACAGTTCTTGATATACTTCTAACCGACGGTCACCGTGAGACACCCTGTATTAATTACTTATCTCTACTTGACCCGATCATTAATAGTAAATTTGTGATACGAAAAATACTTCGAATAAGGCAAGTTTACAATAATATTGATGAAATGCTTTTAAACGCCACAATTATAGTCATGTTATCATAATTCATTGTAACTTGTCATTTCATAAACCGGTTAAAAGAATCTTATTGAGTTATTAGTTCCAGGCAATTTGGAAATAAAATTAATGCAACTTAATGAAAAGCATAAAAAATTATTTAGCGCTTCCTAAATATTGATGTTTCGGATTTTTCTACGCTTGACCTTAGCCATGCAAATGACTTTATTGATAAAATACAAATCTCTTTCAGTACTGGACAGTAACATGGGGTGTAGTGCTGCTAAGAACATGGTAGTCGAACCTCTCGGAAGTACAAAAGTCGTTCATTTATCAAATGGAGTGGACGTTCCTCGAATTTTATCAACTCCCAAGAAAGTTTCGGACTTACCCCCATTAGAAGGAGTTGATCCACAAACTGAATATTTGGATTCCGGACCTCTTAACAATATTCATAAAACACGTAAGTGATTCTATCTCACATGAAATATTTAAGAAAATTGACTTTTATCTATTTCACTTTCGTTTGACGTGAATCACTAATTATAGAGGTTACAATATAGATTTCGGAGAGAACATTAAGTATACAGTACCTGTCCGTTACCTTCTCATTATTGTTTATAGATAATATTTTTAAGTAAGATACAAACAGAATGAAGAATTGGAGATATTTGGTAGAACGGAAATATCAAGGAAATGGTTTTGGTTTTAAACAATGTATAAAATTGGGCATTTTATCCATTAAATGGAATTTTGATGTTTTCCAACGTATGAAAATTGATAAATTTAAAAGTTATTAAGATTTTACCAAACCATTTACTTTTCCTCTCTTCTCTTTACATTTGAAACAAAAGAAAATCATACAAAAATTAGATTTTTATAATTGGCATCATTTTCGATTCTATAGTTTTATTTCTGTTTTGGAGATCATGTTTTGTCTATAAAGCCTGTCGTATAAATCAATAATTACAAAGTCTGATATTAAACACATAAATTCATATTAACCGGGTAGTGGATAGAAATTGAATGGGTTTTAAAAATATCGTCCGATTTAAAGAAATTAACAAGGTAATTGTAGTTAACTGAGATATATAAAAATGTACTAACACCAGGAACGAATTTCTAATCATTTTGAAGCCATGTTAAGGTGATGCCCCAAAGCCAAGAATCATAAATTCCTTTATAGGTATATTCTATTGTGACTGTTTTGTGCTTTATTATATGCCAACTCCTCACGTTTAGTGCGAAAATCTTCAGTTAAAAATAATGTGGTTACCATATTAACGCTCAAATTACGACCAAATTTGAATCGTAAATTGGGCATGTTTTGTGCGCCATTACTAAATTTTGTTACTAATTTTTGGTTAAGTTTCTTATCGAATTTGACTAATAAGAGGCGTAAAGATTTTCCCCAATGATTGAAAGCAACATTAGTGTTTTTGTTTCTTGAGGTTTATTTCTTTAGCCGTACGTTGCTTCTTCCAACCCATTGAATATTAGTGTTTTTGGTTGGGCTTGAAATGACCGAAATGTCACTTTTCAAACGTTAATATTTCGAAAACAAATAAATTTTTCCATGAAAAGTAGGTTTTCATCTCCTCTCCTCACAGACGTCCACCTATTGGACAAGTCTGAACGAGAATCCCCTTTCTGAAGTACACATTGGCCATATGTTACATGTAAATAGTACCTATATATTTTGTTTTGTGTTTACTTCAGCATAAACGAATTTATTATTATTTATTAATTAAGCCCTCCAATTTTCGTTGCGTTATACCAGGTGGATCAAAAATTAGTAGGAGGGAGCGGATTTTAGACGGTTACAGTATAATATTTGCGATTGATATAATGAACGATGGGCGCGAATAAAAATCTAACTCAAGCTTTCGAAATGTGGTTGTAACAGTCTATTACGATTCATATGGTTCTAGAAGGGATTCCTTCTCTTTTATAGAACTTAATTAATCATCGAATCTTAATGTAGTAAACCACAGACCACAGTTAAGAATTTTATATTGCAGTAAGTAAAGGAAGTTTATTCTGTTAGGATGATACACCAAAAGTAATAACTTCTTTAGGTATTTTATTAACGTGCGTAATTTTCTACAGTGGACGTTCGTGCAGCGGGTAACTTTTTAATTCGTGCGAGGAAACATTAAATTTATAGCATAAATTGGAAGTATATCTTCCTGTATTTATGTGAAATGTGATTATATTTAGTATAAACGGTCTCGCTCGCACGTTACACTACGCCAAGAATGGTCACTGTTTCCTGATTTTCTGAAGGTAGAAGGAATGAATTAATTATCCAAGGAAATCAAGGAAATGCAAATTTGTGTTCCTTCCTCCTTTGCGACATTCTTGTGTTTACTCGGGAGTATAAAAGTTTGTGTCGGCGATCTCTTGTAGATCGGCGTAAATTTGGAAGAATCGAATTTTCTCTGTTTCCTAGAAGTGGTTGAGGAGGATCTGGCAACACTGGATCCGGATGTAGTTGAATGGGTGGTTGATCGACTGAAGCTTGAAGTTGGATAACAGGTTGATGATCGTTATTTTTGTAAAAATGAGCTTGTCGTTTTGTCTGTCTTGGTTCGCTCGATTCTGCCGGTTCGGTCTTGAAGTTCAATCGGATGAAAAATCCTCATTTGGTAAACGTGGTTTTTCCATCGAATTGTATTTCAACTCTTGTGAGCCATTTGTCTATCCGTGAGTTATTTGAAAAGAAATAAACTGTTTGTCCAGGATGAAATTTTCGAAACTTTGGTATGAATTCCGAATGATATTTTTCCGTAACCCGTTCTCGTACATCTTTAGGACGTACGAGGTCCAATCGTGTCCGTATATGTTGTGTCCAAGAAATAGTTGCGCAGGTGATTGCTCAGTGGTCGATTCCGCAGCTTTTCTGTATTGCCTCAGAAATTCATTAATATCTCGATGTAAAGAACTTCTCGTAGTCTGCATTATTTTATCAAGTGAATCTTTCACGGTGCCGACATACTTTTCAGCCTGGCGATTGGTAGCTGGGTGATAGGGAGCGGATCGTTTATGGTATTTAACTTAATGCATCTGAGGCATAGTTTTTACACATCAAAAACTGACTTTCTCCAAGTAGTATGGCCATAGATGCAACATGTGCGAAGTGAGTTTGTAAGCTGTAATTAAAGAAACTCCTAACGACAATTATTCAAAAAATTCAACAAAGAGTGCACTTGTATAAAAGCAAAGTTTATTCCAATAATGCTAGTACACTTCTTGAGCTGAGGAATGATTAAACGGTATAACATAGTGTAGGCCTGTAGGTAATAGATGCAAAAGATGCTGGATTGGGCTTAAGTTACACTTGTAGTTATGGTTCTCGTTGCTAATTTTCCTCCGGCATGTGTAGTGTAGGCTTGGTATAGGAGACTGGTTAAGGCAAAGAAGGTAGAGTAAACCTGCACACCTAGTTTCTATGAATATTCAGGATTCACTTACTTACTACCTTTTATTACCTTCATTTCTTTACAATCCCAACTTGTTATTAGTTTATTTCCGTTACAAGTATAACGCACAAAAAGTAGGAGCCGTGCACTAAACAGACGCAAAGAATATGCTATGGAAATCTTGGTTCTTACTTCTGGAGACAAAAATTAATATTCGTTAATTAATTATTGCTGTAGCAACATGCATTCAACAAGGTGTTATCCAGTACGTTAACATTAACGAATAGGTACTTAAGTCGTTATAATAGTAAATGTAGATTTTTAGACGATCGTTGAACTTGCCACATCAACTAACAAACGTGGGATTGAGTGGAATTGCTGTATTATCAATTTTAAATTTTCACCACTCTATGATATTATATATTTAACTAATAATACACAAAAGAATCGATTTTGTTGGATATTTGTTTTCCCAATTTAACAATCTAAAGCACTCGTAAACTCTTGTGAAATTAGAGCAATGAGTACGTTGAACCTATACTACAACAAAATAAATGACGGGGTGGAACCCTTCTAGCTTTGTAAATAAGATATGGATATAATTTTATGTTGTTCCAATGCAAACCAAAGTAATTTAATTGATTTCACTTTATTTTAATTTCGCTATAATAGACATGCTTTCATGGCAGGTTGGATGAGTGTGTTTGCTGTCGTAACCCGTATGTAATTTGTTTGAAAATAGAAGGCTGTTTGTGTAAGCTTTTCCTATAAATATCTAGAGTAAAGATAACAATGCTATATATTTAGAGTTACGCCTTCGTTAGCTTAAACATTACACTTCGCGGAAGCGAAAAATTAATGGTTACCCGGTTACCATATTGAACTTCATTCACTGTCATTCCTTTTTTTGTTGAAAGAAGTTTGAGATATTGAGCAAATTCAGTCAGCTGATAATTTGCCTTCCATTTAGTTTATAATTTTAAGTGATAGCGAGTCAAAGACTAATTACTTTACGGTGCTCCAATTCAAAGTAATAATAGAAACGCTCCATAATTTTACACATGTCTTGTGGTACTGTGCTCCCATTATGAGCTAACTTTAATTAACCATTATTGGTGTCAAAGTTTTAATTGAAAACTCAGAAATATTTCTTGTTTGAGTACCTTTTCTCAAAATTGGGTGATATTTTACAGGAATAACGTCTGGTGCTTTATGAAAGTTGTTGAATACGCTATTTATTTGTTAATATCTTTTAAAATTCGATGTCATTAATTCTTATGTGATGGACAAATTTAAATAATGTAGTAGTAGTAGTAGTAGTTTATTTCGTGACCAGTGGTATTGAAATCATTGTAAGTATACATATATGCATAAAATAAAAATAATATAGACATAAAAAAATTCATAAACAAAATTTGACAAAAACATGATAATACGTTATTTTAGTGGTAAAAATATATCCCTAAGCACGTAAAAATAAGTAAACAATTAGATATTAAAATATAACCTTATAAAATAATACACTGACTAGATTTTGATAGTGTTTATAAACAAAAACATGAAAATATAGCATTTTAAATAGATTATTGTTCAATGTTAGATTAGTTAGGTAGTGAAAACATTCAATACCTACTGGTATGGTTGCCAGATTTTAACGCATCGGGAATCTAGACATTATGCAATATGTAATTTTTTATGCTTGTAGCGTTAAGTTAAACGATTAAAAAATTAAAGAATAAAAAAATACTTATGCAGGATTCGAACCCTTTATGAGGACAAACACACAGGCAAACCGGATAAGCCGATTAAATATATTATTTACGTCAGCCAATGAAATTACTTATAACTTATAACTATAATTACGACTATTTATGAAATAACGGGGTATATCATCACAATTGATCATACATTGAAAAATCAATATTGTAACTAGACATTTACATAAATAATCTTCTGATATTAATACTACGCATAGCGGTTTTAAACATACTTTACCTCAAAATTCTAAATTTGGTCTTGTGCGCCCTTAACAAAAATTTAATCAACATATGGACGAGGCGTGGATGGAATCTAATGCACACTTGCCCATAATCGAGAACACTCTACCCGTTCTCGAGTATGGGCAAGTGTGCATGAGATTCCATTTTAGGAACTTAAAAAAAGAAATGAAAGTTTTATTCTTTAGCTACAAGGACCAGCTACACAACGCCTCCAACGTTCAATCCATTTCTACGTGCTGTTTATGAAGAATCCTTCATGTAGTCACTGAATCCATTTCTTTGCAGTTTTCTACACAACAATCTATCAAAATCGTACGGTTTTTAAATGATCTACAACATTTTATGATGAGATTAGATATATGGTCCTATCCAAATATTTATTAATATAATTATTCATAAGTTATAACAAATAATATTTCCATCGTGATTTCTGACAGAGGTTTCAGTTGTTTCCGCACCAAAGCGCCCAGTTAAAGTAAATGACAGCAGAAAGCGCACTAGCCCCAGTTCTTGTTCCTAAAAAAGGATTCCCAAAGCGTTATTTTTACTTTCCCGTGCATATACACACGTGTATATACAATAGGGAAAGTAATGTAATCGAAAAAAATCTAACTCGAGATTTTGACGAATCTCAACGTTTTCCATGTCCAAAACCACCATCTTTGAAATATGTTTGTCTGTGGAGCCTAAACTACTAGACCGATTTTGATGAAATTCAAAACTAAGGCCTATAAAAAAATTACTTATCAAAATCGACCTAATGGGGCCCAAACTAGGGGCGTTATTTTGGGAGCAAAGATTCAAATTTTAACCCTTGCTGAAAAGTTAGTAGCCATGGTTACAAGTAAAACGCCGTTTTTCGTTTGTTTCTCAATTCAAAATGGCGGCCAATATAGCGAATCTCCAAGTTTTTACTTTTTAGGGTCTAACTTAATTAAAATTTGAAAATTTGGAAATTGTAGCCAAAGGATGGCCAGAACTTTTACTTATAATTATTGATAATGAACAAAAATTTAAGGTGGTCAATTTATTGGTGCCCAAAATTGGTCAAAAATTAAAAATCGATTTTCTCAAAATTTGCTCCAAGCTTTTTTTTATTTTTTGAAATGTTATACATATAATTCATGAAAAACTATTGGCACTACATTTATTTCTTTATTTCCCATAGGGGAGGGGGATGAATTTTTGAAGTTGAAAACTTTAAAATGAAAAAGTAAAATTGTACAGGGTGTACAACTAAGAAAGGAGGCCGGCCATAACTCGGCAACCATTTGAGATAGAACTGTGAAATAAAAAATCTTATAATAAATGTGGCCAAGAGAAAATGCTGCTTCAATTTCTTACCATTGCCGCCAGAGGACGTTTCACTGATTTCAATTTGAAATTCCCATTTTTTGGGCAATTTTCCTCATTAAGGTATTTAAAAAAATATAGTCATTGTAAACTAGTGATCAATATGTAAAACTTTGTTTAATGAATTTTTACGATTGCTGCCAAAATAAAGGGAGGGGAAATTAAATTACGAGTTATTGGAAAAAATCGTGTAACTTCGAAACGACTTGCTTGAATTTGTCAAGATTGGTCTCTATGAAAAGAAAATACTTTATGTTACGAAAAAAATCCAAAACCACAACAATTTCTTATCTCCTTCTACCAATAGAGAGCGCAACTTGTTGAAGGAACAAAACGGTCGATTTTTCTAAAAAAATTCAAATGGTACCAAATATTTTTTTCACTGCTATTGGAAGGAACATTAATAAGGGAATAATTAAAAAAAAATTATGTCAATATCTCTCATAGTACCAAAGTTATAGTCAAAAATGTGGTAATATAAGAGACAATTTGAGGTATAAACAAATGAAAACGCTTAAAATGAAAACTTTATGTCAAAGCTGTAAGCTAGATAACAAAATGACATTAAGTGTATTTCGGTTGTTGTATTATAAGCAAAAATGCAAATTTCCAATGGAGAAGCATTGCAGCATATTTTGAATGCATGCAAAATGCAACTGTTGCAGGACCACTGAAATTTTGAAAGAAATTAATGTTCTCATAGCCTACTTTATTTACATTTAGCTTACGATTTGTTTATACCTCAAATTGCCTCCCATATTATCACATTTTTGATTATATCTTCAGTACTATAAGATCTATTCAGATAATTTTTTTTTTAAATTACTCCATTATTAATTTTCCTTCCAATAGCAGTGAAAAAAATATTTGGTACCATTTGAATTTTTTTAGAAAAGTCGACCGTTTTGTTGCTCCCACAAGTTGGTAGACGGAGATAAGAAATTGTTGTGGTTTTAAATTTTTTGGTAATATCAAGTATTGTCTTTTCATCGAGACCAATCTTGACAAATTCAAGCAACCCGTTTCGAAGTTACACGATATTTTCTAGTGACACGTAATTTAGTTCCCCCTCCATTTATTTTGACAGCAATCGTAAAAATTCATTAAACAAAGTTTTACATATTGATCACTAGTTTACAACGAATATATTTTTTTAAATACTTTACTGAGGAAAATTGCCCAAAAATGGGAATTTCAAATTGAAATCAGTGAAACGCCATCTGGCGGCGATGGTAGGAAATTGAAAATAATTTCCAGCATTTTCTCTTGGCCACATTTATCATAAGATTTTTTATTTCACTGTTCTATCTCAAATACGTAGTTTCTGAGTTATGGCCGGCCTCCTTTCTTAGTTGTACACCCTGTACAGTGAATTGATACTCTTTTAATCGAGTATAATAAGTATACCAATATACTTCGGGTCTTTCCGGACATTAATAAAATATTAAAAATATTGAATTCTCTGTATATTATTTCAGCAGAAAATCAGAAATCATTTTCTGGTTACAACTATACTACACACTATATATTTATTTTTTTGAGATATTACGCAAAAACTATTTTATTTTTAGTTATTTCACAAAAAAACTATTTTATGTTATACGTCATTATACTAAACGGGAAAGTATTGTGCCAGTTTACTGGTCATTTCATTTCTAATCGAACGTGTAAAAATTGTTAAAATATTTGAAATAGTGTTCTTTATTGTCTTTAGTGTCCGACCGAATGTTCGGTTTCGGTTTCGGTTTCGGTCGAGTTTCGGCAAAAAAACGAGTTTCGGTTTAGTTTCGGTTTCGGCGGCAAACCTGCCGAAACTACGACCGAAACCGAAACTGCATTTTGGAGTTCCCGCGCTGTGCTCGTTCATGTTCGGCGCAGTAAATTCCATCCAAACAACGAAGACATTTTGCCGCGTCCACGTGCCTAATCATAAAGTGACTTGTTTGTGAAGTATTTAAGTTATTATTAAGCATTTTAAAGCTGTGAGAAGTAAAGAAAAAAATTAAAACTGAGTCTGACTGATTATAATAACGTTTTCTTTATTTTTCCCTCAAAACATGATCTTTGTAAGAAAGTTTCGGTTTCGGTTTCGGTTTCGGCCGAAACTGAGACCGTTGCCGAAATTCGGTTTCGGTTTCGGTTTCGGTCGTAAAAACCAGTTTCGGTCGGACACTAATTGTCTTTATTGAACGCAAATTAAGAGCTCAATTAAAAAGTTTAGCTAATATACAAGGAATGACAGGTGACAGGCATAGAAATATTGACACCACATCTAACGTTCAACCAATGCGGAGGAGGTGTTTATTATCCCGCAACTTTAGAAGAGGTTCTTGCTTATAAATTTGTCACAGATGTTAGGACTAGATGAAAATCAGCATGAAAATGGGTAGACGCTTATCATCATGTTTGGAACTTTGGAAAAGGTTTCTTCCTAAGTCAATAGACTTTTCTGATAAATTCTACATTCCGTTCAGATATTCTGTTTAAACTATGCTTATCTAAGAATATACATTTACGGGAATGTTTCACACGACACTACTCCATGAAATGGAAGAAGAGCTGCCCCAATTCTCAAGAAAATCATACTCCTATACTTATGCAACGGTTTGTTAGACTACAAACGAAAATCTAAAATGCAAGAAACCACGGTTTTAAATAAAGTAGAGTACTCACAGACAGGTCAGATATAGCGAAAGATCTGTAGTCATCTGCAACTTACAACATCAAACGACCACTGTGCTCTTGACAGAAATGAATAAATTTATAGTCGATCAAAATGAAAATGGTTGTATGAGGTATGTCCACCTCCCCTGCATTTAGAATGATAGGAAGAGACGACATCGGAGCAACGTCGCTATAAACACTTGGTTTTCACAAGCCACTTACCCTTGTGGTAGCGTTTCTGACGCCTCTTGTTTTAAAACTCTTAAAGGCGTCAGAAACGCTACCACAAGGGTAAGTGGTAGCGTTTCTGACGCTTCTTGTTTTAAAACTCTTAAAGGCAAAAAGATCGATAGGCATCGTTATTCGCAACGTCTTTAAGGTATCTTTTCAACAATGGAAAAATAAAAAAAAACGCAGAGAACGAGATCCGACGAATAACAAGAACTCCGAATTTCAGGTGTCGATTGCTCCTTTCACGAGCTTGATTTATTGTCATTTTCCCACGTAGCAAATTACTTTATTCCAAAACGGTTCATCCGGTATCGTTTTTCTGTTCTGGTCTTTCTCGTCCAATGAGTTATTTCGCTTTACCCCTTTGTCTCTCTTGATGGGTTCTACGGTCCTTCCATTCACATTAATGATCATGTTATTTTCTTCGTATATATTCTTTACTAGATTTAATATTGTCTGAAGGCCATTTTTAGTTTCTACATCAATGCTGTGGCACATAGTATACACTATACAGTGTGTTCTAGATTAACGTTGCTCCATCAGTTATTATAAGGGCTAGAATATAGGTTAAATTAGGGAATGTTCATCTCGATGCGTTCCTTTTTCATCAATCAATTATGATGACAGTGAGGTCAGCCGATCCGATCACTTACGACTGTTTGAGGAGTTATGTTGTTTCTATTCAGAAATCTTCCGCAACTTAGTAAGGGATAACGTTCCATCGTTTGTTACCTGGGTGAAAAGCGCAAAAAAGCTAATTTTATGTCTAATTGACTGTAGCTAGGCGTGTAATGGTTCTTGGTTTCTAAATGTACGGCGCAAGTGGATTTCACTTGTTTGCTAACGGTCCGTTGTTATATTAAAATAAATGCCATGTAATTGCTCGCTGTAAACATTAATCTCAAACATATCGACCTTCCGTAACATTTGCATGATATGACCAATGATAAATTTCTCTAAGTGGGTTTTTTAACCTTTTGTAATTATAAATTTATGTACATTTCTACAAAGTCTGTTAGAAAAACATAAACTTATCTGTTGTTTTCTTTTAAATTTCGATTGAGATCGATAAGTTCAATATTCTTTACGAAATACATACCACGAATCACAGATTATTTTATTTATTTGCATAGATATCGGTCTTCTAAAAAAAGTATTTCCCTAGAAATGGGCAAAACTGCTTGAAAAATATTTACGCCGTTGAATTTAGAGCGATTTAATGTACATTACATACAGGGTATCAATTTGAGAACTTGTGGAAGATAAAAAATTTCAAAAAGTGCTCAAATCCATTTGAAGATCGAAAAAAAATACAAATGAAGTATCCCTCCTTCGCATCTGCCAATCCTCAGCCGCCCTAATATTTAGATCTTTAATAGCATCTCTCCCCCAAGTGAGAAATATAATTGTTCAGAAATAATTATCTATCATACGTTGATGAGCTCCACTGCTATTATTGCTTTAGTGCAAGATAATTTGATTAATGTCCTTAAATGGACCCTTCGCGTTCTCCGAGGTGGCCAAGTAAGAAATTGATCGTATGTGTGGCTTTTGAGGAATATCATACACACTTTTTGGGTAATAATACATAATATATATAGTCACGGCAATCCTAAAAGCGTTGCACGTGACATATGACGTAAAAACAGTACCAATATAATACTAATTTTTCGGATTGTCATTAAAGGTAATATTCTAGGGTAAAATAATTCTACAAGTTGGCAGCATCATAAATAAAATAACAATGTTGCAACCAAGTACATCTGTCATTTATTGTCTTCCATTTCGTATTTTATTCTATTTCGTTTCAATCCATATGACAACACTGTTGACATGTATATAATACTCGTGACGTACAACGCTTTTTGGTTTGCCCCAACTTTACATCATACCTTGATTAAACTCTATAGCATATACTGTCATTATTGCTTTGATGCAAGAAAGTTTAAGTTCCTAATATTTTTAAAAGGACCCTTTGCGATCTTCCGGATGGGAAGTTGATCGTATGTGCTGCTTTTAAGAAACATGCCAACTTACCTACTAAAATAGTTCCAATATTACTTTAGGGGTATTGTGTTTTTATTGTATTGTATTGCATTGTGTATTTGAAATAGATGCGAGTATATTATTTGTTTGAGTTTATTCCCTTCTGTATGGTTTCTTTAATACTGGTAAATCATCTCTGTGAAATCCAATTACGTCGTAATATCAGTATTTCACTTGTAATAAATCTTTTTTAGTTTTTGGCTAGTAGTGCTGCCTCTATACGAATCTAATATTACCATTGAATAACGGCACTCAACGATATTACATATCTTGGATGAGCATGAGTACCTACACGAGATTATGTTATTTGTCACTAGTAACTGTGGCGTGACGTACGCCCATGGACGTTTGGGTGTTTTCGTAATTTTGGCTGCTATCTTTGGCCCACTTTGGTCCCGTGTATTTTTAACAAAATTTTTAGAGAAACTGCATCGGTAAGTTAAGATAGTACTTCGGTTACCACAACAGTGTTGTTTTGATGGGTGCAAGTTATTTGGGGAGGTAGCATGCGCTCTATAAAATGCATTCTCCAACTCATCACCCTGTATAATAAGGGCAAATAGTGTTAGGGTGCTCCCTGAATGATGATATCTTTTAAGAGAATATAGGTATACATATTACCATGACGTTCGTTACACTGTATTTGCACTGTACAACTGCAAACGCTGAAAATAGTAGCCTATGGTACGCCATATTTGTGGAGCACCCCCCCCCCCCCCTCAATGGTGACTTGAATATTTACTTCTCAAACAGTCTTGAAAAACGGAAAATTCTGAACGTGCTTTCGTTATATGCTTGAACGAAGTTTCCAGTTCTCTGTTATTATCTGTTATTATAGAGGTGACCTTGGAGTGCCGGCATGTTTTTGTAATAAATCTCTTTTTTCAGAAAATGGTTTATCGTTTGACATTTCGTTCGAAAATGAAGATGAAAGTATTATTAGAAAGCATCCGCCAAGAAGATTCCAAAAATTAGAAGATGATCAATTAAGTTCCTCGTTGTCTTTAGACCGATTACAAGAGAAGTTGGACGAAGCGGAAGTTAGAAGACAGCAGGTACTTTTTAATACTTATTATTTGTAAGCTTTCAGTATTTTATATCGATACCTACCAAAGTAATAAAAATTTTTTAATTATTGCTTTTATTATTGTTTCATTGATCAAAGATGCCATTCATAAAACTACTTTTTTAGATCCTTCAAAATCGGATTCAGTCGGCACAATTAAAGAAGGTACTGAAAAAACAGTTAACGATTAACTCCATTCAAGAAGACGAAATTGATTACCTCCAGGTTCCTGAAGATAAACCCAATACCCCTTTTCTTAAAAATCCATCAGGAGACCAACCTAATACCATTGTAATAACAACTTAGTGTGTAATTATTTTCTACTTACATTCACCTTTCCTATACTTCGATCCGCTATTCATGTACCTAATGTCTGTATTCAAAGTAAAGGAAAATGGTTGGTTTCTGTACCAAGGCTTAAGTTTAAGTGATTTTTCTGTACTAAATGAATTGTAATTAAAAGAATTACCATTACATTTTACAGTATTGCAGCACAATTTTTTTGTGAAAGCTTTATTGATTACCTCAGAATTAAAAGCAGGCATGTTTTCCAGTATATAAGCAACTTTCCTCTAAGCTCTCAATCATTTCATATCAATATCTATGAATAACACCCGCTAAGAAGTTTAAAATTTTGTTCACATCTCGTTACCATAAAACCTATAGTCTGCATCTGAAAATCATCGATTTGAGAAGCAGAGGAAGAAGCCACCTCTTTGATTTGAAGACGAGCACGATATCTGTGACATTTCTGAATTTTCGCCTAACTTCCCAACAACGTTGTCGAATTGTCGGGGCCACCCATAATTGGTGTATCCTTTTGGAGAAGTGGAAAACATCCTGAAAATATATTACTATTAGCATCTAGCATCTAAGATGAATAGGTCTTGATTTCCAATTCAATTTTATACTTTATTATTGTAGGTATTTGTATTGTGGGCCGAGATCCGGAATTTGGAAGCTCATTAACAGTACGATTACTAAAATTTTGCCTTAGTTTAGAGAATTCCATCCTTGGCAAAAGCCCAGCACCAAATGGACACGAGGCCTAGAGTTTTACTTCACATCTGAAAATAATAAGAGTTTAAATTTTAGTCTCCCCCCACCATCAGGTGTCTGCTCAAGGTGACAAGAACCGCCAAAAATTATTGCGGGTTTATATGTATAACATGTTCTTCTATACTAATGGAAAGAATCATTCGCGGGACATAACCCTGACCGTGACCGTACGTTGTGTCAGCCTGGGAGGTAATGCTTTTTCCATCTCTTGCAGCCGTTGGTTGGGGTTGTCGTTGACCATTTTTTGCCGGAGGTTGGGTTGTAGTTGAATTTTTCGGCCTTTGTTTCTTTCTGTCTTCTCCCTACCTATCAGAAGTACAGTTGAGGTTGAGGCACGAGAGGTGTTTGTGTTGGAGGATGGAGTTGAGGCAGTTTGACTATATGCGCCACTTTGGTTTTCTTTCCCTGCCTGCCTGTTTGTTGTTAAAGTTCTATGATCTGTAACTTAGGTAGTGGTGTGTTCTATACAACGTGTCCAAGATAAGGATGAACAGCATGGGGATCTTGAAAACGGTAAGAGATACGAAAGCGGTTAAATTAGAGAAAATTTGTATAATTTAGGGCATGTTCACATGTAGTTTGCAAAAGTTCATGATTGTTTATCGTTTCCGAGATTTAAAACAAAATGCGATTTTTGGGTTTTTCTTTTTTCGTAATTCCTTCCTTTGTTTTAAAAGATTTTTAAAATCCAAAGATACTTCTTCATTCTCACTTTTTGAATTCTATTAGTTTTCAAATTTTTTATACGACGTTTCGTCTCCGAGGAACCATCATCAACTTTATTTTTTTATATCGCCTCAACCAACGGATCGCCCTGTATTCGATAGTATTTTTTATTACGAATTTAACGATGTATTACACATTATGGTTTTGAAGCAAATTTTTTTTAAAGAAATATTGGATTAATTTTAGTATTTGATAATATTTTTTTATGTACAAATTTAACAACTCCAATCTTTTAAACCTATTTAATTAAAGTTAAATAATTGCAATAACTGTTTAAATGGGTTGCCGTTATTTTCTGGACACAGGTTGACTGTGTTTATGGAAATTTTTCTTAAAAATTAGCTTCAAAACCATAATGTGTAATACATCGTTAAATTCTTAATAAAAAATACTGTCGAATACAAGGTGTTTCGTTGGTTGCGGCGATATAAAAAAATAAAGTTGATGATGGTTCCTCGGAGACGAAACGTCGTATAAAAAATTTGAAAACGCCATTTAATAGAATTCAAAAAGTGACAATGAAGAAGTATCTTTGGTTTTTAAAAATCTTTTAAAACAAAGGTAGGAATTACGAAAAAAGAAAAACCCAAAAATCACATTTTGTTTTAAATCTCGGAAACGATAAACAATAATGAACTTTTGCAAACTACATGTGAACATGCCCTAAATTATACAACTTTTCTCTAATTTAACCGCTTTCGTATCTCTTACCGTTTTCAAGATCCCCATGCTGTTCATCCTTATCTTGGACACGTTGTATACAGGGTGTCTCACGGTGACCGTCGGTTAGAAGTATATCAAGAACTGTAAAAGCTAGAAATTTGAAATTTTGCACATGCAACCTAGAGTGTTTAATCTATTAAATAAAAATATTTTCCAAATGGCAGCACTTCCGGAAATCCCGGAAGTGACCATCAACTTCTTTATTTTAAATACAAACCAGGCAATTTTTTTTCACATTCTGATGTGTCATAAAATGTTTAGTAAGTATGCTTAAAATAATCGGCGTATCAAATTTGATTGTTGAGAAAAAAATTTTTTTCCACTGAAAAATGTCAAAATCTTGTTTAGGAAATAAAATTGAAAGTCGAAAGTGGTGAAAGTTAGGGAAATGGGATTTTAGGTTCTGAATGTCAAAAGATTGAGACACAGTTGTCTGTCATGGATTATAAAAAATTGCCCGCGGTTACGTATCTATTTGACGTTGTTTCCAGACTTAAGAAAAACTTTAAAAAGTCTCTTTTTTTAAATGGAATGCCTATTTAATTATCGGCCTATTCGATGCAGAAATAAATTTCGTTTAAATTGATATACCATGTTCCTATACCTAAAATCAATGATTACAGAGTTATTTACATTTTTCTAATTAAATTTATAATTACATACTTTACAAATCATGGTTGGCTTTGAAAATTTTCAAAAAATTTTTATTCAATTGTTTCTTATGATGACAGTTGTCAGTTAGCTATCAGTTTGAAAGTTTACGCTACATTTACGTTTGTTATCAGTGTTATCTGTTTGAATTTTGATTTTTGCGCTTAATATTTGTTTTTAATTGGGAAATATGGAATACACAAACGCTGATATTCTAAATTTGTTTTACAGTGATGGCGAGTCTGCTCGTATTACTTTTCAAACCTGCAGAACCTTTAACCATTGAATAAAGAATCACTCAACACTTTAACGAAAGATATCCGCATTTACCTACAATGACAGAACAAAAAATCAGGATGATTGAAAAGAATATTTTAAATTTGGGCGAAGTAAATGCGCCACGAAATTTGGCAAAGCCAATTGTCCCCAATGACGCTCCAGAAACCAATGTATTGGGATATTTTAATGTTTTCCCTGAAAGTTCTGTTCGTTCCGCGGAAAGATGTACCTTGGATAGTCAAGAAGTTGCATAGATAGAATTTTAAATATTCATAAAAGCATAAGAAACATTTGAATAAAAATTTTTTGAAAATTTTCAAAGCCAACCATGTTTTGTCAAGTATGTAATTATAAATTTAATTAGAAAAATGTAAATAACTCTGTAATCATTGATTTTAGGTATAGGAACATGGTATATCAATTTAAAGGAAATTTATTTCTGCATCGAATGGGCTGATAATTAAATAGGCATTCCATTTAAAAAAAGAGACTTTTTAAAGTTTTTCTTAAGTCTGGAAATAACGTCAAATAGATACGTGACCGCGGGCAATTTTTATAATCCATGACAGACAATTGTGTCTCAATCTTTTGACATTCAGAACCTAAAATCCCATTTCCCTAACTTTGACCACTTTCGACTTTCAATTTTATTTCCTAAACAAGATTTTGACATTTTTCAGTGAAAAATTTTTTTTTTCTCAACAATCAAAATTGATACGCCGATTACTTTAAGCATACTTACTAAACATTTTATGACACATCAGAATGTGAAAAAAAATTGCCTGGTTTGTTTTTAAAATAAAGAAGTTGATGGTCACTTCCGGTATTTCCGGAAGTGCTGCCATTTGGAAAATATTTTTATTTAATAGATTAAACACTCCATGTCGCATGTGCAAAATTTCAAATTTCTAGCTTTTACAGTTCTTGATATACTTCTAACCGACGGTCACCGTGGGACACCCTGTATTACCTTTTGAAATTGTATTACTATGTTGAATGTACAAAATTTCGGTCCTTTACCTTCACACCTACCACGTAGTATCTGATAAGTCACTATTACAGGTCGACTTATACGGGACAAATGCGAGTGTGTTATCTTCAGTCTTAGTGATCGAATAAGTGTAAATAATATTGTATAAGTTTCAATACATTTTAATTTTCACTCATTCTGGAAATTGTGTTGTTAAGTTGTTTCTAAGTATTTATGAACGTATCTATATAAGTTTTTATATGTTGTAGTTGAGTTTTCAGGCACTTTCTTCCACATTTATTTCCACTTCTATCTATCTCTATCTATCAATCAATAAAATACGGAGTTATCTTTTCCAGAAGAAAGAGCACAGGTACATCTTCATCTTGATATGCGTGCGTATCTAAACGACCAACTCAACGATGACGACGCTAGTGTACAGGGATTAATCAAAACTGTTTCTCCTGCGTGAGAGTTTCCATGTATTTTTTTCAGTAAAAATCTAGAGTATGCCTAGTTATAATGAAAAGGGTCTTAATAACTGAGGTTTATTGGGAGCCGGGGGTTTCTTCCAACTTATCTGCGTCAATTTAATTTTCCGCATTTTAAGCAACTTCGTTTTTTCCAAGACGAATTGCTTCCATTTACGAAATTACGAGAAAGAGGTGGAGTTTTCGGAAGTTAGGGCACACTGCCACAGGAAATATTAGTTCAATACGTAGCGCCCACTGCAACTACTTTGATTTGAGCACTTCTCCATGGTTCCGGAAAGCTTTTGAAGGAGATTATCCGGAACAGTTCCACTTTGCCACAGTGTGGTGCAATTGCAACCACTAGGAATACTGCTTCCAATCCGCTGTGATTTCCGAAAGACAGGGATGACGGTTAACGTATTTGGCTAGCTCGTATTTCCTGGCTATTGTGGAAGTGAATGTACGTATCCATTCTATTAGCACTGATTGCCCTCAATAATTTGTAAATTTATAACATTGTAACCGCAAGTTTCCTTAAAGAAAGCAAAAAATCGTGGAGGGGATAAAATGCTATTTTGCCGCCCCCCTGTATATTTCTTTCCGCAGCGTCTGCAATACAGTAGGTATTGTCATAAAAATATTCTCAATTTCCGTGCATAAGCATTCATCAAAGAACACTACCTACGGAATGCACCATTTTGAAGAACCCACATCAGAAATAGGTTTCTCAGACATTCGTAAATCAATTTTCGAGTATTGTGGTAGTGGGGCACTGTTTTGTCAAACCAGCGTCTTCTTAGTCAATATGCAACAAGTAATATATAGATTATTTTTAAAAAAACCCAATACATAATTAACTTCGTTAATTCATAAAGGTAATTTGGTGAAAACTCGTGCATTTACGTTCTTTAGCAGGTGCCTCACAAAGTTACGGAAATTGTGTTGTGGGAGTGACTAAATACATGTAGGTGAAATTTGCTTACGGAATATATCGGCAATAATCGCAGTAGTAACTGTTATGTTCCTTGAAAGCAATTCGTAGTAGACGTTTTCTTTATCACCAGATGCACAACATTACTTTGTGTGAATATCCACCTTTTCCTACCTAGTTGTGTCGATGCTCCCCATTGTTCTGGTAGTCAAATCCAAGGTTTTACTAACAACTGACGAGGACGACGTCTTTTCTATTCTATATTTTACTACCTTCTTTTGTTAGAGCTAGGTTTATTAACTCAATTCCGACACTCACTATTTCAGTTGCCGCCATTTTGAGAATTAATGAAATGAATTCAAATATTGAATGGTGTAAATACTCTGGCTTTCATCTTTCACATGCACATCGAACATGTAAAGTCTAAATTCGCCTTAAGTTTAAGTAGCAGTTGGTCGTGTTGGCCAACTTGTGAATGATTTGACGTGAATCTAAACGTTTAAGTGGTATTGAACAAAGTTCGAGGATCTTCCTGTACGTTCATATCAGAATCACCAATTGCAATTGACACCTTGTTTAGCCCGTAATTTAGTAAAAAACTTCGTTTCTTAACCTTTCAGTATTTGCGATTCAATTAAGGTTCTCCCCGCGCACCAACTAAAATTGTGCTGTAATTATATTAGATTCTATTTGATTTTATTTTGAGGCTAACGCTGCATTACGATTTAATTAGAAATCTTAAAATTACCACGAATAGGTAAGTGTTTGGTTGCATTGATAAAACCAGAATCGATACATCTGTATCTTACGTCCACCATATCGAATATTTTGACGGCTTCCCGAGAAGTTTAATCGTCCCGGATATTCTGAAACGTCTACGCTTCGTTCAAATGCAGCCAGTCTGTCTTGCCCAGCGTCATTGTACGTTAACAATCCCCGGGAATTCTTCGAATTAAAATTAAACTGAAGTTACTTTCTAAATAAACTTTGTATGTGAATCAAAGAACTTTACCTGCCTTTTATAAAGTCTCATTATTAACTATTACCACTATTAAATTCAAAATCACTCACACATGCCCAAGGTGGCTGTCAATTATACCATTATCAGTTATAACGTAACGACCACGTTGAATATTTGCGTTGTTAATTTTAATTGGCATATTGTTATAATTATCATGTGTTTTTGTTATACATAAGATTTTCCCCATTTAATCTAGTATCACACTGAGATTTCATCAGCACATAACCATTTCGGTAACATTGCTAGTAATTTCATTTTCATATAAACATAATCATAGTCAGTACAACAGTAATACTCTGTATAATTACACCAAATCACTTGTTACAGATTAAAATTATGATTAAGCCTACATTCCATAGGCGAAACGTTAATGTCTCACATATAATGTTCTGACTACGGTATTTATTACTCGAAATTGTTCATCATTGACCGTTTTATTTCCTCCAACCTGCAATATAACGATCAACCTACAGCCACCAACTCAGATATCATCACTCATTATTAATATAGACAAGTTTAAAAACTCTCATATAATTGGTAATGTAGTGAGTTTATTTTGCAATTGAGGCTGTAGAAACTATGTTTCTAGATAATTTCCTCAAACAATATCACTCTATTACCTATATCAAATGACACTGTCGTCCGTCGAATTGGTGATATAGCTGAAAATGTACAGTATCGGCTTTTCGGGATGTCGAATGACACATTGTTTTCAATTAAGCTTGATGAGGTAACATATAGGAATAAAGATGCTTATTGAATTACTTTTTTTTTTGCAAACCAATAGAGTTCAAAGCATGATTTTTCAAACGAGGTAAATAGGCTTGAAAATTGCGTCGTACACTGCCTAAAAGATTCCAGAACATACAGGTACTTATAAAATAAATATCTACAGAGTGTCTTTGGACATATTACGTGATCCACAGAGACGCTTTGGCTTCTAAACAAACATGTCCTGGCCTATTAGATACATTAACGAAGGTTTTAGTAAATTAAATGAGACGTTTAAAATTAAGAATCTTTGTAAAAGAATGGGTGCAGTACACTTATCGTTATTATTTTATTGCAAGGCAAGAATGAAAGATTTTTGAATCGCTATTTTTCTAAAAAAAAATCCGAAAGGTAGCCGAGAAGTTTCGAAATCATTTATTTGTAATGAGATCGAGCTGCTTGGATGATATAATCGAAAAACTAAATGCAATACATCTTTAACTTTATGGAATAAACATTTTTTTAACCTTCTTTACTATTTCCTGCACATATCGGAAAATACGACATACTATTTAGTAATTTAGCCTTCCTATAAGTACACGCTTTCACCTTTTTTTACAAACACCATTTTTGTGCAAAAGTGTGCCAGATGTGTTAAGTGACTTACCTTTATTACTGGGTTACGTATATTTCGGTGTGAGTAATATGGATAAAGAAATATAGATGTTATTACAAATTGACATAGAAGTATATTTAAGATTTAGAAAGTGTTATAGCAGACTAGAAGAATAGACTGATTAAATATTTTTAGCACAATTTTTAATGTCGGGCATTTTCGGAGTATACTATAGGACGATGAATAAAATATGTTTCAATATGAAATGCAAAGAACAATTTGCCGGTCTCCGTAAGCGCCCGAGTATTTCTTACTTAATTTCTAAAACATACAAACATCCAGTGAAATGCAAATATTAATACTATTTAAACCGAACTTTATTATTTCATTATTTTATACATTTCATTAACATTATTTTATAATACCCGTAACTTGTCAGTTGATTTAATGGGATTTTTAATAAAATTTATTTAATACATCAGTATATAAAACAACATTTTATTTATTAACTTCATTTACAAACCACTATCTTATAGTGGGAACGGTAAATGTTACAAAAGTCTTTCTGTTTTTATTTCTTATTAAATTGTACCTAATGTGCGTTTTATAGTTATTTCAAGTCTCAGTTTTAAGCAATCGGTAAACGAAAAAAAGAGTCAGTTAATTACCTCTAATAAAAAGAGGTAAGTACACTGCGCCAAACAAAATTACGCACATCAAATTCATTTTATTTTAAGGTAATTGAAACAAATTTCTAACGGCCTGATTAAATTAAGTTCAATGTATTAATCAATTTTGCAAAACTTTTTAATAGTTCACATTAAAGTTGTAAACATTTCTATGTTTAGAACTTCATTGTGAATATACTTAAACAACACACAAATATTACAAGTAACAATTCCCATACACCCAATTATGAGATTTGTTTAAAACTTATTCGGTTAACCTTTCCATTTAAAAATGCACGTATAAATTAAGGCAAATAGGCCTGCCACAAGATGCAAAAAATATGGTGTATGGGAATAATTAAGGATTAATACAATTTAGTAGGAATGTATCATATACCTATATAAAATAGGAAGTGAGAGCATACTTCCTTCTGTCATATGTATATTTTTGTTACAGTTCAATTAGAAAAATTTAGATAGGTAAATATTTTTCTGCCCAAATTATATAAGAAGGAAGTATGTTGCAGTGACGTGTAGGAGCGAAACATCGAGATGAAGATTGTCAAATTACATTTTCCCACTGCGTGTTTATTATTATTTTGTAAGATCTACTACGCAAATGTATTTTTCTGCTTAATTTACCGTACGTTTAAAGAAGCTAATGAAATGTTTCACTTACAGTACGGAAAGTTAACGTTGAAATTGTGATCGTAATGCGATAAAGTAACGCTTCAAGTAACGAGAGCTCTTAAGAAAAGTTAAAAAATGGGAAACAATGAAAATTGAAATGAAGTTCATTGAATTGAAAATTCGTTGAAAAGTTACATCATGAAGCAAAATGTACGAATCTAAAAAGTTAAAAGTTCGCTTTAAAAGGATAATGATAAAAATAAAATATGCATTCATGCAAAATCCTTAGGATTTGGTTATTATCGCAGCATACATTTATTGTAATGTGTATTATAACATACACACGTATAACGCCATAATGCCATTAATGAACCGTACTGTTACTGAATATTTACAGATGACAGCGTGGTAAATATTACAATATTGAAATAAATTCATTTAGCAATGCTTTACACTCACAATGAATAATACAGAATAGATATAGTGGCAATCGTTAGTAAAATGCCGGTCAACCTCAAATTTATGATATTGTAAACAAATTATTGTTCTCATGCCAATTATTGCTTCTAAACATAATCGCTAGACACCAAGGCGCTACGAAGCTCCGGATTGATCGAGGTAACAGTTACATACTGAATAGGCGAGATCAAACAGCGGTGGTCTTGCTTACAGCACTATACAGTACGATGGTTCATTTTCATGCACTGAAATAGTTTTCGTCCACTTCTTCTATCCATTGCCATTTTACAAGATTTGGGGATGTGGAAGACAACCTTGCACGTCAATATAGAGTTGGATGTCCAGAAATTGGTCTTGCCCTTACAAGAACATTAAATAAAACTAAATCTAACACACAGCCTCTATATTATGTATAAATATCTTTATTAACCTACTAGTTCTTTCACGCACGGTTTAGAACACGATTTGAGCGAAATACATTTACAAATATAAAAAACATTTAGACAGTGTCTTTGAACTACGATGTTCGTTGAAAATTTATTATTACATGCGTTTATACAATGAATGCGTTTCGAGAAATCTACGCATTTATATTTGCAGAGTGTTCGACAATTTCAGTTATAGAAACCCCGATTCATAGCCGCTCTGTTACGATTGTGCCATTTGCATTTAAGTATACGCAGGTATGTACGTCTGAAACTAGCATTACAAAGAGCGTAACACATTGGGTTTATGGTTGAATTGATATAGCAAAGGTAATAGAAAAAGTCCCAGACTTGGGGAGCAATCCGCGCACTACTTGCAGTTAGCGGTTTTAATAAAACAAGAATATTGTAAGGCGTCCACGTGATGATGAAAGTTAATAAAATAGCCGAAAGCGTTTTGGCCGCCTTTCTGTCAGCTTTTTTCTCTGTTGTCCGCTTTTTCTTTTTCACTTGCTGTTTTGACGCGTTTTGCAATAATGTCCTACCGGCTAATTGCTTTGGAATTATTTTTGCATTTAACGGTATTCGTATATCGGGCATTGCAGAAGGCCTTCTATTTAAATGATTTGTTTGTACATTACTAAACGCATAATTAGAATCCGTGTGCGATCTTATCGCAGGTCTCGGTACATCGTCAGAAATCATTTTTATAGAAGGCGTTTCCGCAGAACTAGTGCCCTCCGTTGATTCTCCCGGAAGTCTAATTAGAATTGTATAAACACTATCGCTTGAAATGGATCTACCCGTTAAACGATTCGCAGCAGGTAAACTTCTTGTGTCTCTAGGAGTTAGTCGTGTTGGTGTCATATTTGTCTGAGCGAGAGCAAATTCTCGTTGCTGAGGCGATAATCCCATTGCGTAAGGATCTCTATAATAATTGACAAAGTTACCAACTTATTAATCGATCATTTAAAAAAACTTACCTAATTACATTAAGTGAAGTGCAACGCGAAACTGAACTTTGAAGAGGAGTCTCAAGTGACATAGGAGTAGCACAACCTGGCGCCTGTTCGCTTGGGCTTTCCTCTTCGGTGTCGCTGTCCTCTCGACCTGAATGCCACCATGCCACGCACCACGCTCGTATCCTCCAAAACCAACTGAACCACCCACCACGTTTCTGAAACACATTCACAAATATTGTACTAATGTAATGTAATGCTATGAAATACCCTATCGATCATTCACTTCATTCAGCGGTTGAAATTATTTACAATAACGAAGTTGGGGCTACAATACCAAACAAGATCCATTTTCGTATCAATAAATAATAATCAACGACCTTAATATAACACGGGAGTCGTATTTAAAGATAAAATATCCGCTCTCCGTTACCGTCATCGATTCATTTCCATCGGAAATAAAATAAAATTGGAAATTACATTTCCTTCGTTACTGCAGTTTACTTTCAACTCGCTACGTTGATACGCAGGTATCTTACATTTTTACGTGTTTATATCACACGATGTATTCTTGAAGTAAACCTCAAGAGCAGAACTACTATTAACGAGCATCAAATGAACATACATTCTTATTACGGAAGTGTATCCTGCTACAACAGGAAGCTCAACTTTACAAAGTCGTTTAATGTTACCTATTTAATATAATTCTGTCCAACATTGTGGGAATGCCATGAAACTTTCCTACTGTTAATATTTTTATAATAAAGATCAATAAAAGCTTATGAGGAGTGCTCAACATTTTGAACTATAGTCGAAAGTCCAATGCACACAGGAGGATGATTTGTAAATGTAAATGCGACATTAAAAAGATTTGATGTAGCTATGTGTTACCAGAGGGTGATGTTCAGAACTTCCGTATACATATTTCAAAAGGCATTTTGTAATAAATATTTTGCTATAACTCCACTGTACTTCAGCAGACTAATACATAGGAATACTACATGAATATGACGAAAGTTCAATATGAATATGCCAATATTCTTTCTTATTTAATAACCAACTTACAGGCAATAGTCTTTTTAGCGTTAATTTTTGTCAACGGGGAAATATTGTAATGATATTCATACTACACGGTACTTATACAAACGTCTACTGTAAGTAAATTAAATTTTTCAGACAACGGTCAAGTATTTGCTTGGAAGATTTTGATTTTTTTATCGAATTCAAATGAAATGCTGCATAATTCACATAAAATAGGTACGTATCAGTTTATTCAGCTTCTTGGAGGTAACACCAAAGTGTTACTAAAATCGCTTGTTTAATAAAACTAATATTCACGTTGAATAAAAAAAGATCAGGTACTAGAAGAGCTTACGGACCTTGAATTAAAAAACCCACAATTAATCACAAATGTATTTATTACCCCAACCGCGTTTCAACAGCAAGACTGTCATCATCAAGACTATGAAATGAAATGAGTAAGTAATAACAGGTGGCTCGCCCCTTACATTATGAGCCACAGCGTTACATCTACTTTTAGAATTAATTTGGCCAGGTTAGCCTTAAAGCAATTGTAACCACTGATCTGATGTTTTCGAACATTAGTAGTGTTTTGTAACAGACACGCCGATCAGCATATTTTCTTTATATGTATCTGATAGAAATTTTAAATATTGCGATCTTCAATGGCATTTGTTTTCAAAAATCAATTTTGTGTACCAAAGGCGTGCAACCATTGCAAATGCAAGCAACTGTGAAAAACTGATTTTTGAAAGTTACCTACGAATGAAAAGAAAAGTGAATTATAAACTGCGATTTAGAGCACTGCATTGCATCAAGAGACAACAATATAGTATCAAGGGCGTATACAAGGTGGGTCAAGGAGGGACGATGCCCCCCCCCCCCCCCCCCCGGTCGCAAAACGAATTGTACTAAATATTAAAATTTATTACTGGTCATATAATTTCAGGAGAAATTAAGCATTTGCTGGCCTTTCTTTTAAATAAATAGTATTTGTACCCAAGGGAAATTGTATGATGCTTAAATGTATTGAAAAGAATTGTGGGGTAACAACATAGGCAATAAATATTAAACACGTTTCCAAAGAATTTTATTTTTTGGCCCCCCCCCCCTAGCCAAAAAGCTGCGTACGCCCTTGTATAGTATGTGTGAGAAAACCGTTGAATTTCAATAAAAGAAGTTTCGGAAAATGTTGTAGTGAGAGCTAGTGAGGCTGAAAGGTAATGCCGTAAATGTAGTTGAAATTATCTATAATAATATCTCGTTTAATAGATTGCTTATAAACTACTATAGTGATACGTTTCAATTAAAGTACTACCGTCTAACTCAAAATGTTATGCTACCTTATCATGCTGTAGGTAACAGATAAAATCATTCTTTCATGTTATGTGTTCAAGATTCATTAACATACAGGGTGATTCAAAAATGGCGCATAAGCTCTTCAGTACGTTATAGGGAATAATAATTGAAGTGTAGGAAAAATAGTAAAAAAAATCTTAGCCGCTAATTTGCCGAGAAATCAAGAAGTTAAGTTGAGACCTCAACTTTGAATTCATGCGGATTTTGTAACTTCTCATCATTTCATATAATAATTTAAGTATTTTTTCATAGTCGGTAATAAAAAAAAATGCTCATATCACTTCATTATCCTGAAATATTAGGTTTCAAATTCGATATTTTGGTACCAAGTCGTTTGAAAAAAAAATGTAGCAGCTAACATTTTTTTCTGATTTTTCTATAGTTCAAATAACCGTCCTCTACAACGTGCTGAAGAGCTTATGCGCCATTTTTGAATCACCCTGTATACCTACCAGTGAAAGCGTTTATTTTCTCTTGTTAAACAATTCCACGGTAACGTATGTACAAATTGGTGTTTGAAGACAATTTCATTGACCAAAACGGAAAGCTATAAGTATTTTTCGTGAACGTTCGGGAATTACCGATAATTAGGTGAGTAATTTTGGCAGTAATCCGACCTCCTTTATTAAAACATGATCGGCGAACAAATTTGTACGATATCTGAATTCGTTCTGTGTGTATGTAGCTTTTTGTGTTAAGGAATTTTGACATTTTGATTTCAAATTCGGAAAGAGCATCAAAAAGGAATTCTAGGATTTTTCGTCGCTTGTCGTAGGTCGTATTTTTTGAAAAATATGGGAAATGTTAGATTTTGACTTAAAGCCATGAAACAAATACTTTCAAGTTCAAGTTTGATTCTAACAATGCTCTTAACGTTATATCAGTTTGAGTGATAAAAACTGGTTTTATTCGATTCCGTTCCGCAAGAGAATATTGTTTTCAGTTAAAAAACTTTTTAAATGAAGGGTCATTTGACTATTGCTTCCATTTCAAATTTCTTAAATAGAGGTTGGGGAGCAGGTAATAGTTACCACAAGGTTGATTTTGTCATCAAAACAACCCCCACCTCCCCCGATCCAAGGTTTGAGCGTTCCAGAATTAATTGAAGTGCACTATAATACCCGAAATTCCACATTTGATTGATATTCAATAACGAGCAGGAATAATACCAAACAACCGCACCCCTTTCAAATAAGTTAATATGAAGGGTTAGTTTTTAAAAATAAAATATGGAGAACCCTTTTTTATTAATTTTAGAGGCATATTAATTTGTAAAACTAAATTCATAATGCAACCATAACAATAGTGACTCGCATACTGTCGTACTTTCCTTTATTGTTGAAGTAAATGTTATATGCCGTGCTTATAATGCCTATAATATTTTAGGAACACCGATGTCTACTACTTCAATATTAAAGCAGACATCAGTGTTCCTAAAGTATAAAAGCACACCTTAGGTATTCAAAAACTGCACCAGTTTCTGAATGCTGTTTTCTCATAATATATTAGTAGATATAACCACAGTATACGTAAGACGTATACTGTGATATAACTACAAATGAATCGTCGAGGTACATTTTCCAAGATTATTATTATGTTGGAATTATTTCCGCACAAATGAAAATTGATGTTTTATCAAGGTAGTCGATGAAAAAAATTGGAAAACCTATACACGTCATGCTCTATATTAAATTTTTTGTTAACAAAGGATCTACGATTACTAAAGGCGGTCGTTTTGTGTTTATACAATGGTATTCATCGATTCATCCAAATATTTAAGGCGTCTCAAATTTTATTCCCGCTGTAAAAGGCTATAGGTACTAATCAGTAAAAAAAGGTCTATGAGAAGAAAGTTTTACAGGAACTTTTTTGCGTCTTTATTTTGCATAATTATGTTAAACAAATCCGTACAATCAAAACTTTTTCTATTAAAAGTAATATGAAAATATGAGTTACAAGAGTTTGGTTTGAACATGATTTAAATTTTAGCTTAGTAACATAACACCTTCACCCATAATAATGTACCTAACAAAATTCAATTTTAATAAGTAATCTAATAAGTGCTTAAAGTTAACAGCGGATCACAACTCGAGTTTTTTGTTTGTCGTAAGAAGTTTTACATGCATACCTATGTCATAATGATTCTCGAAACAAAATTATTTTATTTATTTGGCAAATATTGTTAGTGCTTAAACAATAAATTGGTAGGTGGTTGACAGGTATTTGACACTAACGAACAATTTTCTCTAATTAATTTGTTCCCTACTGGATTATCTGTTCCATTAATCTTATTGCTGATTACGGTATTACACAAAGGAAATTAACAGAATTGCTTACTCGCACAAAAGACAAACCAAAAATGGGTGAGTTTTAATATTCTACATACAACACGCTTATTATTATTATTACCTTTGCCCAGATTTACTGTATGGAAAAATGTAACTGAACTACATTTAGTGATGCTCTACCTACGATGTACAACCTAGCATTAAATTGAATTATAATTAACTATACTTATGATATATTTCTAATTATTTTCATTGCAGTAGTTATACTTAAAATATGTAAGTACAACAGAATAGTTCATTTACTCAGAAAATAGCTTGTATATTGACAAATGAATGAAACCCTTCACCGTGTAAATAGGTACTTAAATAGGTATTCCAGGATACAGAGTGATTATTGATTGCTTCACACATTAGACAAAACTGGAGATTACAAAAATGTTAGAAACTAGACTGAAAATCATGAAGGTGTAATTGGTATGAAATAATATAAAGAATAAAGAGATCGAATGGGCGACAATAATATTCAGTTTTTGCCTCTAATGCGGTGTGGAATGGCAAATGCTAGTTTTTTGAAAAAATACGACACTTTTCCAATGACTTATAGAATATGTGATTATAATGCACTATATTTACATAGTAACAGTGTACGGGAAGGAGATGGAGGTGACAACAGGGGGGGTAGAAAAAGTGATTGGTGAGATGAGCGAGGAAAAAATGATAATGGGTGGGGATTTTAACGCAAGAATAGGGGAGGAAGGGGGATGTTGGTAAACGGAGAAGTGCGAAGGAGGGTATCGATGGACAAGAAGATAAATGGGCAGGGGAGGAAGTTGTTGGACTTATGTGAGGAGAGGGGGTGGACAATTCTGAATGGAAATATTGAAGAGGGAGGGAGAGGAGAGTACACATATATAAGTGAGAGGGGGGAGTCGGTTATAGATTATGTGATAGTGAATGACGAGAGTGTAGGCGGTATAGAAAAGATGAGAGTAGGAGATGAGGAGGAATCTGACCATAACCCGCTAGAGGTATTTTTGACGGAGGACCTAGATGAGGGGGGAGAAACAAAGAAGAGGGAAAAGTATAGGGAGGAGTTGGAACCCAGGCCCGTGATCTATGGGGCCCGGATATCACGGCACCAATATTTGTATTTTCGTAAACATTCCTCATAAACTGCTGATAAACGTATTTAAAGGAATTGCATTACAAAATGTACGTTTATTTTTCAGCAAGTTGACATAATGTAACATTTAATTTATGGAACAAAATTTTTATTGCCACAATTTCCGGCCTACCCTTCATTTACTAGCGGTGTTGTTGTTATTGTACTCGTATCTCGTACCAATCATAAACAAAACAGATGCACCGTATTTATTGTATTGTATAAAGCTTCTGAGAATTCTGACCTGCTGTTTTCATCACTCCAAATATTTATAATCTTATTTATAATTTAAATATTATTACTGTAATACTTTGTCTTTTTTCTTAACATTTGTGGGATAATAATAAATTTTGTTATTTATTTTAATTGGTTATTTAAAATTCTTATTACGGGGGGGGGGGGCATTTTTAGATTTGGAACCGGGGCCCGGTGCCTGCTAGTTACGCCACTGACCGTTTCAATTCAGTAATTTATCAGTCATGGGGGTAGTAGGCCATTTTTGATGCAAAAGTTTCAGCACTTTGAGACATTGTCTCGCAGAGTAGTTCAAAACCGCAGAAGTGGGCTCAGACGGACGTACAAAACGTAAATACTTACAACGTACATTCATTCGTTCATAACCTTTCGTTTTCCTCTGTTTTAGAGCATTTTTAAATTTGTTTTTAAGTGCTATATTTGCATTTTGTTCGTCCGTATGACCGTTTGGAACCACTATGTGGGGTTTCATCCTAAGCACATAAACTTTTTACACGCATTTCTTTGATACTATTTGAAACTTTTCCGCAGTATTGAAAATTTGTATTTATAGGTTTCTTTGGAAAAAGTGACAAATGTAATGTCTCGATAGGCGGTAACGAACTTTTAACGTTTGCCCTCAGCGATGTTTAAAATTTTTGGGACACTAATGTCGAAAATTCCATTTTCTATACGTAATCAACCCAATGCAATGTAATAATGAAAAATAAGTAAATTTGGTGGTTTTGCATCATTTTAAAAACCCGCTTCACTCACCCCTGTATTCTAACATGGTTATTAGTTTCATCATTTTTGAAATTACTGTACCATGTTATTAGGTAACTTTAGCGAAATTATTGCGTGTCCATCGCCTTTTCATTAGGCTCCATAATTTTTAACTAATCTTTGGAAAATTTTTCTACAGAGATCTATTTCATTACCATATGTATTTCGACGAAAATGACTTAGTCTGTATATGCCATATACATATAATGATTACTTTTAATTTTGGGATTTAACGGCAGTTGGGTTTAATGTTTTATTTTTACATAAGAGATCTAGAAATATCTGCCACTGTTTGTTCCTTCAATACTTCTTTATTATACAGTATCATCGTCGTTGAAAAATTTTGATTGACAACGTTTCGCCTGAACTTAGGCTTTTTCAAGTCATTTAATATAGAGCAGTAAAACGTAAAAAAATTTAATAAAAGAATTTTTAAAATTTACTTTCGTACACGTTTTTGCATGTTAAATTTTAAAAATTCTTTTACTTTCGTACACGTTTTTGAATGTTAAATTTTAAAAAATTTACTTTCGTACACGTTTTTGAATGTTAAATTTTAAAAATTCTTTTATTAAATTTTTTTACGTTTTACTGCTCTATATTAAATGACTTGAAAAAGCCTAAGTGCAGGCGAAACGTTGTCAATCAATATTTCAACGACGATGATTCTGTATAATAAAGAAGTATTGAAGGAACAAACAGTGGCAGATATTTCTAGATCCCTTATGTAAATATAATGATTACTGTTGTGTCCGTGCCTTTCGTAGTTTCCAATGTGAAAACACACAAAAAGTATAAGGGATGTCGAACGAATATACTTTATTTATAACAAAATACCAACTTTACGTGAGAGGGTAATTTAAACTTAACGCACATATGATTTCAGATTTGAAGAGCTTTGAATATAAATTTGTAAGTGTTACTGTTCTAATAAAATATTATCTTATTTTTTAATTACAATATGCATATTACATTGCTTTCAAGTGGCGTATTCTGAAAAGAAGCAGAGCTGTTCAAAAATTGGCGAATAATCTTAAAGATTCATTATAAAGAGGTAAACTCATATTCCTAAATTACTACATAAATGTCTATAAATAGAGCACACTGAGACGATTGGCTACCAAAACTTAATGGGATTTTCGTTGATGATACTTGTAACTTGGTGGTACTCTAAAGACAACGCTCTTTAAGAATATCGACTACTTAAGTTCGTCATTTGGCAGTGCTTTGGAACATATTAATAATAAAAAAGGACAAATTCAATGGACTGATGAATATGTTAAGGGTAAATTATTTTTATTTCGATTATCGAATTTCAGGAGTTCAGGACTGTATGTGTTTCAACGCAGTACCTATATTATGTTCTAAAGCAATCGACACATGTCGATTAATGTTTGCTCTAAGTTTAAATTTGAACGATAATCCTTGCAGATGTTGCCAATCTATCGGATGTGCAGATTTTACGTAAGATTTTATGTGGATGTCGCCTGTAGTTTTAAAGAAAACTTTTAGGGCTTTAATAAGCATGCATGACAGCATTTGTTGCTATCGGTGTGAGCAACTCGGCTTATAGAATTATTTTTAAATTGGTAGCTAAAAATTGTGTAATTTATAGGAAGCGAAAACTTTTCATAATAATTGTAACAGCCGTGTATATTCTTTCTATACTGGCCTGCTGAATATTAAACAACCAATGAAGCACGATAGATGATATAATAAAGAGAAATGGACTAGTGCTAGTGACAAATGCAATGCACGATCCAATCTTCCTTTTTCTTTAAAAGAATAATGGAATTTTCCAGCTTTTAAAACTAATATTATAAACCTTCCAATCTCTTTGTCCTGTGACACATATCGGCTGCACTCTAGGGAAGTTCGGAATGTTGTTTGGGTGTTTCTTGTACTATAGAACCGTGGTATTGATCTTTTCAGAAATACATCAAGTTACAAACACATAGGGACTTAGTTTTGAAGTAAACGTGATTAGTAAATACCCATTCTATTTAATTACTGTTAAATACTAACTACATCGTATTTGAAATTACTGGTTTATTTGTAAATGGCACATTTCAAGTGGATATTTTGTAGTTTCAGGCCGATTCCCTATTAAAAGCAGGAAACCTTTGATTAACTAGGAATCGATTTATTACATTTAATGTTCATTTCCGGCGTGGCCATCGATTGGAATAGAATAAAATCTTCGTAACTGCCACAAAGTACCTAGGTACCTACTAGTAAAACCTAGCCACGATTGTTCAAATAACAGTTAACTATTATAGACTACAGGCCCGTATCAAAAATTGATGGGTCATTTGAACCACCAGGAGACCTATGTAGAACGATAGAAGGGCATAAAATAATAAGATTCAGCACTATGCCGTCACTTGTAAGCTGTCCAACTGAGTACAGGTGAGAATTCAAAAGTACAGGTAGACCGGGTATATTTTGGTCATATATTTTTGTACGGCATTCTTACAATCAATAGATCCATGAAAAATAATGAGAAAACGCTTAGTGCCGTACAAAAATATTGCGCCACAAAGTCGGAAAAATTTTTCATTTTCCGCCGATTTTCAGGGTAAATTTGGTCATTTGATTGTGTACGGCATCGGTTCCATACAGTTTCAATACCTCTTCTAATTCATTATTCCGCAACGCCGTACAAAAATCATGGTACAAGGGGAAAAGATCGAGGGTTGCAACCTCCTCTTTTCCGTGGTCCGGGGGGGTTATTTGAAACAGTACGGCATCGGTTCCAAAACATTATCTAGCACTCAAAAGTACTACTAAAAATAATGCCGTCAAAAAATTATTGTTCATTTGAATGTATATCGATACTTATCTTAATTTCATTGTATACATCATTTATAAAGGGGGAAGGTCATTTGATCCTGTACGGCAACTTTTTTTTCAACATCACATTGCTAAAAACAATTGTTATATAATATTGCCGTTCAAAAGAAACTGTTCTAAAAAAAATTATAGAGAAATATAAAACATGCAATTTTTGAAATTATTTACAAAGTTTAAATAATCATAGATTAATTAAATATAGCAATTTTCTAGATATTATTGTTGTTTTAAATAGTATTTAGGTAAATAAACCAGAAAAAAATAACGCCGTACATTTTAATGCAGACCATATTTTTTGGCTGATGAAAATGACACTACCATTGCAGGGGTACTTTATGGTCATCTGATACTGTACGGCATTAACATATTTTTCAAGAGAACAATTGATAATATGCATTAATCATTATGCCCTCTATCTGAAGTGAAACGGTATGTATACAGGGTGTTTCAGACCACCCGTACCGCCCAAATATCTCGCGAAATACAAAACGCATTGGAAAAAGAAAAAATACGTCTAAAAAATGTTTTAAGACTCTATTGTTTGATAGTAATAGAATGTCTCCACTCCCACCCACGTGGGGAGGAGAGGGGGGTAACTTCGTAATCTTAAATAGCACCCCCCCCCCCCCCCCCCCCAGTTTATTATGCAGATTTGAATTCTGCGTTAAGAAATAGGAACTTTTTGTTTGAAACATTTTTTGAAGTTCGTGACAGATGGCGCTATGATAGCCGAAAGAAGTTTTTCCGATTACCTATATGCTAATTTGTCAGTTCAACCTTAGAAGTGTTATACATGACATTTTTGGTGTAAAATAATTAGGCTACATAATATTTACATTACTGTGTTGCCATTTTATGACAATTTTGAGAAAAATGCAAGAAACTATTGTGTGTAATAATTTTGTTTCTATAAAAGTGTTGATGTAACGGCGTACTAGATCGAATTAGTTTATTACATTTTTTTCAAAAATTTCTTAAAATGGCAACAGTAATGTAAATATTATGTAGCCTAATTATTTTACACCAAAAATGTCATGTATAACACTTCTAAGGTTGAATTGACAAATAAAAAAAATAAAAATAAAAAAAAAAATAAAAAAATCGTAATAAATGTTTACATAGATGAAAAGTACGTAAAATTCTCTACAAAAAAAATTAGATCGTGCAATTTAAAAAAATAGTCGATTACGTCACAACAAACGAATGACTGCGTGTAAAAGATTTTTTTTTCATCAAATTGTAGCAAAGACCGTCCCATTTAATAATATATGTGGTTTGTTAGAGTTATAACACCACTGAAGTCGCTATACTCCTGGGCGCTTTTCGTTGAACAGTCTGTATATACATCCTACGCTCCTAAGCAATATATGTACGGATGAAACATTTACATTAAAAAACAGAAGTGTTTATTATTATGATTACATACTGTTTTATTAATATGAACTTTCAGATTTGTACGGCATTGACTTTTCATAGACGAATGCATTAAATTCAAATAAATTATTTGAATGCCGTATAAAAAAATATCGTACCAACTATCACCCTAAAGTACATTTCGTTACATGGAATTTTCTGCACGTTTTTCCCCCTCTACTGACTGTTGGACTAACAAAAATGTACGGCATGTGAAAAAATGTTATCTATGCACAAAATACTTTCAGAATAAATTAATTTTATGTTGTGTCAAATGATCCGGACGGACCACGGAAGAGAGGAGGTTGCAACCCTCGATCTTTTCCCCTTGTACCATGATTTTTGTACGGCGTTGCGGAATAATGAATTAGAAGAGGTATTGAAACTGTATGGAACCGATGCCGTACACAATCAAATGACCAAATTTACCCTGAAAATCGGCGGAAAATGAAAAATTTTTCCGACTTTGTGGCGCAATATTTTTGTACGGCACTAAGCGTTTTCTCATTATTTTTCATGGATCTATTGATTGTAAGAATGCCGTACAAAAATATATGACCAAAATATACCCGGTCTACCTGTACTTTTGAATTCTCACCTGTACTCAGTTGGACAGCTTACAAGTGACGGCATAGTGCTGAATCTTATTATTTGATGCCCTTCTATCGTTCTACATAGGTCTCCTGGTGGTTCAAATGACCCATCAATTTTTGATACGGGCCTGTAGTCTATTAGACATTTTAGCTTATTTGATTGTCATCGTTTCACATGCCATTATAAAGAACACGCAATGAGTCTTAAAATTCAATTATATTGGGTATAAATCTGAAATTATATCTAGCTCCGCCACACATGTAAAAATTATTTTTATTACTCTGACGTCCCTCGACCCTCTGATCTCTTCAAGTATGATAGATTACGCTATCTCTCTCATGTTAGATGATTTAGGAACAATACTGACAAAATGTGTAACTTTTACCTATTTACAGAAGCGTATCAGGAATTTGTCAACAGAAATAAATCGTCCAAAATCGCTTCTCAGAACTTACATTTGGGAAGTGATTAAGGTTACACAGAGTATTTTTATTTAACGACTACTGCCCCATTAATAAAACTATAAACATACTAAAAAATAGAAATTATATTATATTATATTATAAAGGGACTAAAAACATCATATACATATTTCGAGAAATAAGATATTGAGTGAAATTCGTGTCTTCAATGCCATTGTTTCGTAAATAATTCACCAATTTCGTAAATGACAAAAGCAAAATCCTAAAAATGAATGTTTATAATATTGCACATCATGTACCTATCTTTATTTCGGTACATTAAGAGATCAGAGTTGATTATGCTCCTAGGGGACAGGATGAAATCTAAAGATTTAGAAAAATATAACCTAATTCCTTTTTAATATCTTCTGGAAAGCTTCTTTTAGTAAAAGGTATATAAAAGCTTCCCAAATTGCACAACTCTTGTCGTTTCGTAGATTCGCATACAATTCATGCTTATCTTTGATACGAGAGAGAAATACTATAGAACTATTAACTTTTATTTTCCATCCCTCCAAAGCAGTAGTTTAATAATACTTATCGGCTACAAATATACAAAATTGTTTTGTAGAGCTTAAATGTTTCGAAGGCTAAAAAAGTAAATGAAGGAGTATTCAGTGGGGAAATAAAATGATAAATCTGTAAGAAATTACTAATATGGTAGTACCAATATTGTAGCAAAGTTGGGTAACTTTTGCAAGGGCGGATCCAGAAATTGTTTAGGGGGGGGGGATCATTTTTTTTAGTCCAACAAGACTTGAACCCCTGATGTACCGATGGTTTCTTTAATTTAATTCAATGTCGTTTGGTTTCATACATACTTACCGTTTTTGAAAAACATTGAAAAATGTTCAAATTGCTATATTGAATTGAATAGGCTCGGTATTCAGTACCGACAATGCCAACAAATAGGTCGGTACCGAATTCTACTTAATCATCACTCGGTACCGAGAAGAGGGTTAAAAGAATCAGATTTTCACATATATTTATAAATGGAGTACTTATAAATAATTATGTAACAACGTTGATTTTTTGACTTCGTGAATCTATTTAATATCTTCCAGGTATCAGTGGAATATCTTGATGCAAATGCATTAACGCGAGTCCCATACGAGATGATCTTGGGTCATGTGGCTTCTTAACCACGATTTCAGCCAACGGAGGGCTGAAAAACTTCTTTCTGCAGAAGCCATGCGAATTGGCAAACTCAAGAAAATGTGTAACAGTAACATTGTAAACATTTCCGCAACAGATAGATCGCCGTTGTTTCAATTCGTGATCACAATAGGCCTTCCACAACACATAATTTTTTTTCCTAAAGGTGAATGAAATATGGAAACAAAAAATTACCAAAGAGGGGGCCATGGCCACTATGCCCCCCCCCCCTGGATCCGCCCTTGGAAACTTATTTAACGTTATTTGAATTAAGTAAGCTGCGAAAACAAACAATAATGTCAGAAAAATGTATAGAGAGCGTTTAATGCCGTCCTGTCATTATGTTTCTAAATTAAAGGTTTTCACACTTCACACTGTAATATACACTAATGTAATGACCAATATAATTTCAAAAGAGAGAGGAATGTAACTGATTGATAGATAAAGGTGACGACGAGATTGCACGGCACCTTATTTCAAATGAAGATAATATAGGGACTGTGTAAATTTGGATCAACCAAGGTAAATTGGTCTAATCAACACGTAAAATAGTTGATAAAATTTTGACGTTTCTACAAAAATGTTTTGCTATAGTTTGATTCAAATAAGGTTGGGTATGAGTCACTCTTAAAATTACACGAACTAAGATTTAGGCGACGTAAGTCTTGATTAAATCAGCAAAGTATCTTTCAGTTAATATTTTTATCGGCAGATGTCACCCAATAAATTTCAATAAAACGTCAAAGGAAGTGGAAAATTATTGCACGTTTTTTATATTTTAAACTAGAAAAATTATGCATTCTATCAACTTATTTTATTGATACAGTCAAAACTGTTTTATAAAAAACGCATAAACAATAATTTCAACGAATGACAGAAGTGACAGATGCTACTTCTTAATCACGACACACGTTTATTGCGCTAATATGAATAATAATTTGTAATAATTTTAATATACTATGTGCTGATTGTGATATTACAATTCAGATAAATGATCACGAATTTTCGAAACAATTAAAAATAAATGTGAAATTATTTAAATTACATTTGAAATAATTTTAATGTATATTATGTATTTCATTGTACATGTTTTTCTAGTTTGGGCGTGTCCCGTTTGAAATAAATAAATAAATAAATCAATAAATAAATAAGTACAGCAGATTTATGTTTTTATGGCCATTCTTTTCTAATACATGTAGTTGAGCGAGGGAGATTTTATTAAAGAGTTTTACATACCCAACTTTATTTGAATCAAACTATAGGAAATATTTTGAATCAATTTGCCGTAGTAACAAAATCGTCGCGACATTTTAGATGGCAAATGCACGAAAAGCATTTCCGTTTAGCAAAGCATTTGAGTAAAGAAACGTCAAATTTTTATCAAGTATTTTACGTGCACGTGGGGTATTCGGCATGATTATTTTTCGAATAGCAATGACAGTATAATAATTATCACCAAAACGCTGTATTTTTAAAAAGATCATCAATCAAATTACGATTTATGCAAACTGTAAACGAAACGTCAAAATTTACTCGCGATTAAATTTTGACGTTTCATCGTTTACCTGCGGGTAAATTTTGACAGATTCGTCTTTTCACTCTAAAATATTTTTTAGACGGCTATTACATAAAATAATAGTTGTTTTACGTATCTTTTGAAAGCCGTAAAGTATAACTTTTTTTTGACATCTGTCATAAACAACTTTACGGCCGCATTTACAACTTTACGGCCGCATTTACTAAGTAACTGTCACTGTCAAAATTAGGAAATTGATTTTTAAATTAAAGTTTATATCTTTTTGTGATAGTCGCCTAAAAAATGTTGTGTGCACCTCGGTTAAAAGTTCTTTTTTAGCCTCATCTGATTTGTTAGCCACGGCTGCAATCATCAGATTCGGCCAAAAAGATCACTTTTACAACCTTGATACACAAATAACTACTTTGTACAACTGTCATTAAAAGTGACAGTTTTAACGGTTGTCAAGAGTGTTAAAAGATGACGTTTACAGAGTATCGTGTTAAAAATACTTTTAGAAATAGTTATTTGTGTATCAAGGTTGTAAAAGTGATCTTTTTTGGCTGAATTTGATGATTGCAGCCGAGGCGAAAGCCGAGGCTAACAAATCAGATGAGGCTAAAAAAGAACTTTTAACTGAGGTGCACACAACATTTTTTAGGCGACTATCACAAAATAGTTATTTGTGTATCAAGGTTTACAACCTTGATACACAGAGACACAGAGTATCGTGTTAAAAATACTTTTAGAAATAGTTATTTGTGTATCAAGGTTGTAAAAGTGATATTTTTTGGCCGAATCTGATGATTGCAGCCGAGGCGAAAGCCGAGGCTAACAAATCAGATGAGGCTAAAAAAGAACTTTTAACCGAGGTGCACACCTGATTAAAATCAATTTCATAATTTTGATAGTGACAGTTACCTGACAAATACAATCATGTATTTGATTATTCATGTCACTTACAGAGTGCTTTGCTCCATCACCTGGACAACAAAAAGCGGTTGTAAAGTAAATGCGACCGTAAAGTTGTTTATGACAGATGTTAAAAAAAAAGTTATACTTTACAGCTTTCAAAAGATACGTAAAACAACTATTTATGTAATAGCCGCCTAAAATAGCAGTTTACGTAACAAGTCCCGAAAGTGATCTTTTACTGGACAAGTAGGCAAATTACAGGGCGAGCCGCAGGCGAGTCCTGCAAGCCTGTGAGTCCAGTAAAAGCACTTTTGGGACGTATTACGTCCAATATTTTTTTTAAAACGGACAGAACAATTGACCGTTCTAGGCCGGAAAGTAAAAATGAGTCCGGTAAAACCTTTTACCGGACTATTAGCCCAGTCATTTTAGACATTGACCCAGAAAAAAATAATAGGGAGCTAATTTTTGGTATAGATGTTCCTTGGGGTCGACTATTTAACATAGTAAAAGTCCTGTAAAATCCTCCTTCCGCAACCCCCTTTTTTCCACCCCCAAAAGCGCTCTTTTTCATATTTTGCATATTTACTCAAAAATGATTGATTTGATGAAAAAATCATAGAAGTACTCTTTTATAGCATACAAAATTTCCTTTCCAACGATATATAACATGACCTATAGTTCTTTTTCTATAACCGCCCTAGAGCCGTTAACGTTAGGGGGTTGATTTAAAAGTTACCAAAAACAACCATTTTTACACGATACTAATACTAATTATACTTTTTCAAGCTTGTTGGATACTTTTGTCATAACTACTTAATAAGCTTCTTATTGGTTTTTAAGTTTTCAGGATTAAATATTTATTATAGAGGAGTTTGAAGTAGGTAGGCGGTTGGTTTAAAAACAAGCCAAAGCCGGGGGTTAACCACATAGGATAATTTTGTAAACCATACAGCCAATTTTATTATTTACGCAAATAAAACATATAAAACCTAAAATAATTGTCATTCAACCTACTATTTATATTTTAATAGCTCTTGTTCGGAAAGAAAGCACACGCACTCTAAATAAGCAAACATCTTCATATATTCTCTTCTTCTTCTTCAAAGTCGTACGCTATAGAACTTTTATCAGTATTGGTGCATATGTCACCTTTACAAGTTGCACACAAGATACTACATTTTTGCCCTGAGTTCTTGCATGAGCACCTACCGGCACAAGTAGATTTGCACTGACAATGAATCAGTCTCAGAAGGGATTCAGGCGCAGGGGGTAGTGTCGTTGGAATGGGAAACAATTGGTCTTGTATTAGTTTCCAACCCCACTCCGTGGGTGGATATGGGTTTCCTAGCCATTCTTGTACCTATAAAAGATGAAAAATACTGTAATGGTAGTGCAACATAGTGGTGGTTGTTTAACCTGAAGATATACTCTCAAGGAGTGTTGTTCTGTTGCTGCCTTAGTGGGTGGTAAGTTTGAAAGCTCCATAAGAGAAGCTGCAGATTGTTCAACCATCATTCTGTTGTATAAATGATGTCGAAGTTGGTTAATGTTTGAAAACTCTTGGCCGTCCGGATATAGTGCCCTCACAAACTCTTCGCCAACTGCAACTACTTCATTTTTACGTTGATTAGGCGTGTTAAATATGCGACAAACTTTCTCCCTCGGGCTTTTACTCTTTTGTAGCAAGTTATAAGAACTCTTTTTACCCTTATTATATAAAGCAGATGTTTTATCACACCCCGATATTGCGTGAGCAAACAGAACTGCCTCTTTCATTACTCCTATATTTTTTTGAATATCGTCAACAACAAAAACTTTAGCAGGTGTTTTACTCGTAGCCGGATGAAGCACAAAAATGTTGTAGTAACAGGATAAGGATAAGATCCAAATGGTGCTTAAAACCTTCCCCACAAATTAAAAAATTATTTATTATATAAAACTTGATGCGACATGTTTCGGTAAAATTGTAATTACCATCTTCAGGCGACAACTAAAATTGGGTGTAACAGTAATATGTATAGCCTTAAAATGTGAAATACTTACATAATACAAAAACAAATTGTAAGTATGTTTGGAAAGGATCCATCCTCGAATGTGGGTATTACGATTGGATACGAATTGTTAACCCTCTGTCTTCCCACAGTTTTAATGTTAAAAATATAACTTTATTTGGCTGACATGTTTCGGCTTACAATAAAAAACCCATTTTCAAAGCCTACAAGAAACTAGAGGGTTAACAATTCGTATCCAAATTGTAAGTATTTCACATTTTAAGGCTATATTACTGTTACACCCAATTATAGCTGTCGCCTGAAGATGGTAATTACAATTTTACCGAAACATGTCGCATCAAGTTTTATATAGTAAATAATTTTTTAATTTGTGGGGAAGGTTTTAAGCACCATTTGGATCTTATCCTTATCCTGTTACTAGAATATTGGTTACTCCATTTTGTGAACAAGCTAGAACCACCTGTACTAGCGATGGACCTTACTTATCCACAAAAATCTCACTTAACATAATTCGGCCCCTTTTTGTAGTAGGAGGAGCCTGTTTCCATCTGTTCGGCAATTCTACTATAAAATAACTACTTTTTTGTTTAATTGGTGTAAGCTAAGAGCTGTACTAACGATGAGTTCATCTGCGTCGACCTGGGCTTGATCAACATTAACACCTCCCATTTTTTATAAATTAGATACCATTGATATTAGACGAGCCTTATTCCTCTTGTTTGTGGTATTAAAACATGTGTGAAAAAGTATAATTAGTGTAAAAATGGTTGTTTTTGGTAACTTTTAAATCAACCCCCTAACGTTAACTGCTCTAGGGCGGTTATAGAAAAAGAACTATAGGTCATGTTATATATCGTTGGAAAGGAAATTTTGTATGCTATAAAAGAGTACTTCTATGATTTTTTCATCAAATCAATCATTTTTGAGTAAATAAGCAAAATATGAAAAAGTGCGCCTTTGGGGGTGGAAAAAGGGGGTTTGCGGAAGGAGGATTTTACAGGACTTTTACTATGTTGAATTTTCACCCTCAGAGAACATTTATACAAAAAATTAGCTCCCTATTATTTTTTTCTGGGTTTGCTCAAAATATTGCATAAAATGACTGGGCTATATCACAATAACTTTCTGGCTCGGTCCGACAAAATGAGATTTTCTGACCTAAAAATAAACCGGAAAGTACTACTTTCTGGCCGATTTTAAAAAAATATATTTTTAACACTGGCCAATAATAGAGCTGTATTAACCAATATTGTTTGTTGGTAACTAAGGTAATACGGCGTCATCTAACACGCCCACTTCACAGCAAATTATCAATTTATAGAAATACAGTGTGTCCCCGGATAGGTGAAACGACTCTTGTGAAAGATAAAAAATTTTCGATATAAAATTTCATTGTTTGGGGTTCAGCCCTGCTTAGTTAAAGACTAATTTCTGGCATAATTTTAGTTTTCTAAAATCATGTATGCCTTGGATATTTTCAAAAATCTGATTTTTTGTTCTAGTAAACTACCTTTGTTAGTGAAGATATAACAAAATTTGATTAACAAAAGTTGTTTAGAATCATGAAAGAGTCCTACTTCTAGAATTTCAAGCGTTGATGTTTTGGCAATTTACAATAATTTAGGTGATATGACTTGTAAAAGCGATAAAATTCTAAATAAACAAAATAAATAAAAGAATTTCTTTAACAAGAGTCATATCACCTATCCGGGGATAAACAATATTAAACTATCAGATAAAAATTATTGTAAATTGCCAAAACATCAACGTTGGCCTAGGTGCTTGAAATTCTAGAAGTAGGACTCTTTCATGATTCTAAACAACTTTTGTTAATCAAATTTTGTTATATCTTCACTAACAAAGGTAGTTTACTAGAACCAAAAATCGGATTTTTGAAAATATCCAAGGCATACATGATTTTAGAAAACTAAAATTATGCTAGAAATTAGTCTTTAACTAAGCAGGGCTGAACCCCAAACAATGAAATTTTATATCGAAAATTTTTTATCTTTCACAAGAGTCGTTTCACCTATCCGGGGACACACTGTATGTATTAAATTTTTCTATTTCGCTATCAAAATAGAACAGTTATACAATAGTATATTACAGTACAAGTAAAGAAACTAAGAATTTCGCTCACGCATATCCCGTTTCGCACACTCGGCTAACGCCTCGTTTGCGAATGCATAAAGTGAGCGAAATAGTTTCTTCACGCGTGCTGTATAGCGTTTTGTTCAATCCTGCTACTAGAATTTCAAAAATCTGCTTTTTAAATTTCGCAATTTTGACAATTTTATCTGTCAACACGTTATTCCAGTGGGCGAAATTTTTTTTCACCCACAAGTGAGTATAAATTTTCGCCCACCCGTTGCTATGAGTGAGGAAAACAAACGCTTTCGCGTTCCGTATCCAAGTAGGAAACTACAAGTTTCCATGGTAGGATTGAACAAAAAAATTTGTATAATATTCGTGTTAAAAGTAACTTTTATTTTGTTCGTGAAATTGCTCCACTCGCTTCGCCCGTTTCGCAAACTTTAGACTCCCAAATTAAACAGTACTTTTAACACTCATATCATAAATAGCTATATTGGTGTCTGTCATTGGATGAAAACGATGTAATAACCCAATTCTATTGGTTAATATTATATGGGTGAAATCAATCTAATCCATCACTCGATCAAATAGAAATTGAAGAAAGTAGACACATTTTATAAAAATTTCGTCCTAAGATTCGGTGAAAAGTTGCTTCAAGAATATTAGATTTTTGATTTATTTTATGCAGCAGATTTGGAATCACAGGCCCCTATTTTGTTGAGCTGCTAGGTTCGTGGAAAACTTGGACACTGAATTTGTTTTTCACATAATTCCAACTATTTTAGTGATCCTGGACAGTGTGCAAGTATAATGACTTTTCGCTCTTCATCTGACTTGTGCTAAATACGGTAAAAGGAGCAACGATGACATGACTGCTCGGCGTGAAATGTTGTATTACGGTTTAGCAATACTGTCAGAAGGGTGACTCGGAAATAAGTAACTGCATTCAATAAGAAATAACAATTCTAATTCATCTTCATACCGGTGGGTTTCTGTTCATAATATGCTGCTTATGGTGATGGTAATCCCTAGACGTAATAGAGTTAAGATCACTACATATATTCGTGTTTTGGCATCTTTCAAACAAAATCTGGCATAGTTTATTCAAGAACACCTTGTAAATTAGATAATTGCATAACTACACATCTAATATGTTCACGGAATACGAATCATAGTTATTAAGTGGAGGAGGGTAGCTGAAAAATCGTATAAATGCAGAGCGATTTTACGTTCGAAAGTATACCCACTAGTTTAAAGTAGTGTTTATACTAACCTGAAATTTCCTTTTATTCAAACGATGATCGGCGCATGTAGTACTGTGCATGTAAACTGAATCGGTATCTGCACCCGTAGAAGATTCCGATCGAGGTCTTCTCCAGTCCTCTAAGTCTACTGTTGCACAGGCATTATTGGCTTCCTCGCTACATACGAATACACTAGTTCACAATTATACATTATTATATGATTCATTAAAAAATTAGCTGTACATCAAGTCAACTAAAAGAAACATCAATTCCAATTTTGACAGATAGAGAAATACAGTTCGAAAATTACACCAGCTTTGCTTCTTTAAACTTGGATGCTGAAGATCATTCTGCAAGTATTTAATTGATTTTATGAAATTTCTTGTGTACGTACTAATTTTGAAATGGGAATTGGTAAAATCAATTAAAGATGTACGAATGAGGTACTTAATTAATCACGTAATGCAAGCTTAATGTAACCAAGTTTAATATGAAACGTGCAACAATGGATGCTCATTTAAACAAAATGGTATAACAAGGTTTATTATGGCTCAGTTGTAGAATTTTCAAATAAACTACTGAATACGAGCAGTATGCAGATGCAGTTACATGCAATTCTAGATTAATGGATCATCACTGAAGGTTGCGGCAGAATCCATGAAAAGTCTATTAGCCGCACAGTTTTCAATCTCATTAATTTTGTTATGCAGTTGTAATGCTAGTAATAAAAAGGTTTCGTCGGTTTGGGTAATAATAGTGATTATCTGTTGCCAATTAAATCCAATTTGTACATAACCAGTCTTTCTTTTATTAGAACATAATGTTCTACGATACAATGCCCACATACCTAAATCGTAGGTCAACATAAATTCAATTACGTAGTTTATGAATGGCGGTGCTATTAAAAATAGAAATAACAAAATACATTGTTATTTACAACTATATTGTCCCTCAATTGGTTTTCAATTACACAGACTAGAAACGCAAAAACTATAAACCATACTAGGTATGTATTAAATAAGAAAATGAAAAATAGTAATCATCTAATTAAAGCAACGACGGTAACGTAAAAAAGTAATTAAGATTAAGATGAAAAGAAACGAGTTGTTAATAAAAGTCGGAATTCTTATATTAGTATCTTCGAATCTTATTGTCTTAATAAGAAAAAAGACCTAATGAAAAATTGTGACTGTAAGTAATATTTCATTTACGAGAGAACCGTTTTTAATATAACTAAAGTACAGGGCGTTTTGTTCATTACTTCAAGCTCAATTAATTCGAAAGGTATGCTGTGATACGAAACAGCTTTTATAACGTAACTACCAAATTATTTTGTACCATTGTGGATAGATGGATGGTTAACATACTCTCAGCATGTTAGTTTAATATAATTCAACCATGTTTTCTTAAACCATTTCATAATAAGACGAAGAAGGATAAGGTTTTTGCTCATAAAAGCAACAAAGAAGAATGTAATACATACCACATAAATAATAAATTAATCTCTATCCAAAATATATTTAAACGGTGTCATTTTGGATAATGCTAGGCCATATATTCGCCACACCAAAAGAATAAGACAAGTGATGCTGTATTTCTATCGACTATCATTTAAAATAACTAATGAGTCTTTGATATACTTACGTCAACAATGTTTTAATATTTTTATTATTTACATTTTTCTTAGAATTCAGAAAACATCTCATGCAACATTTTCAATCCTGTTTTGCTTATGCTGTGAAGGAAAAATTGCATTAAAAGGAAAACTGCTTATTATATTACATAATAGTGTTCCACCCACAATAACGAAATAATTTTACAATATCTCTTAGAAATTGTAAGTTTGAGATAGACTAACCTGCCCTAATACAGGGTGTCCCAGTTGAAACTGACACATTTTGAACGTGATTATTGACTAAACGAAATAAGATAGAAATGTGCGGTTTTCACTAATGAGTTTCAAAGTTTTTTCCCAATCATATTAAAAAAATTTCCCAGTTATACGGGACGAGGGAAAAAAATGCCGATCTTCAACTAAAAATTACTTGACTTGTTTAAATAGAACCCACTGTATATTTTTACACTATTCCAAAGCTGAGTTCTTTAGTTTTTTAAAAATGTCAACACGTATAATTAATTTTTACAATAAAGAAGATACGCGAATTTTTGTGAGTGCGTGCACTTTCATTAGTTTCAAAATCGCCAGTAGCTTTTCAATTTTGTTATCGATGAAACTCAACAAGTTATGCTACAAAATCCTTTTTTGAACTTACAAGTTAGATTTCAAAAGTGCATATACCAAAAAGGAGGCCATATTCGACAATTTCTATAAACTCAGTTGCCATATTATTTTCTTAATTATTGCCACGGTGTGGCTGGGAACTATAACTACACATTTTTTAAAGGTTTTGGTAACTTCTACTTATTTCAAAATGTAAAATGACAAGAAAATTAAAAATGCAGAAAATAAGTACTTTGAAAAATTGAAAAGCTACTGGCGATATTGAAACTAATGAGAATGCACGCACTCACAAAAATTCGTGTATCTTCTTTATTTGTAAAAATTAAACTACACATGTTCACATTTTCAAAAGCTAAAGAACTCAGCTTTCGAATAGTGTAAAAATATACAGGGGGTGCTATTTAAATATGTCAAGTAATTTTTAGTTATAGGCAATTTTTTTCCCTCGCCCTGTATAACTGGGAAATTTTTTTAATATGACTGGGAAAAAACTTTTCGAAATTTGAAACTCATTAGTGAAAACCGCACAGTTCTATCTTATTTCGTTTAGTCAATAATCACGTTCAAAAGGTGTGAGATTCAACTGGGACACCCTGTATTATCATCAACAGAATTTAAAAACGCTGTGTTCCATTTAAAAAAATATATTGAAATGATATAATTCAATCAATAACAATTTTAAAACTTTACATTTATGTAATTAAGAAAGAAAATCGTTAGTTTTACTTTATTAATGTTTAATTAAACTACAATCAAAATTAATTAAATGATAAAGAAATATGATAGATTAAGAATTCAAAAATTACCCAATAAACTTTCGTGAAATACTACAGACGGAATGTATTCGTAAGTTTACAGTCGTGTTAGTACAACGTGGTCTTTTATTTATCTATTATTTCCCCCATTCTTCTAATATTACTTTATTGATGTATCATTAGCACGTCTTCGATTATGACGTTAGGTCTCTAAACTCGATGAAAGAGCTCCTTATTTCGCAGCTTCCATCGCTTCTCCAATTTTTTCCTGTGGGTTTCCTATTATTTTCATTTGTTTTCCTGAGTTTCTTAAGTTACACTGTTCTATCGTTTCATACAGGGTGTTTGGGTTTTTTGTGTACGGCCCTAAACTACATTATTTCATATGGACAACCATATATATTTTGGGGTTTTTGAAAATAGAGTAAAATTTCCTAAATTTTGGTGTATCAATGGTTAAGATTAAAAACTGCTGATCTACTCGTCTTATCGCTAACGTCAAATCCTGCGGTAACGATCTTCGCGTTTTTGCTGATGAGATAAAAACCGTGAGAAATTACGGTGCATTCCCACCTCTTTTCTTCCTTTTCTAGTCAGTTTTGTACTCGCCCCGCCCTTCTAGCTCGCTTGTTCTGTGCGATTAAAAACGCATTTCTTTTACTTCGATTTAACATCAGCCTTAAGGGTTTTTATCGACCCCAATTTTAGGACACCTGCTACCCTAATTTCACTATAAACATATTTTTACGGCTTTAACACGTTAAAGCAAAAGTGTCTACAATACTCACAAACTATTTTGATACGTTTTCTTCTACAAAACAAGTTTTGTGAACAGTTCAGTGCGTCGCAATTCTTTACTCGAATTTATTTCGGCTTTTGTTACCATCGAACACAGGAGTCTTCTTACTAGGACAGCTGCTCCCCTAGTTGGAGATACGTCACACCGGAAACATTAATATTCTCTACATCCTTTGGATCAACTTTAGCCTACGTTAAAGGAAAACAAGTTTCTATTTTCTTTTAATCACTATCATTCTAATTACTTAATTTAAATCATGTTGCTATATGAAAATACTTCCTTTTATCTAAAATTATCGAATTTGCTACATCTTTTAACATGACTTAAATTCATTTTTGCTAATACAATTATATCGATTTTAGCTTTCATGTTTAGACTGCAATACTCGCAGCCCCCCCCCCCCCGTTGTTTTCTGTATTTTTGATGAAGATATTGGCTCGGATTTGGAACTATGCATAGCGCCCAACTTCGTCAGATAAGGTAAGATTTGTAAATTTATTATTCGATTACTTTCCTGTGAAATAATTAACGTATTCCTGATTTTGTTTTTTTGATATTTAACGTTATTATTCTAATTTGATCTCACGTTTCTTATTAAGGTAAATTGGATTAAATATTCTTGTCCAAATTAAATATTTAGTTATCTTACGGTACCATATCTTATCAATTATTAATTTTCAATTATATTTTATTACCATTTTTCTTTTGATACTCATTATAACTACGTTAAAGCGTCACTATATTTATTTCTTTTTTTTTCAGCTATAAACCATTGTTTCCTACGATACTGAGAGCCTCTTCGCAGTTCTAGTTTTCAGTTTCAACCACCCATCGCTTCAGAACTACATGGCGCCCTTTCTTTCTGAAAATTCATCCCCTTTTGATTACTGAAATTCTCTTATTGTTACTTACCAAAATCGACCCACCCCATCAATTCCTTATAACTGAGCTTACATTGGATTACTTTCAAAATTGCACATTGTAAAAACAACCCATTTCACGACGTGCGTTTTGCTTAAGTTAAATGCGTTGGACTTACGTGGGACTTATATTCTGCACTCGTCGAGTCCCTCACCATTAATTTCTGTTTAATTGAAAGAAATTCCAGAACCACTGTTTTTCATACAAACAGCTTGAAACTAATTTTTTGTTTAAACATTTGCGTTAATTATCGGGGTTCTTATTTTGATTAGTAACTTTATACTGAACTATTTATTGCATTATAATTATCCGTTGGAAGTCGACCAAAACCTTTTGATCATCAACATAATAATAAATTAGGAGAGAATGGAAAGAGAAATGTAATATAAATTGAAAGAATAAAAGTAGGTTTACCTAGAAACAGAAAGAACTACTGCACCTCAAACTTTGATAATTAAAACAAGAACACAAATAAATGTATGTGAATAGGTTTTACAGTTTACATTTTTTAGTATAAAAGATGGCAGTTACAATATATCACAAATTAAGTTAATCAAGGTAGTCATTTCCGACGCA